>JARHVA010002008.1:1035000-1390000 GCA_037957365.1 Torreya grandis
GAGAGAGTTTTTTTGAGTGAATTTGTCTGAACAAATCATAGCCAATATACAATGCTTTAAGACATTAAAGACATTTGAAGAAAGAGCCACATAGTATGATTTAATAGTGGTATTTATTTTTGATTGAATTTTAAGTTTTCAATTCTAAAAATTCATATTTCTGCCCTGCAAATAATTTGTATGATTTACAATGGATTACAATTATTTTTATTCAGCGATTTTCTAAACCAATGGTATAATTTTTATTTTTTAAGTTTTCAAACTGTTTCCACCAAGTATAGCGGTTGCTAGAGAATAGGAAATGTGTTTTTACAATAATATAAAACATGTATTTTGGATAGAATTATGCCTTTTAATTTTGATTAAATAACTATTTTTTGTTTGTATGATGGTACTTGTATAAGTCCAAATTCCCTATAGAAGAATTTAAAATTAACAAACTTCTGAAATTTTTTAATGTGAATTAGTACGATATTTTAAGAAAAATCTGAGTGATTGTACATCTTGTTTTGAGATATTCTGTAACAAAATTTCCTACCTACCTGTACGGTGTTTGAAGTCTTGTAGAAGCTCATGGTGCAATACAAAAGTGCAAATCTTTTATTTTTGTTTGGATTTATCAAAAAAAAACTCTTAGTGGCTTCTACATGGTGAATGATATTCTTCATGAACATTTATGGTTGAGTAATGAACTGATTGAATAATTGCATGCATGTAATTTTTTTATTTAATAGACTAGAGAAATGAAACTTTAAATAGTAGATCGTACATTTATATTCCATACATGCTTGTAGAGAAATTGGTGAAAGTTGTTTTGTGAAAACCTTTGAAATTGGAGAGGCCCGAGGTTCAAATCTCTCTAACTATTTTTCTGGGTCAAGTCAATGATATAAGGGTGTCATTACGACTTCTTGAGACATTTCTTACCTAGTCACTCTATTTATCCAAAGGTGGTCATGTGACCAGTCAAACTATAGGCTTTCAAACATTTTAAACATGATAAAATGGTTTATTTTGTGTTTTTAAACTTTCATTATGGGTTTTATGATAAACCTATTCAATGATGTATAAAGGTGCATTATTGGTGGAAATTGACACCTTCAAAATGATAATTTTCATGACACCTCATGCTTGTGCTATCGAATAACATCTTGTTATTTATATGTCCATCAGGATCTTTGTGATTGACATAGTCTGAGTGTCACACTAGAGGTTGGAGGATCCGTTAGAGGCCTGGAGGAGTATTACCCTTCTCTAGTTAGCTATTCACTTAGAGTTTGGGTTCAATGCTTGAATGGAAAATTTTGGTTTGTATCCTTGCTTTCAATTCCCTTTTTGAATTTCTATATGTGATATTCATAACATGGATCAAACAATGTAATTTTATTTTGATTTCCTCATTGCATAACTTCTCACTTCTCACCTGATAAGGGATAAGATATAGAATTTAGTTGGTCTTTGATCAGTCATCTATGATAGTACGAGTTGATAGGGTTTGCTAGAACCAACAATATTAAACAAAGGTCGTCAATGTTTATTGGGCATCAAGAAGATGTTCCATACAGAGTATAGGTTAGTCACTTTGATAGGTTTTTGAGTGGAGCCTTATGTTAATCAATGTAGTTAGACAAGCCTTGATTATGTTCTAATATAGTATGGTATGATGATCACAAGGGATGATCAGGGCTTGATCATGTTCATTAGCCTTTTATGCCACAACTCATAGGGTGGGCTTATATAAGGAATGACATCAATTTTGGTCAGTACCATGATGTATATTACACCAATTTTAGTTTATTTAGAGTTCCTTTGATGACTCAAATTTATTGCTCATGTTCTTTCATCTTGTGTAACCCTTTAGATCAAGGGGGAGTTTGTTAAATTAATTATGATCCAAAGTAGCTGTAATTTTTTTTTATATTAGTAGGTTAATATTTTTTTGTTACTTATTTAATTTCATAAGCTTGTTATTGTCTTGTTTGGTTCATAGGAATTGGTTACATCCTATAACCAACCAATCATAAAAGATTTATAAACTCTTAACTTTCTTTATAAAATCAACACCAACATAACAAAATATAATATTTTTGTCTAATGGTTTATTATGGAATGTAATTTCTCAATTATTATTCTATTTCCTCTAAGCCATCAATTGGGAAATGTTTACATAATTCATACTCTAAAAGATGTTTATTGGGGCTAAATTGATTTGTTTAGGTTGTAGGGTTAATGATTTAGGGTTTACTATTTAAGTCTGATAACTTAGTGTTTATGGTTTAGGATTTAGGGCATATATGATCTAATTACAAAGGTAATTCACACCAATTTAAGCTCATTGAACTTATTTGTGACTAAAGAATGGGATTTTAGGCTTAATTATCCATAATGTCATTATAGATTGAGCTAATTAGTCAATTGGGACAATCAATGATGCAATTTTATCCAAATTCAGTCCTTCAAACCTAATTGGTTTAAGATATGGAGTTCATAGTTTAAGGTTTATATTTAGGGTTAATTTCATAATAAATGTTTAGATTAAGGAATTAGTGATGTGATTTGGGTCAAATTGAGCCCTGTGAACTTATTTCCTTACTTTAAATGATGTTAATTAGGGATAAATCAATTAGTTTAGGGTTTAGGGCTTACGATTTAGGGTTTAGGGACGGCTTATGACTTAGGGTTTAGTGTTTAGAGTATAGGGTGAAATTATGAAGGAAATTAGGGCCAATTTGAGCTCATTGAATGTATTGTGACTACATAATATGATTTTGGGCTCAGTTATCTCACCTATCATCATAAATTGAGCCAATTAGTTAATTTTGGTAATTAATGATGTGATTAGGGATAAATTGAGAATTAAAAACTTAATTTTTATTCTAATTGATGTTAATTGGGGCTAAATTTATTTATTTAGGGTTAAAAATTTAAGGTTAAGGTTTAAGGCTTAGGGTTTATGGTTTAGGATAGCAGGTTTAATCATGAATGTAATTGGGGAAAATTTTGAGCTTGTTGAACCTATTTGTGACTATAAAATGTGATTTTGGGCTCAATTGGCCCAATATCATCAAAAATTGAGCCAATTAGTTAATTAGGGTAATTAGTGATGTAATTTGTGCCAAATTGAACCCTATGAACTTAATTAGTTTAGGGTTTATAATTTAGAGTTTAAGGTTTTAGTGTTTAGGGTTAACAATGTAATAAATATATATATTAAGGAATGCATGCATAATCCTATTAATATAAAAAAGTACATGTACTAATGTCATTATTTTTGTATATTAAGAATTATGTCTATTGGGTACTCTTCTTTGTTTTGTTATGCACAATGCATGTCTAGTTTTTAACGATTTGATCACTATCTCCACCCTTAAAATTTGACAAATTTATCTAATCATAGTTGAATACATAGTGTAGGTCTTTAAAAAAAATAATTTTATCAATTTCCCCACATGTAACTTCATAGTGTAGGTTTAATTTTTAATAATTTGATCATTGTTCCCACCCTCAAAGATTCATAACTTTGTTTAATCACGGGTAACTAAAATAGTTCTAGTGGGAAGAAGAAGTTGGGGAAAATGATGAATGAATTAAAATTTATGAGAGAAAAACAAAGAAAATAATTGAGAACAATTCATAAAAGTAAATAGACTACCCCTAATGGATTGAACGTAAAAAATAATGATGGAATGAATAATGATATTGTACCAAATCTTCATAGTCCACCAAATTATGAAAGTCTAACTATTAATTTTGATAGTATACCAAATTAAAATGCATGTCCACATTCAAATTTTATGTTTTTTTCGTTTTGGTTATGATTATAATATGCATGGTTATTTACCCTATAATAATGAATACAATTACATGGAAATGCCAATTTTTGAAAGTAATAATGAAGAAAATAATATGGAAATATAGTTCAATGAAGAAACTATTAATGAAGATAATAATATAGAAACACAAAATAAACCAATTTTACCTCTAAGAACACCTCCTAGTATTTTATGTAAAATGCCCATGAATTTAGTTGAAATTGATGAAAATATTTTGAAACCAATGTGTAACAAAAATGTCTAACCACCATATGAGAAGAAAAGATGAAATAATTTGGGACTAACACTTTAAAAACTTAAATGATACTTCAAGATGCAAATATTTTGTTACATTGATGAAGTTCTTAAGGTGAGACCTAAAATGAAGACATTGGGATGAAGATCATCTAATATTGATGGTTAACACATGGAAATTGTTTAAAATATAAATAATGCATACCATAAAATAAGTGGGAATAAACACACCAAAGATGGCAATGTTGCCAAACACATTATTAAAAATTGTATGGTAAGCTATCAAAAAAATAAAAAATGATTGATTAGATAAACAACCATAGCACTGTACATAAATATAAAAACACCAATGAAAGAAATTAGGAGATATAAAATAATTGATGTTGTTGATAACAATGACTTATGGGTGTTCTCTAGTAGACTCCTATAGAAATACAAGGCTATAGTCGATTCCCTAAAATGTTTACTTGCATAATTTTGGAATGATAAAACAACAGTATCACCCAATATAAGTAATGTAGTAAAAATAAGAGTTAGTTCTTGTAACCATGAACCACATCCAAAACATTTTTTGGATATGAATTAAACACAAATATACTCTAAATTTATAAAAAAATATACACAAGTTTATAATAGTCAAAAATATTTTGAAGTGGCTAAACCCTTCTATGTGAAAATCAATCACACATGCACCGCTTGTTGTTATAGGCAACATGTTTATTTTTTTGATGCATTATGATGTTTTTCATCATGTTCAATGTACTTTTCATACTAACAACATTTTTAAGGATTGTGGAATGAAAGCTCCACCAAAATCAAAAATCAGGCACACACACAAACCATCTATGAGGATGTCAGGCACACACACAAACCTTAATGGCTAGATGAAAAAATCAAGTTACGTAAGGACACATTAACGCTTCATACTATTGTTACATTTTTTAAATTTGCATACAATTATGCAATTCAATCATAAATGGAGGTTTAATCATAATATTATAATTCAATACAGGTTTCCATTTTCATGCATATGGCATTCATGCATGCACCTAATAGTATAGAGAATGATCCAATAATATTAGGGGAGTGCCACTTTTATGTCAGTAATGATCAAACACATTATATAGAGTATGTGCAAGGTTATTTTCCTATATTCTTTGGAAAGTTGAGTCAAAGGAACATTACTTTCAATCAACATTATATTTGGTCAAATAACTACATGTCATAATTTAAGAATGCATGGATGTTATATTGGCTAAGAAAGATGCATGTGAGCATTCATGTACAACATATTTTGAGTTTCACTAAATCAATCCATGGAAAAGGGGAACATGATGGTACAAAAGCATGTGAAAAAAGAGTGCTTGCAAGAAAGGAGTTAAATTTTGAAGACGTCATTGATTTAACACATACAAAAATCATAGTTGAATGGTGTACTTAGAAAATGGTCCATGGTGCTCAATGAAAATCTAGTGTTCATATATATTTTTGTTTGATGGATGATTAAAAAATGGGAAGCTATGAATATTGTATGACAGTAATAGGATTGATTGGGTTCCACTCATTCATAGCTCAAACACAAGTTCTTGGATAATTTCTATGAGGCACATGAAATTATTTTGTTCTACATGCATGGACTTTGTTTGGAATGAGTGTGAGTCACAAGAGTGGGTTGATGAATGGATTTTTATACATATAATTCCAATTAACACATATTAAGTTCCACCAAAATTACAAATTAAAGATATGACATCATCACTTAACTTTGAACATGTATTTGATCTCGTGTAACTAGGTATATGATGAATTTTTACATTTAAATTATATCTTAAATTAAATTAAAAACATGTGTTATTTACTAAATTTGGTATATATCCACATATCATTAGTAAATATTTTATTTTGTAATGTAGGGCATGTGTATATAGTTATTGTTGAGGATAATGATGAGGGGACAAACTACTACATGTGTCGGTGTGTAGAGGATAAAATAAATTGATTTATGTTGTCACAGATGGGGGAAAACTTACCATCCCATTTTTTCTATGTTATTTAATAGAACTTGGCTTTGATGATATCCCATAAAAATTTTAGATGTATGGTTAGTTTAAGACTATGAAATACATATGAAGATACTACAGTATTCAAATTTGGTTCTCATAATTTTTTTTAATTGAATATATATCATGGGAGGATATTAAACAAGACTCTATGGAAGGTTTTTGAGTCTGAACATGAATGTCATGTCCCCTTTTTCGTGGACATTGACAGGCTTGATGATTAGCCTATTATGCGACCTTCATAGGCTGATTGGATGGATAGAGGGTCATGATGGAGATTGGCTTGGCTTTGATTTACAGAATTCCTATAGTTGGCTCTCATTCAGGTTATTTCAGACACATTGGGCCTGAGCTCCTATTATTTAGGGATATTTGACATACAATGGAGCACCCTTGTTTTGATATGGTCATGTGCAGAATCACTCCCTGATTCACCAGCTTCAGACGGTTCGAGGATCTGACATGTATTGAGGGAGATATTAATATTTGATTGATTTAATCAAATATTAATTATTTGGTCTAATTTTAAATTAGATATTAATTAATTATTAATTAATTAATTATTTGGTCTAATTTTAAATTAGATATTAATTAATTATTAATTATTAATTAGTTGGTCTAATTTTTAGACCCAAGTTCTAATTTGAGGAATTCTAATTTTAGAAGCCCAAGTTCTAATTTGAGGAATTCTAATTTTAGAACCCCAAGTTCTAATTTGAGGAAATCTAATCTTAGCAAGCACACCTTTGGAAGGGTATAAGAGTTTCTCATGGGAGAGAGTTTGTAAGTATGAATTGATTATTGATTTTGATATTGAATAAATTCTTCTGTGAAGACTGAGCCAAGGGTTCCAGGATTCCATCTGCAGTGGAGAACGTCAACTCTTCATTGTGTGCGATTCAGTGGTTGTGAAAGATCAGCCGATCTATTGCCAAATTGAGAGATAGCTTCATACAGGAGTTATCACAGATTTCCATTCGCATTGAAGAACGTCAAATCTTCATTGTGTGCGATTCGGAGGTTGTGAGAGATCAGCCGATCTATTGCCAAATTGAGAGATAACTTCATACAGAAGTTATCACAGAGGTTTCAGGTTTGAGAGATAGCTTCACCTAGAAGTTATCATAGTATTACAGATATTTGAGAGATAACTTCACACAAAAGTTATCACAGTATTTCAGGTATTTCTTTATTTAGTTTTTGACCCAATAAGTTATACAGAGATAGATCTTGTTTTAGAATCTATATTCATGAGATCATCAGGTTGTTCAGCTATCAGGGGTTAAGAATAGACAGGTTGGCGGCCGTACCAAGTCCGTACAGGTCCGTACAGATCCGCATCAGGCACCGACCTCGGTAGAGAGAGCTTTCGGTGACCGACATGGGTCGACTGAAGACCGACGTCGGCAGAAAGCTGACCGACAGCGACCGACGTCGGTGAGATATCGACCGACGATGGCGTCTGTGTGTCGACACAGAAAGGCCGAGACCCTTCTGATTCAGATTTCACTCCTAGATTTGCAAATCCAGGGTTTTCAATACTATATTTCATGTTTTATATGCATAAGAGAGGACTATAAGTGTAATAGTTTACAAGGACATCTTTTGTAATCATCTGAATGAATGATAAGATCTGTGATTTGTTTATGCATACTTGAATCTATTCTGCAAATTGTATCTGTGATCAGAGCTTTATGAGTTTATATATTCCTTGTTTGAAGGGGATATTATAGTTTTTCAGAGCTTTTGTAGGAAGAAAAAGGAGCCCCTAAGTAAGAGACATCACAATGAAGTAATTATTGACAGTATCAAGAGTAGATTTGATCCTAGTGGTTCCTTGAATTGAACTCCCAAGCTATGTTTAGTTCTCAAATGTAGATGTGTTTGATTTTATCAAAATTTATTGATTTTTTGGTAGTACTTATAAATTTAAATTTAATTACATACAAAAATATATATTTTAGGTTATTGATATAGAATTAGCTTCCACATTCATGTGGTTGGCATTGTTAGTATAGAATTCCATATTTTCTAAGCTAAGAGAAGCTTTCAATTCATGTAGATGACTATTGGTTTTTCCATATAGGGAAGGACATTCATGAGGACATAACAAGTTCTATTTATCCTAAATGGGTGTATTATAAGGAAAATAATGAGGTATTATATTTTATTTGGTATCCCTAACATGGTGGCAATGTCAAGTTTTAGCCATGAGGCCCCAGAGGTGGAGATCTTCAATTGTAGTTTGAATGTCGACAACATTTATTATCAATGCTTCTCAACACCAAAATTATTTCAAAAACATGTATTTGTGTGGATTCAAAGGTCATGGTGGTGAAAAATATGTAATTTTTATATCCTAAGGTGTTTCAAGTGATAATTTTAAGTAGAAGTCTCGAAAGTGGGAATGTTTAATAGAGGCAAATAACTACTATCTTAACTACATTAAAATAACATTCAATGATCAATCACTAAATCATCTACCACATATTCATCTCTTATTTTAGATCCATGTTTTCCATGGTTCAATTTGAGGGATTAGACATTCACATGATGATTCTTTCAGTTCATGTATATGATTTAATAGTTTTTTTATGCATGTTCAAAGTTTACCTAAAAAAAATACAATTTTTTTTGTATAAAGAAGGACGTTCTTGCAGTTGGAACAGGTGATATATCTCTTAACCAAGCATAATTCAAGGCATAGATCATGGTATTGGATTTTATTTATCACCCATGACATGGTGACAATTCCTATTTTCAGCCATGAGGCCCCAAAGGTGGAGATCTCCAATTGTGGATTGAATGTTGAAAACATTTCTTGTCAATGTTTCTCGATGCTAAATTATTGAAAAATCACGTATTCAAATGGATTAGAAATTAATGGTGGTTGGAAAATATGTAATATTAATATATCAAGGTGTTATAAATTATGGATTTTCAAGTAGAGGTCCAAGAATTGGAAATGTCTATCAGAGGTAAAGAACTTGTCTCTTAACTACATAAAAATAACATTTCAAAATTAATCAATAAATCATCTGACACATATTCATATCTTATTTTAAATTCAAGTTATATATTTTTAAATTAAAATGATTATAAATACACAAAATTTTTCTTTCAGTTTACGTATATAATTTATAGTTTTTGTTTGACACGTGTTTGAATTTTGCCTAGAAAATTACAATTTTTTCCATATAGTGAAGGATGTTATTGAGGCAAAAATAGGTTCTCCATATCCTATCTAGGAATAATACAAAGCCAATAATGTGATAATATATGTTATTCAATATCTTGAACATGGTTTTAATGTCATATTTCAAACATGTGGCCTTATAAGTGGAGATATCCATCTATGTCTTGAATTTTGACAACATTTCTTCTCAATATTTCTCGATGCCATAATTATTACAAACATGTGTATCTTCATGGATTTAGAGGTTATGGTCATGGGAACATAAGTAATTTTTATATACTGGGGTATTGGAAGTGATGTATTTTAAGGAGGAGGTCCTAGAAGTGGAAATGTCTCATGGAGGTAAAGAACTTATCTCTTAACTACATAAAAATAACATTTCAAGACTTATCATTGAATTGTTTACCATAATTATAGGTGGAGATATCCATCTATGTCTTGAATTTGGACAAAATTTCTTCTCAATGTTTCTCAATGCCATAGTTATTACAAAAATTTGTATCTGCATGTATTTAGAGGTTATGATCATGGGAACATATGTAATTTTCATATACTGAGTTATTAGAAGTGATGTATTTTAAGGAGGAGGTCCTGAAAGTGGAAATGTCTCATGGAGGTAAAGAACTTGTGTCTTAACTACATAAAAATAAAATTTCAAGTAATCTAGGGTGAAAGTATATGGATTATATATGTACATGATGGTTCTTTTGGTTTGTGTATACTACTTATGGTTTTTATTTGACACGTGTCCAAAGGTAGATATATCTAACTACAATTTGAATGTTGACATCATTTTTTATTAATGTTTCTCAACACAAAAATTATTAAAACATGCACATCTGCATATATTTAGAGGTCATGGTGGTGGGAACATATGTAATTTTCATATACTAATGTGTAGGGATAAATGTATTTGCATGTGAAGATCCTAGAAGCAAAAATTCCTACTAGAGGCAAAGAAATTATCTCTTAACTACATAAAAATAGCATTTTAGGATTGATGATTGAATTAGTTGCCACATATTCATCTCTTATTTTTGATCCAAGTGATCTAGTGACAAATTAGATGGATTTGACATGCACATGATGGTTCTTTTGGATTTTTTATGATTTTAGATTTTTTTGATGTGTCTGAAGTTTGATTAAAAAATAACATTTTACTTTATAGGGGAGGACCTTCTTGATGTTGGAACGGGTACTTCATCTCCTAATAAGGTGTAATTTGAGGCTAATAAAATAGTCCTAGAGGTTTATTTTTCACCCTTGATGTGGTGGTGATTCTATTTTTTATCCATAAGGCCATGGAGGTGGAGATATAGAATTGTGGTTTGAATGTTGACAACATTTATTGTCAATGTTTCTCAACATTAGAATTATTGCAAAAATGGTATTCACATGGATTAAAATATTTTGGTGGTGGAAATGTATGTAATTTAAATATATTTGTGTGTTATAAGTGATATATTTTCAAATGAAGGTCTCAGAAGAAGAAATGTCTACCAGAGGCAAAAGATGTGTCTCATGTTTCAAGTAGTGCAAAATTATCTTAAACATACTCCTATGGCCCAAATCTCTACACTGGTAATTGTTTCTCAGTAGTAATTTTAACTCTCTAGATAAAAAATTGGAATGAAGTCATGGTTTTTTTTAAATGAAAAATTAAATGGGTACACATAATGATAAGAGTGGAGATAATTTTGAGCTTAAATAAGTAGTAGTGGATGATTCCTCTAAGGATCCTGGGAATCATTTGTTCAAAATGGGTGATGATAGATCTGCTTTTCTTCTTGATGGTCATGTTTTTAAAAACTTGGTTTATATAACTAATTTAAAGGAAATTATTTAACTCTTTGAGAGTGAGGTTTTTGTCTATTTAAAGAATGAGGAAATTTTGATTTTTCTTATTTCTACTACAACTAAATTTGATATAGCTTATGCAACTTCTTTTGAAATTCCTATGTTACACTAGGAATTTTTTAAATTGTTGGTTATTTATAGTGTCAAATTATATGAGGGGTCTATAAATGAAGAAGGTCCTTTTTATATATCTTCAAATAAGTCCTTCTAATCAAAGTATTTTTCAGGCAGTTTATATTAGTGGCTTGCTTAAGACTTTCCTTCTAGCAGGGATATTTGTGTCATACTTATGTCATACTATTGTTATATATGGATTTGTGTTTTGGTGGATGAAGTGTAAATTTAATCTTTTACTTTGTTGTGGTAGTTTATCATTATGTATAGTTCTAAACTTTTATTTGATTTATTTGGTTTAATATATATCTAATAAATTTTTATTCTTGGGTGAGAATTCAAAGTATGATATAGTTTGAGAGTTTTATGTATTAAATTTGTGATTAATGTTTAACTTAAAAAATATAGTGGTGAGGGAGTTGGATTGGTGTCAAGAGGCTCTTATACATATTTTCTAGGAAAATGCCATAGAAATTTGGCTTTATGACTCATCCATTTTGTAGTATTACATTTTCATTTCAAAAAGCAACGTGAAATATAGTCATCTATAATCCAATATAAATTAATATTCTTAAAAGCCAGGGATTATTTCATTTATTTATTTTATTTTATTTCAGTTTTACATTTATATTTACTATTGAATATAAAGATTATTGTTCCAACAAAATGCATGGCTCATATTTGTGAGAGAGAGGTTTAGAAATGTCATTGTATTACTCAAAATTGGCATAAGTAATTTGTTCTTTCCAATAAGGATAGTGTTTAAAATAAACCAACAAGTATATTACATCCAATATTCTATTGGGTAATTTTGTAAAGATATTCAACAAACATGGGAAAAGTTTCATCTTATGTCACTGATATATGAATGTGGAAATATGTAATGCCCTACCTAGCCTCACCCATCTCATTTTTTATCTTTGAAAAAAAATCATCAATCAATTTAATGATGTAATGATATCAATGTTGGCCCATTTAATAAATTATAAAAAAATTGATAAGGTGAAATCAACATGAAGATCTATGGTGAAATGTTTCAATATAAATAATATCCTTAAAATCCATAAAGGTGTACAAAATCTGAACATAATATAATATCCCATGTCAATGTTATAGAGGAATACAATTACAAACAACCATACATAAAGCCGTTTAAGTATACAATAAAATGTCATAAGACATGATCTTACTCATAAAAATGATTCACTCTCTTTTCCTTGTCTGTATAAGGCTCTCCCTCGAGTGCCTTGCTCACAAATGAAGGTCTATAATATGAATGAATGTGGGCACTATTCTGCTTAAAACTCATTTGTATCTCAAATTATTCAGATAGAAACATTTTTAGATACTTTACATACTCAAAAAAGATAATTAAAAATTAACAAGTTATAAAATGATACAAAAATTATTTAAAGGTGCACTTACCAAAATCATGTGGCCATGATCAATTTGAATCTGGTACTCAATAGGGTTAATGTTAGGTTAAGGCTAACAAACAAAGTGTAAAATGGAAAACCAATAGGATTCGATGCCCTGCTCCTAATAATGGAAAGGGTAGGACCCTGCACATGCATATATAAAAAATAAAAACTAAAATTATCTCATTAAAATTAAAATAAACTTAACAAATCAATAAAATAAAATATCTAAATTTAAAATTTAAATTATCTTTTACCATGTCACACATGCTAATCATTTGAATAGGATGCAAGAGGAGTCTGCTTACAAAATTATTTTGCACATCAGTTGTTTACATAAGTACAAATGACATATACAAAACAAAAATCCATATTTACACTTAAACATTACAATAAATCTCATATCTTAGTGAGTTGTTGTGTACATGAAATTATAGTACCAATGCCTACATTTTCTCCCATTTGAATAAATGGTGGATTATCTAACATGGTCATCAACTAAACAAAAAAAATATCATTGTTAGTCACTTGGGTATATATATACAAGTACATGTAATGAACCATAAAATTAGTAAATACTTAAAAATTAAAAATTACTTTTGTATATATATGAGTGTAGTATGAGCAACATATGTGCTCGTGTAGTATCCACAATCCTGCAGCAACATAAAAGTTAGAGAGACATTATTGGGATTTATATGAAAAATAATTATTACCTTTTAAATTTGTAGACACTATTTATGAATTATATATCACCTGAGTCTTGTACACTTGGCAAATATTGACATTAGATATTCCTCTCAGTTCTAGACCTTTCTTGCTATTGAAAGGCTTACATCTACTATATCTATATACTCATTTATTATATCTTAGTTTGAGTATTGTAATTATTATAACCAATGCCTTATATCTTTCTTAAAATGTTTTAAACCTACTTATCTTCCATATCTATAAGTTATGTACATGTACCCACTCTTCTGCTTCTTGGACACTTATATCCTAGTTAGAAACCTATGTCAATGCAAGTGTCCAGTGCCCTAAAGTTATTCAATTTTAAAATATAATGTATACCTATGGTCATCCTAATTTATTTAATGGGAGATATTCTCCAAAGGGATTTGTACAATTATAGGATCAATCCACATCCATTCCCCACCTAGAAAATACCTAACAATCTCATACATTCTCACAATTCAAAGATAAAAACATTAAAGTGAGAAAATATTCCATATTCTCTCCTATTTACATATCAGTGATAAGTAAAACACATATATATGTCTAAAGTACTAGAAGTGCATTCCATGAGTTATATTTTCCAAGTTACATGCTATGTCACTATTTTACTTGCTTTTCACATATTGCACCCTTGTGCACACACAAAGAAAAACATTAGGGAAAAAATATATTAGTCTAATGCCCTCTTATAATTAGTGGATATGTATGTAACAAAAATTGATAGAGGGGTATTTTGGGTTTGCTTGACACTATGATCCCACTAACCCATTTTTTTCCATGGCCACAATGAAGATGAAGAATTGGGGTTTTACTATTTGATAATGAGAGACAACTCATGATCTATATCTGAGCACACAAAAGTAAAGGTGACAAAAATATCATAATATTCTAGGTGGTCGCATCTAGTTTCATAAGGAATTTTGTATTGGACACTTGCATCTGAGTTAAACAATATCATCAATGCAACTTTCCTAGGTCGACACAAGTGTTTGTAGATACAAAGGATATTTTTATAGAATCTGATGATTGATCTATAATCCTTTTTAAATATTCTTCCTATATATTTTATATTTAAATATGTATTAGGATAATAACCAACTAAATATCTTGTTTTCATTATCAATGCAATATCTACCATAGTTGTACTTTCTATTTTAACATATCTCATCATAATAAATTTAGTATACATTTTATCTAAGTTTTAAAATTAATTGGCATGCTATATATCTTTTTATCACCCTTGTGTTTATACATTTATTTATTCTTAACCCTGACCCCCATAGGATACTTATCAAAAATTAGGGTTAAACATTTGGTAAACCCAAGATTTTCTCCTCAAAACCCTAGATTTTCATCTATTTTTTTCTGATTCTCTGTTGTCAATTTTTGATTGCATTTTTAAAAATACACACAAGTTAAAAAATAGCTTTCAAGTTATTATAAATATGTATAATATGGATTCAAATATAGTCTATTTTGGGATCTAATTTTTAATTATAGATTTGGATTATTTTTATTAATGGTAAAAGTCTGGTTTTTGATAGGGACCCATCCGTATAACAACGAAGAGAAAGATATTATAATAAAAGGTCTATGAAGCTCCTCTTCTAACAAAAATAAAACCAAGGTGCAAAAATAAAGAACAAAATATGCCACCCTATAAAGGAACCCAAATAAAACACACAAAATCATTGACCCTTACTAAAAATATTATTTTGGAGTTCTGAGGGTTATAATATGTGGATCCATCTCCATCTTACCTTTATTTTTTTTATTTTTACTCACAACCTTCCATTCTCCCCCTTCCCCTAGATCTGGGATAATAAGCATGGAATCTTCAAAAGAATCAATTGGTTTAAAAATATCTTCAACTCATAAAATGGCTAAATGAAACTTCTCAAGAGGTAATATGGGCAAAAAATCCACACTTTTAGGAGCTTTCCTTCTTGAATAAAAAATAACCTTTGATAAGGCTCTATATTCCCTTGTAAATAAAACTAAAGTAGGAGTTTCTAACACTTCACTCACATTATCTAAGTTTTTTTACTCTTTTAAATCTTCACTTGATTATCTATCTTCCATATTAGGATTAATATCCTTCCACCATGATACCCCATACTTACACTTATTAAAGCCATACTCATTAGCTAGATGACTTGATGTAAATCATTTTCTACAATGAAATGGTAGATTCTCATAATCTCAAGTTTGTTTCTAGGTTTGACTCTGAGTGATCATATCAATAGATGTAGGAAGATTTTATAAAACATTCAAAGAGACTAGAATATGAGTAAAGGTTGAGTGCTACATATTCATTGTTGATGGGTCAAAACCAAGAATTTTAACCAAATAATTTTGAATAACATGAAAATAATAATCCATCCAAAACTAGAAAGGAATATTAGGCATCCTTACCCATATTGTTTTGATGTTGAAGGCTTATGTAAGAGGGTCAAAGAATAGATATCAAGGATTTAAATATAGCATACAATGATTCCATCGCCAAAGCTTTGGAAAATTTAATTCTTATCCTTTACAAGATAAAATAAAATAACATAAAATCCATTAGTTCAGGGGAAGAGTTCTAGATTACTTTTCATATAGGGCTTTAAATTCTACTTGACCCATCCCTAAAACACTAAAAATGAAGGCCATAAATTGGTGAATCTACAAATCACCCTCTAGTCAACATAATATACTCATACTTGATGATATTCTTTAGGTGATCCCCATCAAAAGTGATTGAGGGGTTGGATAAATAGGTATAAAAACTTTTGTTGGGTGTTTTTTTAGTATATCAACAAAACTAGACTGTACCCTCATCTTAGTAGATTGAATAGTATATACCACCCCTAAAGCTACCTTATCAGAATATCTAATCATCACTACCATGTCCATTATTTACTTATCATCTTGTTTAAATTCCTCCCTTTATACCATTTTAAAGGTCCATCTAACACATGACCATTAACCCTATACGTGGCCATTAATCCTAGATGCAAAAATTCCCAGATCTACTTTTCTTGGATCTTCAATAACTTTCAATTTGGAATTATTATTAGAAATAAAAAATAAAAGAAAATCAATAAAGGTAGATATATAACATTATATAGATTTATATTCTTATTATGATTGATTATAAATATCTTCACTTTAATGAAATAATGATGTGGTAAAAAAACACTATTCATGTTGTCATTATTCACTGATGATGTGGTGGACATTATTCATCTTAGTGAGGTTTCATGTGGGGCATAGTTATCTACCAAAGCACATAAGACATCTCTTTTTGGTTGGTATGGATGGATATGGGTTGAATTTATAGTGGAGCTCCATAATTATGAATTGGTCTCTTATAAAAAATGATATTCTTTACCTTTTTTTGACTCTTGTGTAAATGGGAGACCAATACCACTATTCTAGATTGATCACCCATGTGAAGAGGTGAAAATTTACATGTGGGGAATTGATTTTGATTTCCATTATGATATTGGGTTGAAATTATATTTGGGGATAAGTCAAAAAAGAGAATCCACTAATTTTGAAAGCACATGCAAAGTGGAAGACAAATACAACTTTCTTGATTGACCACCTAATTGGAGTGGGAGATAAATTTGAGTGGCACATGTTGGAGGATTCCAAACTAAAGTGGAACACATGGTGGATCACCTTTTGTTATTTATGAATATTCCCTCTTAGTGGAGGATGTCAAATTTGTTGGCTTCCCTCGTCTTCTTTATTGTAAATTCCATAAATTGATTAATCTCCTTTTTATTTGGTAGGCTTGTTTAGTAGAAATGAGGATAGACTCCTTGGTGAGATACTTCCATGTATTTTAATAAGAATAAAAATGATTTGATGAATCTTTATTTATGATTTTTGTGATGTTATAAGTGGTAGAGAGTGTGAGCTTATAAGAATATCTATAGAGCCTCCTTGGCATGGTGTGTGGCCAAATCTTGTGTATTATGAGTTAAGGTTGATGAAGCTTTGATGCATTGAAGATTGCATTAACTATGTGTTTTGAAGATGAAATGATATCTATGTTTGTGTGAGTTATGGAGCGTTTAATCCATAAAGTGGTATCAAAAAAGTTTTGATTCCTTGGGTGGAGGATATGAGAGAGAGTCATTTATTTTTGATTTACATGTATGAATATGGAAAAGAATAATGAAGGAGTTCATATGGTATGTGGAAAAGAATATTCAGAAGAGCTCATGTAATGGATATCTAAGATAGAGACACATTTTTAATAAATTCATGCTAAATACCCCATGAGGGTGAAGGTTGAAAGCAAGAGGATGAGTGGAGTTGAAGTCATTTAGTGTTTCATGTGAGTGAATAAAATTACAACCAAGAAGAGTTGCATGTTTCTTTGGAAGAAACATTGGATGATGTTTTTATGTAAACAGTGCACATGAGGAGACTTTATATAATGATGAAGCAGTGGAGGATGATGTTGTATCCATGTGGGAGAAGATAAAAGTGGTGATGTGTGATGTTGTGGGTGATCCAAAAATTGGTTGGATGATGTGTGAAGAAAGTCAAGAGGGATTTTGGTGGAGGTAGATGGATAGTGGTGGGCTTGAGTTCAAATGGGATTATGAGATGCATGGTAGATAATCTTGGTGGAGGTGTATGAAAAATGGTGGGATTCATCTCACATGTGAATCCACTAGGATATGGATAAGCTTTTGGTAGAGGAGGATGGTTTCAAGAAATCCAATATGTAGAAGTTAGAAGTAGAGAAAGCAGAATATTCTCTGAGAGTACCTAGTGTGTTGGAAGGGGATGCATTGGTCATCAAATTCCATGACCAAAAATAGTGGTTCTACCACTTACCCAATCCATGTGATCAAGATATCACATTATAAAACCTTGGGTGTCTGATGTAAGAGCATCTAAGGGTTCGTACAATATTGCACCAACCAAAACCAAAGTGATGTGTTCGTGTGCTTGTGTATTCATGTGATCCTATGTTCATACGATTATGTGTTCATATTTTCATGTGTGTGAGCATACATATCTTGGATAAAAATTAAGACAACTTATAGTATTTGATTTATTTTCAACCAAAGGAGAATGATGTGGTCAAAAAACACTATTCATGTTGTCACTATTCATTAATGATGTGGGAGACACTATTCATCTTGGTGAGGTGGCATGTGGGGCATAGATATCCACCAAGGCACATGTGACATCTATTTTGTGTTGATATGTATGGATATGGGTTGAATTTGTATTGGGGATCCATAATGATGAATCAATCTCTTGTCAAAAAGGAGATTCTTTACCTTTTTTGAGTCTTGTGCAAGTAGGAGACCAAGATCACATTCCAGATTGATCACCCATGTGAAGTGAGGCCATGTGGGGACTTGATTTTTATTTCCATTATGAGATTGTATCAAAATTATATTTAGGGATAAGTTAAAAATAGATTCCATTACTTTTGGAAGCATATGCAAAGTGGAAGACAAAGATAACTTTCTTGATTTACTACCCAAGTGAAGTGGGAGAAAACTTTGAGTGGCACATGTTGGAGGGGTCCAAACTAAAGTATAACACATGGTGGATCACCTTTTCCTATATATGAATAGTCCCTCCAAGTGGAGGATGTCAAATTTTTTGGCTTCCCTTATTCTTCTTCATTGTAGATTCTATAAATTGATTAATCTCGTTGGTATTTGGTAGGATAGTTTAGTAGAAGCGAGGATGGCCTCCTTGGTGAGATGTTACCATAAGAACAAATATTTTATGAATCTTTATGTATTATTTTAATGAGGCTATAAGTGGTAGAGAGTGTGATCTTATAAGAAGCTTTACAAAGCCTCCTTGGCATGGTGTGTAGACAAGTCTTATGTATTGTGAGTTAAATTTGATGAAGGTTTGATGTATTGAATATTGAGTTAGCTACATGTGGTTGTAATATCCATGAATTGAGAAATATGTTTATGTGAGTTATTGAGTGTTTACTTGAGAAAATAAATAATTCCATTAATATCATGAAAGGGTTTTGAATCAAAAACAACATTTCATCTCTCTTAATAATTCCTTTGCAATGTTATAGAGTTGGTATCTAGAAGCCAATGTGCATGATATCAATCATTTGTTTCACCTAAATCTTATTTGAGTGAAAACTACCATCCCACACCCATTATTCACCCATGAATTATATTGGATTCCTTGGTCTATGCACTTATTACTCAAAAATGTAAAGGTGTTTGACGTAATACACCACATGTTAATATATAACAGGGTCCTCATATGCCAAATATTATTAAGTCTAAGGAATATGACTTTATTGACCAATTTAGAAACACACATGATAATATTTACATCCTTTAACTTCTATATTAATCTACTATCTTTAAGGATATCCTATATGAATCATTCCATACAACCCAAGTTCCAAGTGATATTGAGATAGCTTACTTTGTGAATATCATGAAATATCTCAAAAACAACACCAAAGTAATCATATTTGATCCAATAGATTTACCATCTATATATGTTATTGACCAAGGGTTACCTTTGTATATAAAATTAACTATACATAATAAAGGTATCAAAAGGGTACTTGTTGATAATAGACATGGCTTAAACATTTGTAGAAAACATTTCCTAACCACCATCTTATTAGTACCAACCTTATTCCAAATTTAATTATGCATATCAAAGGATTTGATAATTCACATAAGCCACTAGTTAGCCAAATCATTTAATATGACATTTGGTATAGAAATGGTTCCAACCACTTTTCAAGTAATGTATCAATCATTACATTATAATTTTATTCAGGGTGGATACACACCATGGAGGTTGTCCCATCTAAATTACATCAATGTTTAAAATTCATTCATGATGTGACTTATTAAAAATGCCTTATGATGATGAACCTTTTAACCTTTTCAAAATGATACATTCTAATACATAATGTATTCCTAAAGTGGTGCCTCTTACATTTTGATATAAAATATATTCCTCTTGAGAGTATCCAAAATTATTAAATGGATGAGTTAAGTACAGTGGATCCAATATCTCCAAATGGAAATAAGGTAATAAAAATTGAGGTGCACATAGATGCACATGGAAAATAAGAAACAATACTAAAGGAACCAATGACACCAAAATTGCAAGAACCTCTAATATTTGAGCTTCCTTTAATGGTCAATACTAAGCAAGAAAATGGCCATGTTTTAGATTAATATGATAGTGATGATGATGTCATCTATGATATAACAGATGAGAAAATGTTTAAACTAGACTTTGATCTACTTGAGTATTTTTTTCATAACCCATTTGATCTTATAGGTCTCGATGCATAAGAGCTAAACACATCTTCAAAAGATACACAACCAAATCAGGACAAGGGAAATCACAATAGTATATGAGAATGCAAATGATTTTTATTATATACACCCCTCTTTTATACACACTTTGAGTCAACCTTATAAAGTTTAAATGTCTATAAATCATGTAAACACTATGGAAACTTCTCAAAAAGCTCCAAAATAGATTATATATCTTTTAGCAAACTAGGATGCTCTAGATACAATACTTTCTATGTTAATTGAGAATTACATGATATATTTACTTCCTAATAGGCATAAATTAAGAAAAAAACTTCTTCCTAAAGAAGGATCACCAAAATTTAACTATTATCTAATAAATGGTCATTATACAAATTAATGTGAGGCATTGGAGAAATAGTTTCATAAATATAAGAATGAAGGATGTATACAAATTATGTTTGAAGCACAAAAACAACCCACTACTTCTAATTTGTCAAAAGATAACAATCCTTCAAAGTGAACAAAATATGAGAATATAACCATTACCTCAAATACTTATGGGTTACATTTATCACATCTCAAGGTTGATGTAATAATTAGGAAACAACTTGTAGTATTACCACATTACAATAGTTGAGACATAATATATATGAGTTATGATATTCACCAAATTTTCCATAATCTCTTGGGTATATCATATTACCCATTGCATGTGGACCAAAGGTAGTGGACCTTTTTATATAGGTAATCGACCAAAAACCATACTTGACTTTGCACCTTGGATAACAATGGTTGACTGAAATGAAAGAAGTTGTTAGTGTTACGAAATAATGTTTTCTTTTTTAGCATGACAACAAAGAGGTTCTTATACCATATAATAAATATATGGGACATGTACTAATGAGTGTTGGTAGTGAGTTACCAACAAACACATCACTTTTGGCACTTATTCAATATATACAATTTAAGAAATCAAGGCCACTACACAGTATCTTGGCTCTTGAATTTGAAGACTTGTTGGACTAAACAATTGTAAATATTAAAAAATAACAAGAAAAAAAAATCCAATAATATTTTCTACATTTACATGTTCTATTGGTTCCTTGATATCTATGCTATTAGTTCCATGTTATTTGGTAGCATACCATTTATTTCTATGGCTAAATTCCACCTTTGATCTCATTTGTTATTGGGTCCCTCCCTTTTCAAGTAATTTTTTAAAAAAGTTTTGAAAGTTATTTATTCCACACTTGTTTTGAGGTATTTAGAAAGAGAGGAATCTCAGGATCCTTCAAAATAATAAGTGGTATCTCTAGGGTGGTTTCAAAGATAATGGTTACTACCATGGAGAAATGTATAGTCGTAAAGGCTTTGAAGAAGGAAAAGGTGAATCGTGGGGATCAAATATTAACACTTAAGTTGGATATTTTTATATCATAGAATGAAGCAATTTATAGCAACAAGGTTGATATAAGGTCTGTCAATTGGGCTTGTCCACCTCGTTCATGGGTTGAACTTACTTTTGATGGAACTTCAAAAGGTAACCCAATATAAGCTAGAGAAGGAGGGTTGATTCAAGATATCAATGGAGTCTTCATGGTGGAGTATCGAGGACCCCTTAGTATTAATTCTAACCACTTTGTATAAGCAACACTTGCATTTTCGGTAATTAAATGACCAAGGAATTGAATTTTAGAAACCTATAAATTGAAGGGAACTCTCTCAATATCATAAACTACCTCCAAATGTTAAACACTCCTAGTTAGACTATCAAGAACTTGGTGAATGATACATTGAGTTTATATCACTTATCTTTAAGATATTTCTATTGTCCATTTCCATAAGGAATCAAAGGACCCAATTGGTTTTCTAACCATGGGGTTGCCAATTTAGGATTTCATAAATAGGTAAACCCCCATGATCTTCCTCACTCCATCACCCAAATCATTAATGAGGAGTCCAAAATATAATTCCAAGTCTTTGTTGGTTCATGATTTCCCATTGATTAAAAGGAAAATCATTTCTCTATATGGTAATATCATTTATAGGGTCTCTAGTTGATTGATGGGATGGTTAAATTTTCACGTGTTTTACCAATTATGACAATATTTTTAGATAATTATCCTCTAGAGGAGAATTATGTGATAGTAATCATGTAAAGGATTAATCTCATGACAAATATTTACCACACTTGACTTACCCCTCATTTATAAATGAGAAATTGGTTGGAGTAAGGAAATAATTATTTGTTTTCAAGGAACCTTAATTATAGATAAGGATTTACATTTCACATGAATGAAGGTGTTTTATACTCTCAGTATATTTTTTTTCTTACCAAGAAAAATATTTTCTCAAAATCTCTATTAATATTTAAATACTTCATCCATTCAAGGTGGGCTACCATTCACACACTAGAAATGGGAGGATATTGAGTCAGTATTGATCCTTCCTCTTATGAGGGAGTAAGAAGAAACCCTAAAATATGCCACATATTTAAAAGAGCCTGATTGGAAAATTACATTAAAATTATAAAAAAGCATGATCCTATATCATCAATAGATTTTTCAAGGCCTTGGAAATTAAGGATGGTTTCCTTGAGAGGTGTAAGTATGGAAATGAATGAAAAAATCATTTTTAGGGTTAATGTCCTGTTAGTAGAAGGACTAAAGATATTCAAATATATATGAAACAAAATGAGGATATTAAATTTTTATTCAAAGAGAGGGAATATATTCAATAATTTCAAGATGGAATACTCATAACTTATTTTATAGATCCTTGGGGGATAAATCTATTTATCACTAAGTATATTATTTTAGAATGGTCATTCAGTATAATCTACTCACAAAATTTATCTTTATTGAATTACTTTAGGCACAAGAGACTTGTGATCATTACTTTATTTTTGCTATTGTCCCTAGAATATTCAATTATGAAGATTCAAATAGGGAAGGGGGAAGCCCTCATTCATCAAGATATTATCTATTTAATGTTCCAAGTATCCAAACCAAAGATTTACCTTGTTGAAATTGACCCAATGATATATGCTTTATAAGATAGGGGAAAGGTGAATGTTTGACTTCTTAAACCTCCTCGTATGGTTGGTGGGATCAAGATGAGGCAAGGGTTGAAATATATACAAATAAATTCCCATTGGCATGTAAAAATAAGGTAAGTAGGAAATGGGGGACAATGTGGATACTTTGAAGAAGGATACATTGGATAATCTAGGAAGGAAAAAGACAAATACAAAGGTGGATTCCCTTAAAAGTAACAATCCCTATTTGAAGAGTGGCATCTTGAGAATTGAGGAGGAGAATCAGAAATCTAAAAATGGAAAATTAATTTAGAATATGAATGATGAGAATAATATTCATAATGAAAAAGAAACATCTAATGGGAAAGTTGGTCAATATCGATGATCTTCAAATGAGTGTTTAAACCCTAGAGAATGAATCAAACATACAATTCAAAATTTTAAAATGGTTATTTAGTAAAACAAGTAAGATAAAATACAAAATTGACTTCATATAACAATAGATAAATAAGTAAATGCATACCATGTATAAGGACATATAGTTATAAAGAGAGCGATGAAGATTACTCCAATAGTTTACTCAGATAAGGAAGGAAATGCTATATTAAAGGGAAATTTGGAAAAATTAGATGGTGATATTTTGTCCATAGTGGAAAAATCCAATAAAATCATATATATTATAAAATTTACCATAAAAAATTATCCAACCAGTATACAAATGCTACAAGAAGGTTTGAGGAAGAGGAGAAAAATGGTTTTCCAAGATCACCTTAGCAAGAGAACAAGAAGTCAAAGGAATAATCAAGCAAGAAAGAATGAGGACATTGAAGATGAATTCATATAATACAATATTTGCTACATGAAGGAGGAATAGGAAGCTACAATTTCCTTAAATGGCCTCATTGTGACTTAACTTTGTTGATTTCTTGTTGTGGTCATAATTCTGCCATTATTTTATTGATGTTTTGCTATTAGTAGTTTGTGTTTTATTTTCCTGGACTGTTATTATAGGGTGTTGGTTGTTTTAATTTTTTGTTTCATGTTCTCATTTTATTATATTATGATAAATTTTGTATGAGATTTTGGGCCCTTTCAAAACCCCATTTTTACTAGTAATTAAAAAATCTACAAGATTGGATAAAATTCACATTAAGGCCCAAATATATTTAATTAGAAAAAATAAAAGATCACATACATCCTTTTGGATGCAAGAGAACAAATTTATACCATGGGTAAATTAAACTCATAAGATGGAATGTAAAATTATTAAATTTCTATGGAAAATGTCATTTAACCAAAATGTTTACTAATATAGGGCCTAGAGTTTACTATTACATAACTAAAAAAGTTGAAATTATATGTGACTCTTCATCTATTGATGATTGCATTTATAAAAAAATAAAGTAATGCTTACATATTTGGCAGTGGGTGTTTCTCGGTGAAAGGAGACATGAAGCTTCAACCTTTCACTAGTTACACTATTTAAATATATGCACTTTGAACCTATCTCTATGGAGGAAAAACATTTTTCACACATATTGACCATCAATGGAACCACTTTCAATCTACAAAAAATTCATTGAACCACTATTGATGTGTGTATGACATTGGTTAGAGATGTATCAATGATATTGCAATTACCACATAAAACTAGACATTATTTTTGGGAAACACACAATGGTGAAGTGGAATTGCAAAAATCTTAACATGTGATTGGGATTGGAGGTATCGATGGAACCGCTTTGAGGAGATCTTAATATGTATAATTTTACACACCTTGTAATTCAATTGTCTTGAGATTACATTAAATCAAGTAAGAATGTTTGGTAACTTGGCTTATATTTGATACCTTTTGAATCATTTTTATTGCTATGAAAGGTGACCTGGTCTAACATATATATACATTAGTCTATAAAAATTATACACATACACAGTTTCTATAATTTGACATGTCTTTACTAGTTGAGACTATGCACAAGAGGAGGTGAAGTTTTGAATGTTTAATATGAATAGCATATGTTGTGTTTATGCATGTGTAAGATAAATATTTTGAACATAACACTCTATGTTGGAATTATTATTTTTATTAATGGTAAAAGTGAGTTTTGTGGAAATAGGGACTCTACCCTTTATATAATAGACTACAAACATGGTCTTCTAAACTAGGTATAGCAAAAAAGTTTGCAAAGAAATAACCAACTAAAAACAACACTACAAAATAGCAGATAAAAAACAACATCCAATTCAACTACACAAAACAAAGAAGTATCAAGACCCTTCCAAACTTTTTTTCCTTTGTAATCTAAGGTTCATGTTAAGAGAATCTAATCTCTTCTTTTATCTACATTTATTTTTATTGCTTACTAATGTTGAAACTCCTTCTTCCCCTACATTTGATACAACAGGGATGGAGTCTCCAAGAGTATTCATTGGTTTGAAATTTATCAGATATTTCCTTGCTAAAAAATCTTCTTCAAAACCTAAGGAATAACATTTTTCAACTAATTATTCCTTCTACATGTCTACATTTTTTTGGTATAGAAACTTAATCTTTTCATCCATTGAGATACCATTAGAACTGCGAACATAGGATTGCAATAGGGGAAGATTGGTATGGTGTTAGTGAATGAAATCAAATAAAAATAAAGAAAACATTAAGCTAACACCCTAAGCCTATCTCAAGGGGAGATTATATTAGAAAAACCAAATAAGAAACACAACTAGAATATAAAGACAAATAAATATTTCACCTTCCTTGGATGCTCCAAATAGCTTGTTGAAGTGGCTTGCTCGGCTTGTGGTTCAATAGATCTTATTCAATGGAGTGTGGCTACCTTCATCTCCTCTTGGCACCTTTGGTTTTGGCTTGGTTGGAAAATTTGACATTATAATTTAGCACCAAGATAGCTTAAAATTCAATAGAAAAGGCCTCTTATTTATAGATTATACAAAATGGTTAGAATGAACCTAAACCATCCATCTCAAGATGAAGATGTGTGGCTAAGAATACATTCAATTTTTGAGGTAAAAATCAATAAATTCCTTAATAAATATTTGAGATAGAGAGGAAGTAAAGAGGCATATAGGGTCTTAATGAGGCATGGGGTGGCTTGATGAGATATTTTATGCATTTATGGCCTAGGGATGTCTTTCTAAGAAATCATGTTACTTAATGATGAAATTATTCAATATCAATTTATAAAAATAAGTATTAAAAAATATCCATGGAAAATTAACTTAAGATCTTGATTTGGTTTAATTAACCTTAAACATTATTATTCAACTTTGATGCAAAACCTTAGTGATTTGTGCATAAATTAATCAAATTAGTCAAAATGTCATATTATTGGCTTGAAATTTGATTGGATTAGAATTGGAAGTCAATGTTAGATGTGTTAGAACCATTATCCCATTTATGATGTTACCAATTTCAAATAACAAAGTCACATGTTTCATAAAATAAATTTGATAAAAAATAATAATCTAGAGCACCCAGGTGCAAAAATGTCATTTTGACTCAAAATGATTTGATCAAAGTTAGTTGTTTCATAAATTGCATTGCCCCATTTAATGATACCCTAGAAAAAATAGACACTTGAATATAAAAATTTCAACTCTTTTAATGCATTTTAATGCTTTTAAGCCAAATTTTTCACTTTGGTAGAAATTGGTCAAAAGCCTGGTTGAAGGTTGTCGGTAGCTAGTTTTAGGTGTCTATAGTTTGCCCTAATTTTAGAAGGCATTGAAAGCTATATACATAGTAGTGTCTTATAAAATAATGAAAAGGTATTGTATGACTACAATTGTAATGATGATGAACTAACTATATGATTCCCCCTTGAGGGAATGGTTGGCACGAGTAGGTCGACAAACGGTCCCTCGAAAAGAAAGAAGTAAAATAAGGGGACCAAAGAAAGAAAGATGGGGTTAAAGCACAATGTGTTTGAAAAATTAGTAAAAATCATTGAAAATGCAAGTGGGATGGTGTACAATTGTTTACCCAAAAGTGGTTATAAGCATTGTACCCTGATAGTGGCAACACAGTATTATAACACAATGATTTGTCCAAAAGTGGTTATAATCATTGAGAAGATGGAGCTGCCCCAGTTAGGACAAATAAAAAGGATCAAAACATGCCCCTATTTGGAAAAAAAAAAGTAAATTTGATGATAACATAATGATTTTCCCAAAAGTGGTTATAATCATTGAAAAATGCAGGTGGGATAGTGTACAATGATTTTCCCATAGGCGGTTATAATCATTGGACCCTGATTATGGCAAACATAATTGATTAGATGATGATGATGGTAACTTAAAATAGAGGGTAATGATGAATTATAAAAACCTACTAGTTGGGATATGCTCATCTGAACTAATAAAGGTTGAAGTTATTTTGTGATTAATTACTCTATTTAGGATATGATTAGGATGATGGTGCTAAGGAGATGTTGATACCGCCCTTGCTGAGTAGACTTCTTGAAGCTGATTTTTATTGTAGCACTTTGATGGTAAGCATCATGATAGAACACCATGAGGACTAGGCTAAAATATACATATGGATTGGCTCTTGAGATCCAATACTCAATATAAAATAATATACCAATGATAAAAACCATGATGACAATGTAAAGATATGAATATGGATGGATTCAGGAACAAATGTGCAAGGAATAATCCAATGAATGCACATAGATCAAATCAAGGAAACCATGATGAAAGAAAACAAATAGGCACATGAATAACAAACAAACAATTAATTAAAGAAACAAAAAAATAATAGTTAGTCCAGTACAAATAATATGACTTAAATGAGAAAAACATTGTACTTAGAAAATAAATGATAACTTAGCAAACAAACATGACGATGGAATAGAAAAAAAGAAGGGGGTGGCCGAGCTATCTCCATATGCACTAAAAAAGTGGACACTACCTATATAGTTTTATGGATATAATATCCAACAAAAAATTTAGGCCAAATGTAGTTCTCTCAAAAATTGGGAAGAAAATGATAGCTGATAAAAAAACATGATGGATGAGACAAAAGAAATAGGAATGGCCTTGAAAAATGGAAATTTCATGAGAAAAAAGGGCCAAAAAGGATGGGAAAACTAAGTGATAAGTGACTTAATTGTGACGTAGTAAGGGTTCCCAGCATCCTTAAGGCAAAGAGGTGGTCAATGTTTTTTGTTTTTTCTAACAATTTATACAAATGTTTTTGAAAATTTTGGAGTATCTCAACTCGATTGAGAATGAACAGACACCAAATGGTTCAAGCTCACAAAAAAATGAGAGAATTACTTAGGTTGCTCAAAATATGGTGAGAGCATGGCTTAGGTTAATCAAAAAATGGTGAGAGTGTGTCTAGAAAGGGTGATTGAGCTAATCTCAACAAGTATCAAACACTTCATAATCCCAAAGTAGGACCTCAAATCACTATAGTTCCACCCTACAAAGTAGGAATCTGACTAGTGTAGTATCCAATTCACATAAAATAAGCACAATTGGTATGATGCCATAGTATGACATATGAAATGGATAGTTTGTATGTGAAGGCATAATAAATAAGTGTTTCCTTAATTTTCCCATAGTTGGTTATAACTAGGATACAACATTCATATGTCAATGAGACTAATTTGCCCATAGGAAGTTATAATTAGGATCAAGATAATGAGAGAGAATAAAACAAGAAATGAAGGATGTAACTACCAAATATTTATCTTACTACTCCAAAATACTACCTCTGTCTGGAGTGTGTGAACAACTACTAAAATGGAATCTAAATCCTCTTTCTAAATGTGGTTTTGGAATAAATGAAATAGAATCAAGGTCATAGGGCTTGGTAGGGTGGGAGAAATCAACTCAATTTGTGGGGAAAGTAAGGTAGAATGAATAGGTGATAGGAAAAAGTGATAGGTTGATAGGACGATAAGATGTTAAAATGATATAGTATAAAGAAGAGTGATAAAATGATACAATGTTAAACAGTCATTATAGATAATATACCAAGTTATTCAAGCATAGTACTGCTTGAGGTGGATAATGTTCATCATCTCATCAAGTTCATGTCCATCTGGTGTGGCAAACCTATATTCTCCTATTCCAAAGTTTGTTGTAATGATGAAAGGACCAACCCCATTGGGTTTAAACTTAAATTTATGATTCTTTTCAACCATGTTATTCTTTTAGTTCTCTTTAAGGACAAGATCACCAAGTTTAAATTCTCTATGTTTTACACACTAATTTTAGTGGCCTCAAAGTTGATTCTGATAGGCTTGGAGATTATTGATCCACATCCCTTCTCAGGGATATGTCTCCCCACTGAGGTGATCATCACATGCCACATGTCTAACCAGGAATCACCTCAGGTTCTTCGGTGATTAGCCATATAGGGATTTGGAAGAGGACCCAGATCACTCTAAAGCTTTTGGCATGATATCTAGTCCATCTATTAGTATCAGAGTTAGGTCTTGAGGTCAAGACCCATGGAAGCTGGTGGGCATGATCCACATCCCTTCTCAAGGATACGTCTCCCTACTGAGGTGATCATCACATGCCACATGTCTGATTAAGAATCACCTCAGATGCTTCAGTGACTGGCCATATAGGGATATGGAAGAGGACCCAAATCACTCTAGAGATTTTGGTAACCTAGCTCTGATACCAATAAAAGGACTAGCCATCACGCTAAAATCTCTGAAGTGATTTGGGTCCTCTTCTAAATCCCTATATGGCTAGTCATCGAAGCACCTAAGGTGATTCCCAGTCAGACACATGGCATGTGATGATCACCTTAATGGGGAGACATATCCCTAAGAATGGATGTGGATCATGCCCACCAGCTTCTATGGGTCTCAACCTTGAGACCTAGCTCTAATACCAATAGAAGGATTGGTCATCATGCCAAAAGCTCTAGAGTGATATGGGTCCTCTTTTAGATCCCTATTTGGCTAGTCACCGAAGCACCCAAGGTGATTCCCAATTAGACACATGGCATGTGATGATCACCTCAGTGGGGAGATGTATCCTTGAGAAGGGATATGGATCATGCCCACCAACTTCCATGGGTCTCAACCTCAAGACCTAGCTCTGATACCAATAGAAGGACTGGTTGTTATGCTAAAAGCTCTAGAGTGATTTGGGTCCTCTTTTAGATCCTTATATGGCCAGTAATTGAAGCACCTGAGGTGATTCCTAGTTGGAAACATGGCATGTGATGATCACCTCAGTAGGGGGATGTATCCTTGAGAAGGAATGTGGATCATGCCCACCAGCTTCCATGGGTCTTGACCTTGAGACCTAGCTCTGATACCAATATAAAGACTGGCTATCATGTCAAAAGCTTTAGAGTGATTTGGGTCCTCTTCCATATCCCTATATGGCTAGTCACTAAAGCACTTGAGGTGATTCTCAGTCAGACATGTGGCATGCGATGATCACTTTAGTAGGGAGACGTATCCCTGAGAAGGGATGTGGATCAATAGAAGGACTAATCATCATGCCAAAAGCTCCAGAGTGATCTGGGTCTTCTTTTAGATCCTTATATGGCCAATCACTGAAGCACCTAAGGTGATTCTTGATCAAACACATGGTGTGTGATGATCACCTCAGTGGGGAGATGTATCCCTGAGAAGGGATGTGGATCATGCCTACCAGCTTTCATGGGTCTTGACCTCGAGACCTAGCTCTGATACCAATATAAGGATTGGCCATCATGCTAAAAGCTCTAGAGTGATCTAGGTCCTCTTCTAGATCCCTATATGGCCAGTCACCAAAGCACTTGAGGTGATTCCCAATCAGACACATGGTGTATGATGATTGCCTCAGTAGGGAGACATATCCCTGAGAAGGGATGTGGATCATGCCACCAAATTCTATGGGTCTCAACCTCGAGACCTAGCTCTGATACCATTAGAAAGACTGGCTGTCACGCCAAAAGCTCTATAGTGATTTGGGTCCTCTTCCAAATTCCTATATGGCTAGTCACCGAAGCACCCAAGGTGATTCTTGGTCAGACACATGGCATGCAATGATCATCTCAGTGGGGAGACATATCCCTAAGAATGGATGTGGATCATGCCCACCAGCTTCTATGGGTCTTGACCTTGAGACCTAGCTCTAATACCAATAGAAGGACTAGCCATCATACCAAAAGCTTCAGAGTGATCTAGGTCCTCTTCTAGATCCCTATATGGCCAATCATCAAAGCACTCAAGGTGATTCTTAGTCAGACACGTGGCATGTGATGATCACCTCAATGGGGAGATGTATCCCTAAGAAGGGATGTGGATCATGCCCACCATCTTCTGTAGGTCTCGATCTCGAGATCTAGCTATGATACCAATAGAAGGTATGGCCATCACACCAAAAGCTCTAGAGTGATCTGGGTCCTCTTCTAGATCCCTATATGGCCAGTCACTGAAGCACTCGAGGTGATTCCTAGTCGAACGCATGGCATGCGATGATCGCCTCAGTGGGGAGATGTATCCATGAGAATTGAGGTGGATCAATTATTCACCACATCCATGTGTTTGTCATAAAGTAACTGTAGTTATTGTAGGTGAATCACTCGATAGTCATTATCATCTATGACATGCTTGAAAGAGATGTGTAGAGAAGGCAAATCGACCTCAATGGGAAGGATGGATTTTGTACCAAAAATAAGTGAATATGGAATGGCTCCTATGGGTGTATGGTGTTTGGTATAGTATGTACAAAGGGCATGGAATATATGAAGGTGCCAATCATGAATGGTATCATTGATAATATTTTTGAGAATGTTGACAATGATTTTATTTAATGCTTCAACTTGGACATTATCTTGAGGGTAACATTCTGTAGGAAAATGTTGTGTGATGTTGTATTCAGTACATAGCTTTTCAACATCCTTGTTCTTGAATGATCCTCTATTATTAAATACAATGTTGAAGGGGATACCGTAGTGGCAAATGAGATGGTTGAAGATGAACTTGGAAATTTGTTTTCCACTCACATGAGGGGTATAACTTCAACCCACTTAGTGAAATATTTGGTGGTAGTAAGGATATGCTTATGGTCATTAAATGAGGTGGGATTGATCTTCCCAATAATGTCAAGGCCCCATATAGCAAATGGATATGGTGTCAACATTGGTTTCAGAGTCTTGGCCAGAGCATGAATCAAATTGGCATGTTGTTGATAATTGTCTCACTTATTTACATATGCAACTACATTTGCATCTATTGTGAGCTAATAATAACCAGTTTGTAAGAGCTTTTTGGATAGGATAACCTCACTAGTGTGGGATCCACATAATCCTTTATGAACTTCACATAATGCTAATGTAGATTCTACTATGAAGCAAAGTTCCATCTAAACTATGATAGTAAAGGGTTAATCCAAGTAAGGTATAATGAGTGATTTTGTAGATGAAGTCTTTGGCTTGTTTTTGGAATAGGTCAGGTGGTAAAACTTGGTCAGGGAGGTAGTTATAAAGGTCTAAGTACCAGATATATTTAGGCCTATAATATCATAAATTATCATGATGGTTGAAGGTTTATAAGCTATCGCTAGTAATTTCTTGACAAGGAATTAATACTCTTATGTCTGTTTGTCAAATTAGAGATTTGATAGTAGCCATAACATCTGTAGTTTTGTTACTTGCCCTTGGTATATGCTCAAATTAAATGCCAATAATTTGTTGTTTGTGAGTGTCAACCATGGCCTTATATGGAATGAGCTTGTCATTTTTGGTATAAAAATTATCTGTAACCTAATTGATGATTAGCTAAGAATCACCATAAACCTTGAGATGAGATGCGTTCCATTGTATCACTTGACGAAGCCTTGCAAAAAGTGCCTCATATTCAACCATGTTGTTGGTATAAGGAAAGTTGATCTTGAATGATTTAGGGATTAAATCCCCTTATGGTATAATAAATAAAAGGCCTACCCCTAATCCATGTGCTATCAATGATCTATCAAAATATATCTTCTAATTTTGCTCCTCAAGAGGTGTGTTAATGATGGTCATTATGGATTCATCAAGAAATTGGAATGTGAGTGGCTCTATATCATTAAGGGGTGCTTCAATGAGCTGATCTATAAGAAATTAACCCTTAATGGCTTTTTAATTGATGTATTCGATGTCAAACTCACTTAAAAGCCTTATCCATTTGGTCATGTAGCCTTGTAAAGTTGTTTTATATAATAAATACTTGAGTAGATCTACTTTTGAATAAGTATGGTCTTATTGTTTAACATGTAATGGCATAGTTTCTAAGCTATGAAGACTACGACAAAACATGTTTTTTATATTGGCATATAATTATGTTTATACATGACCAATGTATGGATTAAATATTACATTACATGCTCTTTTCCATTGTCATTATGATGAACCAAAAGTGCTCCCAAGGCATTATTAGTAGCTGATAGATACAACAAGAATGACTTTACTAGCATAGGAGGTAGAAAAATAGGTGGATTCACTAGATAGTATTTGAGTTATTGAAAAGTTGTCTTGTAGTGCTCATCCTAGTGAAATGTGACTCCCTTATTCAGAATATGTGTAAAAGGATGGCATTTGTTGTCTAATTATGATATGAAGCATCAAATAGACTAGATTTTACCCTGTAAACTATGGAGCTACTTCAAAGTAGTTAGTGGTTTCATCTTGGTTATATCTTGAACTTTGGCTAGATCATATTCAATGCCTCGAAGAGACATGATGAAGCCTATAAATTTGGCTGAGGTGACTCTAAAAACATACTTTTTAGGATGAAGTCTGACTTTGTACTCACATAGTCTTTCAAATATTCTACATAACATTGTTGGGTGATCAACCCTGGTCTTTGCTTTGCATATAATGTCATCGACATAATATTCAATAATATCATGCATCCTATCCTGAAATATGATGGTCATGGCTCTTTGGTAGGTGGCCCTTACATTCTTAAGACAAAACAACATAACATGATAACAAAATGTTCCCCATGGAGTGGTAAATTTTATTTTATGTTGGTCTTCTAGTGTTATTCTAATTTGGTTGTATCCCAAAAATATGTCTAGTAATGAAAAAATTTCATAACTTGTAGTGGAGTCGACGATCATGTCAATGTTTGGTAATGGAAAGTCATCCTTAGGGCAAGCTTTACTTATATCACAAAAATCAGTATAAATTTTGATTCCTTTCAGATTTTTGATAATTGGTAAAATATTGGATATCCTCTCTAATTAGTCAATGTCTTGAATACATCCTCCTTTTCAGAATTTTTCAAACTCTTTCTTCACTAATATAAAAATGCGAGGATGTATTTTATGTAGCTTTTATTTTACTAGTTTGGCATCAGGATTGACCACAAAGTGGTACAAAACCAAGGTGGGGCCTAAACCTGGCATGTCAAAATATGCTCATGCAAAATATCTATAAAGTCCCTCAAAAGGGCTATAAGGAATTAACAATCCTTCTCTATAAGGGAAATGCCTATCTTGATCTGCTTTGGGTCATTTGAGACCTAATGTTAACCTCTATTGTATCTTCCACTAGAAGGGTTAAACCATCTTCAAAGATAGTGGGTAAAGATTTGAATTAGTTGCCAATATTAGAGTCCTCTATTAGGATTAGCTCTTTGAGTTCCCCTAGGCATGATGAATTAGAGTCCCCTAATGGAAGGTTTGGCCATGTAACAAAAACTATTGAAAACTCTTGAATGATTCGATAAAAAGCTTGTTGTTCTTCAAAACTAAACTCAAAATCACAAACAAGTTCATTATTGGTAATTTCTTGAGCTATTATTGAATAAGGTTGAACACCCCCATCTAATGGTGCCTGAAATAAGTTTTCACCACTAGACTGGGATTTTTATTTACTTTTACCCTAGTCAAAAAGTACCTCAAAAAGGTTTTCACTTTGGGACCTCAATGTTTTAACTAATTTCTTTTGGCTAAAGGTGCTCACCTACTCTCCAAAATATACTACAAGATCTAATTTGATTGAGAACCCTAATTTATGATCCCCCAATGGAACATTGTCTATAAGCCTGAGAAAGTCATAGAAAGCCTCATCATTTTGAAATGCATCAATCAATATGTTAGACTCTTGTTGGTCCTAGTCTATTAGTTAGGGATAATATAATGGTAGTGGGTTGTGATGAATGACTGGGCTAAGGATATAAATAAAATGGGTATCAAACATGATTTTTTTAGTTAGGTCATCAAAAAGACCATGATAGGGCTCTACTTCACTACTGACATCTTCATTACTAATCAATGGTGATGAAACATGAGTAAGGTATATGGAATCACCCTTAGGCAGTTTAAATCCAAGTCCATATGGTACTTTATATTTGGTCATAGAAATTGGCTCAAGTATTCCCTATTGATTAGGTTTGAGGCCTTCTCTTTCATGGTCTTGATTTCTCATGATCCCATTGGGAATAGGATACTTTGCATTCTCATAAAAATCATCTTAGTTGTCATTTTACAATGATGATTCATCCCCTTTAAGAGTGTCTGGTTCTAGGCTAGATGTTGGTACAAACATGATAGGTCCTTTACCTTTGCTCTTTTGTTACCATTTCAGCCAAAGTGGCTTAGCTTTAAATCTTCCAAAGGACTTTCGATTATGTGGAAGGTTTACAATATGAAAGGTATCATGGGTCACATACTCTCCTTGGTCATTAGGTGAGATAGTAAAATGATTAGATATTTCAAGAGGCAACATGTGGGAAAAGGAATCAAGGGTATTAGGATCAATGCATTTGTCCTTCAATGTATCAAGGAGTATTAATTTTCCCTTATCCTAATTGGCCACTTGAATCATGTTGAAGTGATAATTATAACTCTTGAACTCAGCCTCTAGGTGCTTTTAGTGCTTGTATGGATGAAATTCTCCTAGTATACAAACTTCCATCCCTGATTGGGAGATCTTGATATATTAGTGCAACATCAATATGATGGCATGAATTTCATGTAACCAAAGTCTTCCCAAAATCATATTATATGACAAATTGAGATCTAGCACATGGAAAAGTGTATCATGGGTCAAGGAGACAAGGATAATTGGAAAATAGATGGTGCCCTATGATTCTCATTCCTCATTATCATAGGGTTTGATGGTTATTATCTCTACTTGAAGATCCACCATTGTGTATCTGAGAAGCTTGATGAGTTTAAGAGACACTATGTTTAGACCTAATCCATTATCTATAATAACATGTTTCACTTTATGATGCTTTATGAAAACTTTAATGTATAATAGGTTATTATGCAACAGGCCAAGGGATGACATATCACTTTAGTTCAAAGTGACTTGTTGGGTTGGAGTTAGGTGTCTAACCAAATCTTGGCATTTTTTAGGGGATATGTCATTATAAATAGTGGATTGGCTAAGGAACTCATTCAAAATATCCTTTTTGATTGTTGACATATGAAACAAATCTAAAATGGAAATTTGTGTGAACATATTTTGAAATTGTTCCACAATGTCAAATTTTTTCTCATGGTTGTGGAAAATGGCTTGTTCTGAGGTTGAATGGTTGGTTGGGTGATGGGAAAAGTGATAGATGATAGTCGGCCAAGAATGGTAATATTTTACCATTGAGTTATGATTGCACAATCAAGATTAAATATAGGACCATGATTGCTAACAAATGCTAGTGATGATGGGGGACCATATAGGATACGTGTCATTTACTGATGTACTTATATATGGTCACAGGGCAAAGATGAGTTATCAGTATAAATTCCAAAAGTGGAAATCTATGTTTACTAGTTTGAATGTGTGTAGTCCCAAGTCAAAGAGGGATTACCAATGTGAATTGGTTGAGTGGCATTGTTTAGCAAAGGTATCGATTGATTGGTATTTGATATCGAATTGATGGAAATAGTATTAACAAGACCTTATTCAATATGAACTACAACCCTATTATAGTCATGTGAAACTACATGGTAGGTCTATTGGTTATTACCATTCTGACCTTAGTTTTCTCTATTATTATAGTATTATTGGTTTTACTGGTTTGGCCTTTGATTTTGATACTGTTGATTTTGTTGTTGTACTGGCTATTTTTGCTGTTTTGGTTGATTCTTATGTTGGAGAAAGGGGTTTTGATAGATTCTAAGGGTCTGATTTGAAGTGGAAGCACTATTATCTAATATTATCTCCCCATTATCCAACATATTCTCAATCAAATGTTTAATTTTCACACAGTGGTACAAATTATGTCCATTAACTTGATGATATTCACAAAATTCATTTTGACGGTACTAGTCAAGATAAGGGATGATTTGAGGATAATGTTTTAGTATAGGCCATCTAATCATATTAGCAATAACAAGATTGCAAAACACAGATTAAATAGGCTCTCCAAGATCACTAAAAATGTAATGAGTGGGCATTGTTCTCCTTGAGGAGGAACTTGTAATGACAAAGGTTGTTGCATTTTTTGTGCGGGCCTAGGCTACTATGATTGTTGTGTATGCTAAAAATTGTATGGGTTAGGAGTAATTTTCATATGTGGTGTGGATTGAGAAGATGGTGTTTTCACTATTTGGACATGATGTGACTCTATGACTCCATTTCCAATAACATATTTGTTACAATTAAATTTCCTCAATCTTTTATTGTTATTGGCCTATGTTGGTTGCAATGCTTACACTTAGACTGGGTGCTAGTTTTGGCCATTTCCTAGATTGTTACCTTGATTATGATTAGATGAGGTAATATTGATGATCCTTTTGTTAATAAGGGCATTCTTGATCAACACACCTTTATCAATTATTTCTTTAAAGGTATATACATATTGCAGATCCAGATGATAAGATATCTCACTATGCAATTTTTTAGTAAACATAATGACTAATTGTTTATCTAATAAAATATGCGTGAATCATATTGTAAGGGATCTTCATCATCGTATATAACTTTCAAAATGCTCATTGGCCTTCTACTTGGCTTGCATCAAGTCGAACAAATAAATCTCATGCTCGAGATTATATGAAAAGTGTTGCACAAACTTATGTAATAGATCACCAAAATTAGAGATAGAATTATTGGGAAACTTTAAAACCAATCCAAGGCCTATCCTACTAGAATCCTTGGAAAAAAAACAAAAGGTATATGTCTCTATATTACACTAGCTAGAATACAACAAAGAAATCAATCAAATGAGCCTTATGGTCACCTTTCCCCTTGTATTTGTCAAATTTTGCTGGTTCATATATTGGAAGAAATGGTATCTGCAAGTACTCCATGTTGAATGGATAAGAACACACATCATCCAACTTAAAATTTTTAGTCTATCTCCTAGTCTAGATGGCAATAATTACATCTTTCATCTGTTGCCGTTTTTGGGATAGGAAACTAGAGGGAACATTGGCTTGAGGTGAAATATCATCCTGGGTAGATGGTTGAGTGGTCACAAGTGGAATTTTGACTGGGGTATGATGGAGATATTTTTTGGGCTACATTGGGTTGGTTAGAGAATGGACCAAGAATATGCATACATGGATTAAGGTTTAATTATTGAAATTATATTTATGGTTGTGCAATATTCTGATTAGGGTTGGATATGTAGGCTTAGTTTTGGGGATTTTGAAGTTGAGATGGAGGGATATAACTATACTATGCTTATTGAGGTTGAAGAGGGACATGATATTGACTAATCAAACCTTGCTATTAAGGGGTTACTTGTGAACCAAGATCCTATCTTTGAACTAGTCGCACATTCTACACAAAAGGAAAAGGATGTCTGATTGGTACTTAAGGAACATTGAAACCTCTTTGTTACATAAATCCTAATTGGGAAGTGGGCACATGTTAGAGATTTGGTATTTTATAACCAATGGTCATACATTGTTAACTATACATCATTTGGCTTTAAAGTGGCACATTGGTTTACGAGGAAAAAGGTATGTTCCTTACTATTTAGTGAGGTAGAATATTAGTTACCCCCTATTGAGGTGGCAACATATTCAACCTTTGTTATGTTGGCATGCTAGATTATGCCTGCTATTGTGGAGTATTACTCATCACCTATTGGGAAGGAGTAGGATTTGTCACATTTTGTTGTTGATGCACAACATTGGCTACTGGCAGGCTACCTAATCTTGTTGGTTGAGTGCTTGAAGAAGCAATTAGTTGAGGATTAATGATAGTAGTTAGTTGAGGTTGGGACGTAGAAACTCATACTCCCTAATTTTGAGAACCACTCATGGTGTTAACTAAAGGTACACCTACTTGTGTACTAGTTGTCTATGTACTTACACCACTTTAGTTTGGATTGGAAATTGATTGCACATTATCCACTATGTTTTGGCCAATATTATGCATAGAAGTAGAAGACACTTCTTTAATGGTTGGGGTATGAAATAAATTATCAATCAAAGTATTCTATGTGAAGGGGTCTAAACCCTGATTATCTTGACCAGTCAACTCTATTAACACTCTTGTTGAAGGAACTAAGTCTATGAGAGACCTATTCAATATGGTCATCTGATTGAAATTAAGTGCTAGGTCCAAGTAGGTTTGGTATGCTATCTGCATTTGTAAAAAGTGATCCTCCATGGGGTCCTTTCCTTTGAAAAGCATACTAGGGTCCTAATACTTTGTTTGAAATAGAGCTAAAGGATTTCTATAAGAAGCCTATTGATTGTACAATATATTATGAGGCTTTCTTACTAGACTTGGTGAATTCTCATGGGAGAAGTTTTCCAGAAACTTGGCCCCTACTTCTATTATCCTAACCAAAATATCATATTTGTTTTCTAACAAGTGACACTCAAATAGATAAAGATCATATGTGGATAGTGTAATAACATAGTATGGTTGTTGAGGGAAAGGCTCTTCAACATTAGGTATCATAGCTAAGTATTGCTCTATTTGTGCTTGATCCTGCTCTGAGTAAGGAGGCATGTTTACCAATTAATGGGATAATGGGTCTTTGATTTATGCCCCTATTTGAGAGTTACAATATGGATAGGCATCTATTTCATAAGTAATATTATCTACATAATGGTCTTTAAACATTTATTTTTGTGCAACCACATTACTAAATCCTAGATTATACATTGTGAACTAGGAATTTGACTCAAGAGAGGATGATTAGTATTGTGTTAGTTCTAAAATGAAATAAACACACTAGCATAACATTTATAAGCCTTTTTACTATGGAGAGCTTAGTTAACAAAACAAAATGGAAACACAACTAAAACATGAAATAAACCTTCCTTTAGCTTCCTTGGATGCTCCAAAATGCTTGTTGTAGTGGTTTGCTCAGCTTTATGCTCATAAAGTTTGCATATATGGAAGCTTGGCCACCTCCATCTCTCCTTGGAACCTTATGTGGATTTGGCTTGGCTTGGATTGGATCAATATTTTAGCATTATAACACTAATTTTCATGAATATTTGGAATCAATTCAACATTATAACTTTGGCATGTGAGAGCTTAGAATTATGGCTTTGAGGCTTGCTAATTATAGACTTTTAGAATGGTTTGAGGATCAACCATGACCATCTATATAAAGATTGAGATGTGTGGTCATGGATAAATACAAATATTAAATTCATTCTACAAATATCCCCATTAATATTTGGGATAGAGGGGCATTGAATAGGCACATAAGAGCTTTGATGAGGCATGTGAGGCATGAATCCTGAATATTATGGCATTTATGGCCTAGGGATGCCTTCCCAAGAAATGAGGTCACCAAATGGTGTAGATATTCAATATTCAATTCTAAAAACAAGTGTTTAACAAGTTTCCATGAAATTATTAATTAGGCCCTAATTTGGTTTAATTAGCTCTTAAGCATGATTAAGTACTTTGTGCACAAATTACTCAAATTAATTAGAATACCTTATTATTGGTCCAAAATTTAACTAAATTAGAATTGGAAGTTGATGTCAAATGAATTGGATACATTATTCTTTTTAAGATGATTTCAATACCAAATAATAAAGGCACATGTCTTGTGCAAGAAGTTTGACAAAAAAGAGCAATCTAGAGCATTCAAGTGCAAAATTGGTATTTTAACTTGAAATGATCTGATCAAAGTTAGCTAGCCCATAAATTGCATTGCCCCATTTAATGATACTTTGGCCAAAATTAGTACTTGAATATATCAATTTCAACTCATTTAATGTGTTTTAGTGTTTTTATGCCAAATTGTGCATTTGGGTAGAAATTGGTCAAAACCCTCGTTGGAGGTGGCCAGATTTAAGTGTCTATAGTTTTCCCCTATTTGGGAAGGAATTGCAAGATATAAAAATAGTAATGTCTTCTCAAATAATAAGAATGTCCTATATGCCTAAAACTATAATAATGATGAGCTAACTATATGATGCCCCCTCAAGGGAATGGTTGGCACAAGGAAAGGTCGACAAGCGATCCCTAAAAAAGAAGTGGAACAAGGGGACTAAAGAAAAGAAAATGATGGGATGAAAACACAATGAGTTTGATCAATTAGTCAAAATCATTGAGAATGTAAGTGGGACAGTGTATAATGGTTTTCCCAAAGACGGTTATAAGGATTATACCCTAATTTTGGTAATGTGGTATGACAACACAATGATTTATCCAAAGGTGGTTATAATCATTGATAAGATGGAACTGCCTCAGTTAAGACAAAAAAACAAGATAACAACATGCCCCTATATGGGTATAAAAAGTAAGGTGGTGACAACACAATGATTTTCCCAAAAGCAGTTATAATCATTGAGAAATGCAGGTGGGATAGTGTGAAATGATTTTCCCATAGGTGGTTATAATCATTAGACCCCAATTATGGCAAACATGATTGATTTGGCTGATGATGAGGATAATATGATAATAGAGGCATCTCAAATGATTTTATGGGATATTTTCATGATCTAGAATCTCCCTACTAGTATCATATTATCAAAATAACATATTATACTAGTTAAAATGGAACATTATCATTTAAACTAAATAAAGGTTGAAATTATTTCATTGTTTAATTAATATATATAGGATATGATTGGGATTGAATCAAGGTGGTGGTACCGAAGAGATGTCAATACCACCATTACTGAATAGAATTCCTGAAACTAAGGTTTGTTATATCATGTGTTGATAGGAATCATGGTATAACATCATGAGGACTTGGCTGAAATATGCATAAGGATTGACTTTTGAAATCCAATACTTAATAGAAAACAATGCACTAATGATAAAAACCATGATGATAATGTAAACACATGAATATGGATGGATTCAAGTGTAAATGTAGGTAAGGAATTACCCTATGTATTCATGGTGTTAACTAAAGGTACAACTACTTGTGTACTAGTTGTCTACATACTTACATCACTTTGGTTTGGATTGGACGTTGCTTGCACATTATCCACTATGTTTTGGGCACTATTCTACATATAATATAAGACACTTATTCAATGGTTGGGTATGAAATAAGTTATCAACCAAAGTGTTCTATGCGAAGGGGTCTACACCTTGATTTTCTTGACTAGTTGACTCTGTTAACACTCTTGTTGAAGGAAATAAGTCTATGAGAGGCCTATTCAACATAGTCATCTGATTTAAATTATGTGCTAGGTTTAAGTAGGTTTGGTATGCTATCTTTATTTATACAAAGTGATCCTCCATGGGGTCCTTACCTTTGACAAGCATACTAGGGTCCTGACACTTTGTTTGGACTAGAGTTAAAGGATTTTTAGAAGAAGCATGTTGATTTTATATTATGTTATGAGGCATTCTTATTAGACTTGGTAAATTCTCATGGGAGGAGTCTACTAGAAACTTGGCCCTTACTTCTATGGACCTAACCAAAATATCATATTTGTTTTCTAACAAGTGACACTAAAATAGATAAGGATCATATGTGGATGGTGTAGTAAAATAATATAGTTGTTGAAGGAAAGGCTCTTCAACATTAGGTATCATAGCTAAGTATTGCTCTATTTGTTCTTGATCCTGCTTTGAGTAAGGAGGCATGTTTACCAAGTAATGGGCCAATCGATCTTGGGTCTATGCCCCTATTTGAGAGTTATAAGATGGATAGGCATCTATCCCATAAGAAATACTACATACATAATGGCCTTGAACCATTTATTCTTGTGCAACCACATTACTGAATCCCAGATTATACATTGTGAAATAGGAATTTGACCCAAGAGAGGATGGTTAGTATTGTGTTAGTTTTAAAATGAAAATAAAATAAAATAAACACACTAGCATAACATCTCTAGGCCTAGTTACTAGGGAGAGCTTAGTTAACAAAACAAAATGGAAACATAACTAAAACATGAAATAAACCTTCCTTCAGCTTCCTTGGATGCTCCAAAATGCTTGTTGTAGTGTTTTGCTTGACTTTGTGCTCATGAATTCTGCATCAATGGAAGCTTGGCTACATCCATCTCTGCTTGGCACCTTGTGTAGATTTGGCTTGGCTCAATATTTTAGTGTTATAAAAATAATTTTCATAAATCTTTGGAATCAATTTAGCATTATAACTTTGGCATGTGAGAGCTTCTAATTATGGCTTTGAGGCTTGCTAATTATAGACTTTTTGAATGGTTCGAGGATCAATCATGACCATCCATATCAAGATTGAGATGTGTGGTCATGGATAAATATAAATATTAAATTAATCATATAAATATCTCCATTAATATTTGGGATAGAGGGGCATTGAATAGGCATGGAAGGGCTTTGATGAGACATGGGAGGCATGAATCTTGATATTTATGGCATTTATGGCATTTGGATGCCTTCTTAAGAAATAAGGTCACATGATGATGTAGATATTCAATATTAATTTATAAAAATAGGTATTCAACAAGTTTCCATGGAATTATTATTTAGGCCTTATTTTGGTTTAACTAGCTCTTAAGCATGATTAAGCACTTTATGCACAAATTACTCGAATTGATCAAAATGCCTTGTTATTGGTCTAAAATTTGATTGGATTATAATTGGAAGTTGATGTCAAATTCATTAAATCAATTATCCCATTTAGGATTATTTTAACACTAAATAACAATTGCACATGTCTTGTGTAAGAGGTTTGATAGAAAAGAGCAATCTAGAGCACCTAGGTGCAAAATTTGTACTTTGACTCGAAATGATCTGATCAAAATTAGTTGGCCCATAAATTGTATTACCCAATTTAATGATACTTTGACTAAAATTGGCACTTAAATATATCAATTTCAACTCATTTAATATGTTTTAGTGTTTTTAGGCCAAATTGTGCATTTTGGTAGAAATTGGTCAAAAGCTTGGTTGGAGGTGGCCAGATTTAGGTGTCTACAGTTTGTCCCTATTTGGGAAGGCATTGAAAGCTATAAGTATAGTAATGTCTTCTCAAAGAATTAAAATGTTTTATATGCCTACAACTACAATGATGATGAACTAAATTTATGATTCCCCCTCAAGGGAATGGTTGGCATAAGGAGAGGTCGGCAAGTGGTCCCTCAAAAAGAAGTGGAACAAGGGGACTAAAGAAAGGAAAATGATGGGATGAAAACACAACGAGTTTGAAAAAGTAGTCAAACTCATTGAAAATGCAAGTGTGATAGTGTACAATGGTTTTCCCAAAGGTGGTTATAAGCATTGTACCTTGATAGCGGCAATGTGGTATGATAACACAATGATTTTATAAAGGCGGTTATAATCATTAAGAAGATGGATCAGCCATAGTTAGGATAGATAAGAAAGATGAAAATATGCCCCTATATGGGTAGAAAAAGGAAAGGGGTGATAACATAATGATTTTTACAAAGGTGGTTATAATCATTGAGAAATGCAGGTGGGATGGTGTGTAATGATTTGCACATAGGTGATTACAATCAGTAGATCCTGATTATGGAAAACATGATTGATTTAGATGATGATGAGGATAATATAATACAAAGGATAATGATGAATTGGGATAACCAACCATAAGGAGATTCTCATCTAAACTAAACAAAGGTTAAAATTCTTTTATTGTTTAATTACTCTATGTAGGATATGATTAGGATTAAGTTAGGATGTTGGTACCAAAGAAATGTTGATGCCACCATTGCTGAATAGACTTATTAAAGCTAAGGTTTAATTTAGCATGTGTCGGTAGGAATTGTGGTATAACATCATGATGACTTGGCTGAAATATGTATAAGGACTGACTCTTGAAATCTAATACTCAATAGAAAACAATGCATTAATGATAAAAACCATGATGACAATGTAAAAACATGAATATGGATGGATTCAAGTGTAATTACAGGCAATGAATTACCTAATGAATGCACATAGACTGAAATCAAGGCAAAAATATAAAAATCAAACAAATAGGCATACAAATAAAACAATAAAGAAATAAACAAATTAATTTAAGCCATACAAATATTGCCCCTAAAAAATAGGCAATAACTTAAAAAATTAACAGAATGGGGGAATAGAAGAAAAGGAAGGGGGTGACCGAGTTGTCTCCATATACACTAGGTAAGTAGATGTTTCCTACATAGTTCCATGGATGTAATATCTAGTAAAAACTTTAGACAAAATTTTGTTCTCCCAAGAAATGGAAAGAAAATGATAACTGATGAAAACAACATAATGGAGGCTATAGAAGAATAGGAATGGTCTTGTAAAATGGCAAGTGTGTGGGATAAAAGGCCAAAAAGGATGGAGAAACTAAGGAATAAGTGATTTTCTTATGACTTAATAAGGGTTCCCAAAATCCTTAAGGCAAAAAAGTGGTCAATGTTTTTGGTTTTTTCTAACAATTTTTTTAATTTTTTTTTAAATTTTTTTGGAGTATCTTAACTCGATCAAGAATGACAAGACACTAGAATAGTTTAATCTCACCAAAAAGTGAGAGCATTACTTAAGTTGCTCGTAAAATGGTGAGAGTGTGACATAGGTTGGTCACAAAACAATAAGAGCATTACTTAGGTTGCTTACAAAATAGTGAGAGCATTACTTAGGTTGCTCAAAAAATGGAGAGAGAATTCAAACTTAATAATTACTCAAAAAATGGTGAAAGAATTCAAATGTAACAATTGCTTGTAAAATGGTGAGAGTGTTCAAACTTAACAATTGCTCATAAAATGGTGAGAGAATTGCTAGAAAGGGTGACTGAGTTGACCTCAACAAGTATCAAGCATTACCTACATAGTCCCAGAGTAAGACCTCAAGTCACTGTAGTTTTTCCCTAAAGTAAAGGAAGTTGACTAGTGTAGCAGTCACTTCAAAAAAAATAGTCACATTTGGTATTTAGGCATAATACGACATAGGTAATGGTAAGTTGGTATGTCAAGGCTTAATAAACAAATGTTGCCCCTAGTTTTCCCATAGATAGTTATAACTAGGAAACAATAGCATCAATCAAAGGTACTAATTTTCTCATAAGTAGTTATAATTAGTAACAAGACCGGTGATAAGAAAGGAATAACAAATAAAGGATGCAACTACCAAAACTTCTATCATACTACTCCAAAATGCTATCTTTGCCTAGAATGCTTGAAACAACTACTAGAACTGATCAACGGGCTAGGTAGATAGATATGATTTAAAATATGGTTGGTCAAAAGAATTGAATGGTAAAATGGATAAGGCTAAGAGGACTGATAAGAATGTTATTCATACAAAGAAGAATAGTGAAAAAATGGCACAACTAAAATGGTCCTTATAGACAATACACCATAGTGATCAAGCATAGTACTACTTGAGGTGAATAATATTCATCAACTCAGGAAGTTCATCTTCATCTGGTATGGTGATCCTATATGCTCTTGATATATAATCTTTAATAATGATGAAAGGCCTTATCTATTTTGGTTTGAATTTACTTTTATGCTTTTTCTCAATCATGGTATTATTTTGGGTTTCTTTAAGAATAAGATCACCAAGTTCAAATGTTCAATACTTGACGTGCCAATTATAGTGGGTTTTGAGTCTATTTTGATATGCCTAAAGATTTTTTAGTGTAGCTGTGCACTTTTCATCAAGTAGGTTTGTCTCTTTTAAGTGAGCTACTTGATAGTTGTGATCATCTAGGATATGCTTGAAAGATATGTGTAGTGAAGGTAACTCAACCTCAATAGGAAGTATGGATTCAATACCATAAATAAGTGAATATGGAGTGTCTCCTATGGGGAACACTAATTGGTACATTATACCTAAAGGGAACAAAATATCTGAAGGTGACAATCATGATCAACATCATTGACAATCTTTTTGAGAATGTTAACAATTATTTTATTGGATGCCTCAGCCTGACCATTACCTTGAGGGTAATATTTCATAGAAAAATATTGTGTGATGTTGTATTCAACACATAGCTTATTGACATCCTTATCTTGAATGATCCTTCATTATCAAATATAATGCTATAAGGGATACCATAATGGCAAATAAGATGATTGAAGATGAATTTGGAAATTTGCTTTCCAGTCACATAAGTAAAGGGTATAGCTTCAACCCACTTAGTGAAATATTATATGGTGGTAAAGATATGTTTATAGCCATATGAAGATGTAGGATTGATTTTCCCAATGAGGTTGAGTCCTCATGTAGAAAATGGCCATGGTGTCAACATCAGTTTTAGACCTTTTGTAGGGGAATGAATCAAATTGGCATGCCATTGAAATTTGTCACATTTATTTACATATACAACTACATCTACATCCATCCTAGCCAATAATAACTAATACACAATTTTTTTTAGATAGGACTACCTTGTTAGAGTGGGCTCCACATACTCCTATGTGTACTTCCTATAATGCTAGTGTAGATTCTGTTGAAGTTAAACAATGAAGTAGAGCTCCATTAAAACTATGGTGGTAGAGGGTGGATCCTAGTAAGGTATAGTGAGTGGTTTGGTGAATGAAGGCTTTGGTTTATTTTCAAGATAGGTTAGGTGGTATAAATTGGCCATGAAGATAGTTATAAAGGTTAGAATACTAGATAGAATTAGGACCAACAATATCACAAATCATTGTAATAGCTAAAGGTTCATGAGTTGGTGTGAACAAATTCTTGATGAGGAAATGATACTCTCTAACTTTGTCCATTTGTCAAATCATAGAGTCAATAGTAGCCATAACATCTATAGTTTTGTTACTTGCCCTTGATATATGCTCAAATTGAATGTCTACAATCTATTATTTGAGAGTGTCAACCATGGCCTTATATGGAACAAGTTTGTCATCTTTGGTTTGGAAATGGTCTATGACCTAATTCATGATTAACTAGGAATCCCCATAAACCTTGAGATGAGATATGCTCCATTATAATGCCTATTGAAGCCTTGCAACAAGTGATTCATATTTGACCATGTTTTTGGTACAAGAAAAATTGATTCTAAATGATTTAGGGATTAGATCCCCCTATGGAGTAATAAATAGAGGCCTGACCCCGATCCATGTGTAGTAAATGATCCATAAAAATAAAACTTCCAACACTATTATTCAAGAGGTATGTTAATTATGATCATTATGGATTCATTAGGAAATTGGAATGTGAGTGGTGTTATTTTTGCAAAGGGTGCTTCAACAAGTTGATCTGCAAGGACCTGTCCCTTAATTTCCTTTTGATTGACATAATCTATGTCAAATTCACTAAGAAGCATGATCCACTTGGACATTATACCTTGTAAAGTTGTTTTAGATAGTAGATACTTTAGTAGATCTACTTTTTAAATGACCATGGTCTTATTATTCAACATGTAGTATCACAATTTTTGATTTGTGAATATCATGGCTAGATAGGCTTTTTCAATAGGCATTTAGTTGTGTTCATACATGACCAATGTACAGCTTAAGTGGTATACTACATGCTCTTTTCCTTTGTCATATGTTGAGCTAGAAGTGCCCCCAAGGAACTATTTATAGCTGATAGGTACAACAAAAATGGTTTTCTTAGCATAGGGGGTAATAAAATAGGCAAATTTGCTAGGTAATCTTTTAGCTATTGGAAATCTATTTGGTAGTGATTATCCCAATGGAATGTAACTCCTTTCTTCATAAGATGTGTAAATGAGTGACACTTGTCAACTAACTAAGATATGAAGCTTCAAATTGACTGGACCTTGCCCTATAAATTATGGGGTTTCTTCAAATTAGTTGGTGGTGACATCTTTGTTATATCTTGGACTTTGGCTGGATCGACTTCAATGCCTCTACGAGATATAATGAAGACAAGTAATTTTCTTGATGTTATACCAAACACACATTTGTTTAGATTTAGTTAGAATTTATTCTTACATAGTCTTTCAAATATTCTACATATCACTATTAGATGGTTGGCCCTAGTTTTTTATTTGCCTAGTATGTTGTCAACATAGTCTTCAATAATATCATGCATCATATCATGGAACATGATGGTCATGGCTCTTTGATATGTAGCTCTAGAATTATTAATACTAAACAACATTACCTGATAACAAAAGGTTCTTGATGGAGTGGTAAATACTATCTTGTGTTGATATTTTGGTGTTAATCTGATCTAGTTATATCTCAAAAAGCAATCTATTAATGAAAGCATTTTATAACCTATTGTGGAGTCAATGATCATGTCAATGTTTAGCAATGGAAATTCATCTTTAGGGCAAGCTTTATTTATATCTTTTAAATTATTATAGATTCTCATACCTTCTAGCTTTTTGCTAATAGGTATAATATTAGATATCCATTTTGAGCAGTCAATAGATCAAATACATCTTGCTTCTAAGAGTTTTTCCAACTCTTTCTTTACTAATACAAAAATGTGAGGATGCATCTTGTGTAACTTTTGCTTAACTAATTTGGCATCAAGATTTAACAAATGGTGATGTTAAACCAAGGTGGGGTCCAAACCTGGCATGTTAGAATAAGCCCATGTAAAAGTATCTACAAATTCTCTCAATAAAGCTGTAAAGACTTCACGTTCCTCCTAAGTGAGAGATGTGCCTAATTTGATCCATTTTAGGTCTAATGGAGTGCTAATGTTTACCTCTATTATATCATCAACTAGAAGGTTTGAACCACCTTCTAGGATAGTAGGTAAAGACTTGAACTATTGGGCTATACCAGAGTCCTTTGTTAGGGTTGGCTCTTCAACTTCTCCCAGGCATGATGAGTTTGAGTCCCCCAAGGGAAGATCTGGCCATGTGATAAAAATAGTAATTTTTTTTTAAAGAATTTGATAAAACACTTATTTTTTTCTCAAAATAGAATTCAAATCCATAGGAAAGTTCATCATTGGTGGTTTCCTAGTCCAAATTCAAAGAAGAATGAACACCCTTGTCTAGTGGCACCTGAAATAGGTTTTCACCACTAGACTAGCCTTTATCTTTACTTTTTCCCTAGTCAGAAAGTGTCTCAAAGAGGTTTTCACTTGGCGACCTAAATGTTTTATTTATTTATTTTTGTCTAAGGGTGTTCACCTTCTCTCTAAAATAGGATTTAGGATCCAATATAACTGATAATCTTGATTTATGATCTCCCAACAAAATGTTGTCTCTAAGGCCTAAAAAGTCATAAAATGCCTCATCATTCTGAAACTCATCAATCAAAAAATTGGATTCTTGTTGGTCCCAATCTATCAGTTGGAGGTAGTATAATGATAATGGGTTGTGATGAATGACTGGGGTAAGGGTACAAATGACATTATTATCAAACAAGTTAGTCTCAGCTAAGTCACCAAAGGTGAGGCTATGATCAAAGTTTGCTTCACTGTCAGCTTCATCATCACTAGTCACTAGTGATGGAATGTGAATAAGATATGTGGGCTTACCTCTAGGTGGTTTAAATCTAAGTCCATAAGGTCTTTTATACTTGGTCATGGAAATTAGCTCTAGTGTTCCTTATTGATTTGGTCTAAGGCCTCTTCCTTCATAGTCATGATTCTCCATGATCCTATTGGGAATAGGATAATTTGCACTTTTATAACAATCAGTTTGGTTGTCATTGTATAACCATGATTCATCCCTTTCAAGAAGGTTTGGTTCTAGGCTAGATGCTGGTAAAAATATGATAGGTCCCTTATTTTTTCCCTTTTGTTGTTAATGCATGTGTGAGGTCACTTTAGGTCGTACAAAGGTCTTTGGATTCTAAGGAAGATGTGTAATATGGAAGGTATCATGGGTCACATATTCCCATAGACCATTATTTTAAATGGTGAAATGATTGGAAGATTTAGGAGGTGGCATGTGGGAAAGGGAATCTAGGGTATTAAGATATATGAAATTATCTTCTGGAGGATCAATAAGTGTGGACTTTCCTTTATCATGCTTGGAACTTGGATTCATGTCATATTGGTAATTATAGCTTTAAAACTTAGCCTCAAGATGTTTTTAGTGTTCATATGGGTGCAAATCTCTTAGAATATTCACCTCCATCCTTGAGTGGGAGAACTTGAACATTAGTGTAGTGTTGACGGGACTACATGAATCTCATATAACCAAGGCTTACTTAGAAGCATATTATATGACAATTCAAGATCAATAACATGGAAAAGTGTATCATGGGTCAAAGGCCCAATGATAAGTGGAAAACTAATGGTGCCTTATGAATCTCTCTCTTGATTATCATAGGCTTTGATAGTATCATTTCTAGTTGGAGATCTACCATTGTTTACCCAAGAAGCTTGATGAACTTTAGAGATACTATGTTGAGGCTTGATCCACTATCTATAAGGACAAATTTCACTCTATGCTACTTTATATAAACTTATATGTATAATAGATTATTATGGAGTAGGCCAAGGGAAGACATATCGCTTTGGTTGAATGTGATTTGTTGGGATAGAGCTAGCTGTCCAACCAAAGCTTGAAATTTATCAGGGGATATGTCACTAGCAACAATGGATTAGGTTAATAACTCATTCAAAATGCTCTTGTGGATTGTTGACATTCATAATAAATCTAAAATAGAGATCTGGGATGGTGTCTTATGCAATTGTTACACAATATCAAACTTTTTTTTTGAATCAGTGGTAAATGGTTTATTTTGAGGTGGAATGGTTGGTTGGATAATGGGCAAAGTGATAGATGGCTACAAGATTGGAATGTTAATCATTGACCTCTAAGTTATGATTACAAAATCAAGATTAGATGCTAGACCATGATTGCTAACTAATAGTGGGAATGGTGTAGGACCAGAGAGGATGAGTCTAGACTACTGATGTACTTGTATGTGGTCACGAGGTAGGGATGATTCATTGGTATAAGGTCCAAAAGTGGAAAACTCTATATTATAGTTTGCCTATGTGTGGTCCTAGGTCAAAGAAGGATTATCCATGTAATTTGGATGAGTGGAATTGTTTATTAATGGTCTATATTGATTAGTGCTCAGTTTGGGATTAATGAAGATGGTATCCCCTACAATATTACCTATAACCTAGTTGTAGTCATGTGTAACTGCATGGTACATTTGTTGGTTGTTATCATTTTGACCTTGGTTTTATCCATTATTCTGACATTGTTGGTTCTACTATTGATTTTTTTAGTTATGTTCATACAGCCTTTGATTTTGATACTATTGATTTCAAAGTTGCACTAGCTAGTGTTGTTGTTGCTTTTGTTGGTTGTTGTGTTGTTGCAGGTTGTTATGTTAAGGAAAAGGGTTTTGATAAATCCCAAGAGCCTAATTGGAGGTGAAATCACCATTATCTAATGCTATCTCCCCATTTTATAATATATTTTGAATTAAATGCTTAATTTGCACATATCTTTGTAGATTGTGTCTATTCATCAAAAAAACTATTTTCATGGTACCAATCAGGATAAGTAATGCTTTATGGATAGTGCTTTGGTATAGGCCAAAAAATAAAATTATCAATGGTAAGTTTGTGAAATATAAACTCAATGGGCTCTCTAAGGTCACTAAAGATACAATGTGTAGGCACAGTTCTCCTTGGAGGAGGGTTTTGTAATGGCAAATTTTATTGCAATTGTTGTGCAGGACTTGGATTTTGCACTTGTGACATTGGTTGAAGAGGTTGTCAGATTAAAGTAAGCTAAAAAGCTGGAGTAGGTTGAAAAAATGATGTTTTCACAATTTGGACATGACATGACTCAATTACTCTATTTCCCATAACATTCTTATTGTGATTGAACTGCTTTGGTCTATCTTGGTTATTGGCTTGTGTCAGTTGGGATGCTTATATTGGGATTAGATATTGATTTTGGCTCCTTCCTTGATTAGTACATTGATTATGATTAGTTTAATTAATCTTGATGACTAATTTAGTAATGAGTGCTCGCTTGATCAATAAAACTTTGTCAATGATTTCTTCAAAGGTATGTGTACATTGCATTTCTAGATGATAGGCTATCTCACTGTGTAAATTTTTAGTAAACATAGTGGCTAATTGTTTATCTAGTAAACTATGGGTGCAATGAATTACAAGTTCTCTTCATCGCTATAGATAGCTCACAAAACTCTCATCAGTTTTTTAATTTAACTTGAATCAAATCAACTAATGAAATCTCATGCTCAAGATTATAGGAAAAGTGCTACACAAACTTATCTGAAAGATCATCAAAATTAGTTACTAAATTTTTAGGCAAATTTAAGAACCACTCCAAATATTTTCTAGCTAAGATCCTTGAAAATAACAATAAGAGGTATACATCGCTATATGCCACTGGCTGGCGTACAACAAAGAACTCAATTAAATGGGCTTTGGGGTCATATTTTCCCTTGTATTTATCAAACTTTGGGGGCTCATATACTTGATGGAATGGAATCTATAATTACTCCATATTATAAGGATAGGAACACACATCATCTAACTTAAACTTTTTAATCTATTTCCCTACTTAGATGGTGATGATTGCATCCTTCATTTGTTATAACTCTTGCTCTAGGAAACTTGTGGGAATATTAGCCTGGGTAGGTGGTTGGGTGGTCATAAATGAAGCACTTAATGGAGATATTTGCTAGGGTATGTTGGATTGGTTGAGAAATGAACCATAAATATGCATATGCAGATTAGGATGTGCTTGAAAGGGAACATTTGGTTGTGTGGTATTCTAGTTTAGATTGGCTATAAAAGTTTGATGTTGATGATTTTATCATTAGGATAAAAGGATGTAACCATACTATGCCTACTATGGTTAAAAAGGGACATGATGCCAAATAATCAAACCTTGCTATTGAGTGGGAACTTGTTAACCAAGACCCTATTTTTGAATAAGCGGAACATTTTGAGCCAAATGTATCTATTGCCTAGCAGGTACTTGAGAAATATTAAAACCTCCTTGTTGCATGAATACCTATTGGGAAGTTGATGCTTTTTGGATATTAGGCACCTATCACTAACCAATAGTTATACATTATTGGTTAGACATCACTTGGTTTTGAATTAACATACTCGATTGTGATTGAAGAGGTATGTTTGCTACTACCTAACAAGGTGGAACATTAGTTACCCCTTGTTGGGGTGGTAATATGTTTAACCTATATTGTGTTGATACATTAATTTTTGCCTGTTGTTATGGAATGTTACTCATCCTGGATTGAGGAGGAATAGGATTCATCATATTCTATTATTGAGGCACTACATTGGTGACTGGTTGACTACCTAATCCTATTGGTTATGCACTTGATGAAGTGGTAGGTTGAGGATTAGTAGTAGATAATTTATATTGGGATGTAGAAACTCCCATTCCTTAGTATATAGATCCACTTGTGGGATTAACTATAGGTACATATTTTTGACTAGTTGTTTACATATTAGTACCACTTTGATTTGGATTGAACATTGCTTATGTATTATCCACTGTGTTTTGCTCATTATTCTGCATAGAAGTAGAATATAATTATTTGATAAATAATATATGAAACGAGTTTTATATCAAAGTGTTTTACACGAATGGGTTTAAAATTTTATTTTCTTGACTATTTAACTTTATAAAAACTCATGTTGAAGGAATTAAGTCAATAAGAGGTTTATTCACTATGTTCATTTGATTGAAATTGCATGTTAGATTCAGGTAGGTTTGATATACTATCTACTTTTGGTTAAAGTGGTCTTCCATGAGGTTATATCCTTTGTTAGGCACATTAGGGTCTTGATACATTATTTGGATTAGAGTTAAAATATTTTTAGAAGAAGCTTGTTGACTATACAATATGTTGTGAGGTATTTTTACTAGACTTGGCAAACTTTCATGGGGGAAGTCTACCAAAAACTTGGCCCCTAACTCTATGGCTCTAACTCAAATATTGTTTTGATCTCCAATAAATGATGCTAAAATAAATAAGGATCATACATGGAAGGTGTATTAATGGAGTATGGTTGTTGAGGAAAAGGTTATTCTACAGTAGATATCATAGCTAGGTATTATACGATTTGTTCTTGGTCCTATTCTGAATATGGTGGCATATTAGAAAAATAGTTAGCCAATAGATCTTGGTTTTGTACCCTTATTTGAGAATTATATGAAGGATAAAGATCCATCTCATAAGTAATATTATCTTCATAGGGTTTTTTCACCATCTCTTCTTGCGTAACCACATTACTAATCTTAGGGTTGTAGATGAGTCCGCTACGAGTGTAGGAAAACATGTTGGGATCCATAGTGAATGTTATGCGATAGAAGAGAGTTATACAAACTCCAAAAAGATAATGTATAAAAGATGATATTCAAGTTTGGTCTAAATTCATCAAAAATAAGGAAAGGTTTATGTAATGCCTTATGATAAAATAAGCTAACATTAAGTATCTAATGTTACATGTCTTATACAAAAAGTTTAAGTAAATAGACCAAAAATCAAAATGTTAAAATCTAAGGTCAAAGTGTTTCAAATCAGTCTAATCTAAGAAAAAAATAGTTGCTAGGTATTATAGCCAAATGTGGTGTCAAAATCTAGGCTCAAACAGGGCATGTGATGGGACTCTTGGCCAAATGGCATCAAAAGCTAGACTTTGAAAATAGATGAGATTTTAATGTAAAATTATGCATTTGAATTGTGGACATAAAATCAATCAAATAGGTATAAATCATGAAAAAAAATCAATTTAGGGATAGTTTTTTTTCTCAAAAACAATGGTATAAAACTTAATTCTTTTGACAAATAGGCTAGATGAATGTGAACAACATAACTGTGCTAAACAAAGATTCACAAAGGTATACTTAGATTGGCGTGAAAATGTGCACAAATTTAAAATCTATGAAAAATGGTCTATGAAATAAAGCTTGAAATGATTTGGGTAGTGTAACCATGTTTAACTACTCAAAACATGGCACAAAAATGTTCACTTCAAAAAAACTCTAAGACAAAGATGGTTTCACACAAATTTGACAAAAAAAAACTACTTTTCTCAACTCAAATGACATACATAACTTCAAAGTTTTGAAAATATATCTAAGGTGAAAAATTAAGTATTTAAATGATCTTGATGAAAATAGGAGGGTAAAACAAGAAATGTTGTAGTGCATAGACTCAAAGTGCAAGTGTTTAGCACAAAATGACTTAAGTCTATCAAGTGGTGATAATCATTTTGAGTCTTAAACAACCTTCAACCTAAATTGAAAATTGAACCCAAGTTCCCTCAAGTTTAGTGAAAATGGTAAACCCACTTAACACATCAACCCTATGATATTATAAAGGTACAATTTTGAATTTAATCTATAAATGAAGGACTTAAATAATGTTTGGTAGAAGTCTAGACTCAATTGGGAAACATAACTATGCCAAAGTAGATGATATGACTCCAAGTTTTGATGAACTTTGAACAAGGCAAGTTGATGATCACGTGGGCAACATAATGCCTTTTTGTTTAAATTAAAATAAGGATGATGTGTTTGGTTTGTATTGTTTGTTCACACCAAGTTTTGACACCAAAAAAGACTTTAATCTAGGACAAAACCAACTAATTAATTTCCCTTACATCCTAAATTGACAAGGTTACTTGGTATTGTTGGAATCCATCAATATATGTCATTTGAGAGGATTTTTAAGTGTTCATCCAAAATAAAAATGCACACTAAATAATAGGGTTTTTACACCTCCCTCTTTCAAATGACAGTATTATGACATGAACCTTGAGGTGCACCTTGCACCAACAACATTTCCATAACAAGTGGGGATTTGTCTAACATCTATAAGTTTCTAAATGTCGAAGGGGATCAATTTCACAATGACTTTTACGTCAAATGATGTAAAGGAAAATCATAGATATTGGGTCCACAACACTTGGCTTGTTACAAAAATTTCTAGTCATTTTTGCAACCACTACAGCTTGCTTTTCACTTAGTGTAGTGCAATGTCTAAAGTGCAATACATCCCATGTATAACTCCAACACTAGAAGGTGGTTTAACCACTCAAACCTCTAATCTTAGTGTGAGTGGTTGAAGTCAATGCCAAGAGGTGAAACCCTAGGTCAAAGCTTCATTGAAGAACTAATGAGAGGTAATGAATTCCCCCTCGCAAGCCAAGATGCAATGAAATGAAAGACATAAAAAGAAAGACTTTAGGGTTCTTTTTAAGATCACCCAAACTATGATGAGTTTTTGGGGAGTGTTTTAGATGACATTCTTTCTATACGTTGGACTAGGAATGTTTTCAACAAGGATGGAACTTTTGATTCCAAGGGTTCCCTAAAAGGGACAAATGGAAGAGAATATACATGCAAACCTTATTTTTAACAATCAAGTTTTAACTAAACAACCATTGAAAACAAAAATTGACAAGTGTGTTCAATTTTAAGCCCCAAATGAAAGATGAGGTGGTGTTCTTTTGACCCCTTGGCCTTAAGTTATAAATTTTAAAGTCTAACTATCAAAAATTTATCTTAAGCACCTAAATGTTCCATTAAGCTCTAAAACAAAGTTCTTAGTTCATTTTAAAAACATGCAAAAGATGGTCTAAAACATGTTTTATCAAATTCACAAGCTTGGTCCTATAATAAAAATGTTAGAGTGTCCTTTAGATTTGAATCTAATTTTAAAATGGAAGGATCAACTTTGAAATTTGAGGTCTCTGTTAAAAAATTGAAATCACCCAGTCAATATCATTGTTTCTTACAAAATCACCACTGTCAAATTAAAAAACATAAAAAAATGCAATATCATTGTTATGCGAAATCGCTACCCAAAATTATGAAATCACTTCCCTAAAGAGTGATATCAATGCTCAAGATAATATCACTATTTATCAAATATAAAATATGATGCACTACAAAATCATTGCATGAAATGATGATATCATAGTTTTGGAAAATTGCTACCTAGAGAAATGAAATTACTGCTTGATAGAATGAAATTTCTGTAAGAAAGAATGATATCACTACCTTAAAAGATGATATTGTTGTTTTTGATGATGATATCATTGGTTAGGTCCATAAAATCACCATTTATAAAATAAAAATTTCATTTATACAAAATCATGACTGTGTAATTGCGATATCATTCTAGAGAGCAAAACCAAGGTTCTAGGAACAAAAATGCTGTTAGAAAAAGAGAAAGTTAACTTAAAAATTTCAATCTTGTGAACCTCCCACTCCAAAATCCTACATGGAAAGGATTATTAGGTTGCTTGGAGAGGCTTTATAACCAAATTTGTGGAGAAATGTCCCCCTGGGCATACCATTATGTGAACTAAGAATTTGACTTAAGAGAGGATGGTTAGTATTATGTTAGTTCTAAAATGAAAAAAAATGAAATAAACAAACTAGCATAACATCTCTAGGCATAGTTACTAAGGAGATATTAGTTAACAAAATTAAATGAAAACACAATTGAAACATGAAATAAACCTTCCTTGGATGCTCCAAAATACTTGTTGTAGTGGTTTGTTCAGCTTTGTGCTCATGAAATCTGCATCAATGGAAGCTTGGCTACCTCCATCTCTCCTTGGCACCTTATGTGGCTTTAGCTTGGATAAATATTTTATCATTATAAAAATAATTTGCATTGAGATTTGGAATCAATTCAACATTATAACTTTGGCATGTGAGAGCTTAGATTTATGGCTTTGAGGCTTGCTATCTATAGACTTTTGGAATGGTTTGAGGATCAACCATGACCATCCTTCTCAAGATTGAGATGTGTGGCCATGGATAAATCCAAACATTAAATTCATTCTAAAAAAATCCCCATAATATTTGGGATAGAGGGGAATTTAATAGGCATAAAAGGGCTTTGATGAGGCATGAGAGGCATGAATCTTGATATTTGTGGTATTTATGGCCTAGGGATGCCTTCCCAAAAAATAATGTCATTTGATGATGTGGATATCCAATATTTATTTCTAAGAATAAGTATTCAACAAGTTTTTATGGAATTCTTAATTAGGCCTTGATTTGGTTTAATTAACTTTTAAGCATGATTAAGCACTTTGTTCACAAATTACTCAGATTGATTAGAATGCCTTGTTATTGGTTCAAATTTTTACTGGATTGGAATTTGAATTTGATGTCAACTATGTTGGATCTATTATCCCATTTAGGATGATGTCAACACCAAATAAAAAAGGCACATGTCTTGTGCAAGAAGTTTGATAGAAAAGAGCAATCTAGAACACCCATGTACAAAATTGGTATTTTGACTTGAAATGATCTGATCAAACTTAGCTGGACCATAAATTGTATTGGCCCATTTAATGATACTTTGGCCAAAATTGACACTTGAATATATCAATTTCAGCTCATTTAATGTGTTTTAGTGTTTTAGGCGAAATTATGTATTTTGATAGAAATTGGTCAAAAGCCTAAATGGAGGTTATCGATGGCCAGATTTAGGTGTCTACATACATGAGGCCACTATGAGTGTAGGAAGACATATTAGTATCCATAGTGAATGTTTTTGTGACAAAATAAAATAGAGTTCTAGAAACTCTAAAAATGAGATGTCTAAAAAGATGTTCAAACTAGGTCTAACATGGTCAAAAAGATGGATAGGTGTATCCAAAAAGGTTGATACAATCACTTATGACAAAATAGACTAATTTCAAGTGTCAAATGTTGCACATCTCACATAAAATAGTCAAGTAAAAGGATTGTAAATTGAAATGCCAAATTCTAGGTCAAAGTGTTTCAAATCAGTGTAATCTAAGAAAAATAAAAGTTGTTAGGTCTTTTGGCCAAACATGGCGTCAAAAGCTAGGATAAAAAAAATGCGTGTGCTATGAAATTTGTCCAGATGGCATCAAAAGCTATAGTTTTAAAATATGAGATATTTAATCTAATAGATTTGAAACACTTTAAGCAAAAACTAGGCATTTGACTCTTGGTCATGAAAACTTGATCAATAAGTATGAGGTATGCAACAAAAGGCACTTAGAGATAGCTTATTTTATTCCAAATGATGGCACAAAATAGGTTATTTTGATAGATAAGCTAGATAAAGGTGAACAACATGATTTTTCTAGACAAAGGATCGAAATGGTTTCACATTTTGGAACAACTTAGACTCCATGCAAAGAGGTCTATGAAACAAGTTTTGAAATAATTTGAGCAGCATAATAATGCTAAACTACTCAAGAGGATGTAGCAAATGCTTATTTCAAAAAATATAAGTCAAAATGGATCTAATACAATTTTGGCAGTGTAACACTGCCCTTCTCAACATAAATAATTCTCACATATAAAGTTGGACAAATCTCTAAAGCATAAGTGTTCTATCAAATGGATAAATGGAAAAATAGGATGGGTAGTAAAAGTCTAGAACTTAAAAGCATTTAGCAAACATGCAAGATGACTCAAGTCCTACCAAATGATGATAATGATGTTGAGTTTAAAAACATCCTAAATTCAAATTAGAATTTGAACTCAAGTTAAAATAAGTCAAAGTGCAAAGTGGCAAACCCAATTTAACACATCAACCCTTAAAAATTATAAAAGTCAAAATTTGGATTTAACCTATCAATGAGGGACTTAAAAAAATGTGACAAAAGGTCTAAACTCAAATGGGCAGCATAACTGCACCAAATTAGAATATATGACACAAAGTGTATGATGATGGCTTGAACAAATAAAAAGATGTTTTTCACTTGGGCAACATAACACCTCTTTTTCAAATAAATTTAGAGATAATGTGTTTGGTTATGTCATTTTTTTAACACCAAGTTTTGACTTTCAAACAAGACAAACTAATCTAAGACAAAAATAAACCAATTAACTAATTGTCTTAAATCCTAAACTAACAACATATGGCAAAGTGGGGTTAACTAAACTAATTATTTTTTGAATGTTCTAGATGGATCAATTACAGAATAAATTTCATGTAAAATGATGAAAAAAAATGCATTTTAATTGGGTGTTTGTGGCACTTGGCTTGTTGTAAAAAAGTCTTGCCCTTTTTGTAACCACTACATCCATCACTTGTTTAGTGTAGTGCGATGTCCAATGTCTAGATACGTCTTCATGTTTAACCCCAACACTAAAAGTTGGTTTAACCAATAAAACTTATGATCCTAGTGGGGATAATGAAGTTGATGATGGGAGATCAAACCCCAGGTCAAAGCTTCCCTATAGAACTCATGGGAGGTAATGAAGTCCCCCTCACAAGCTAAGATGCAATGAAATAAATGACTAAGTGAAAGACCTTTAAAGGTTATGTCTAGGTCACTCAAGCCATGTGGGTCATTGAGGGGAGCCTTAAAAACTTCTCTTTCATGCCTTTGACTAAGACACTTTCTAATAAAGATGATGTTTTTGATCCAAAAAGTTCCTTAAAGAAGACGGATGGGAGAGCATATAGACAACATCTTTCTTTTTGCCAAACAAAACTAATTAAGCAACTATTGAATAAAAACTTTGACAAATGAATTAAATTTTAAGCACTTCATTGAAAAGTGTGGTGGTTTTATTTTTGGCCTCTTGGACTTAAGTTGTGATTTTTGAAAGAAACCACATAAACTTAACCAATGAAACACCGTAAAAAGTTTCTTTAAACACCAAAATGAAGGATTTCTAGTTCATTTTAGACATCCAAATGAAGTGTGAAAAGACTAATTTAATTGAAATAGTTTTCTTGAATTAACTCTTGCAAAGAAAAGGTCAGAGCTTCATTTATTTTTGAAGATTCATTATGAATGAAAAAATCAACTTGGGAATATGTTGACTTGAAGGCAAAACCTCAAGAAAGCAAACACGTTAGATTAGACTTGGTTAGAAAAAATATAAAGAAAAATTACAAGGAAATTATTATAAAGATAAAACACAATAAAAAAATAATATTAAACATATGAAAATCTGAAAAAAAAAAACTATAAGGCTAAAAATAAAACATAACACAAAACATAAAAACCTACACAAAAAACATAAAAACCTACACATAAAACATAAAAACCTTCAGTCTGTATTTTTAACATAACATTTAAAATATAGATTATTTTGCCACTAAATTTTTAGAGGTTGCGAATAACTTTAGGTAGCACTTCTATGTAACACAATCAGATCCAAAAAGTAAATAAAAAAATTTATTAACTCTATTCTAACCGTTTTTAGCAGAAAAATGAAAAATAAAAAGTGACAGTCACTAAAAGAGTCATAATGTATAAAATATAAAGAGATTATTTTTGAAATTTTTGGAGACTATAAATAACATATTTATACATATCCCTAAAAAAATTTATAAAAAAATATTAATTAAATAAAAATCTATTAATTCTTTATGGGCCATTTTTACTCTAGCAAAGCAAAAACAAAAAAAAAATTAAAACTATGAATACAAAGAGATTTGTGGTTTGCGCACTCATGAAGATAGTCCAACTAGATGTGCCATTATTTAGACTAGGAATTTGACTCAAGAGAGGTGGTTAGTATTGTTTTAGTTCCAAAATGAAAACAAATTGACAAAAACACACTAACTAGCATACATAGTTAGGCTTAGACACTAGGGGGAGCTTAGTTAACAAAACTAAATGAAAAACAAAAATAGAATGAAAAAGACAAATGATATATTACCTTCCTTGAATGATCCAAATTTCTTGTTTAAGTGGCTTTCTTGGCTTGTGTTTCAAGAGATCTTATTCAATGGAGTATGGCTACCTTCATCTCCTTTTGGCACCTTTGGCATGTGATGGCTTTGGCTCAATATTTGGGAATAATAACTCTAATTGCATGAAACTTTGGAATCAATTTAGCATTATAAATTTACACCAATATAACTTAAAATTCAATAGGCAAGGCCTATTATTTATAGATTTTGTAAAATAGTCAGAATGAACCTGAACCATCCATCTCAAGATGAAGATGTGTGTCTAAGAATCTACTCAATTTTTGAGGCAAAAATCAGTAAATGCCTTCATAAATATTTGGGATAGAGAGGCAATAAAGAGGCATGGAAGGTCTTAATGAGGCATGGGGTGGCTTGATGAGATATTTTATGTATTTATGGCCTAGGGATGTCTTTTCAATAAATAATGTCACTTGATGATGCACTTATTCAATATCAATTTCTAAAACAAAATATTCAAAAATATCTATGTAAAATTAACTTAAGCTCTTGAGTTGGTTTAATTATCCTTAAACATGATTAGTCAAATTTGATAAAAAAACCTTGTCAATTTGTGTACAAATTAATCAAATTGGTCAAAATGTCATATTATTGGCTTAAATTTTGGTTGGATTAGAATTATAAGTTGATGTTAGGTGCATTAGAACCATTATCCCATTTAGGATGTTGCCAACATAAAATAATAAAGGCACATGTCTCATGCAATAAATTAGATAGAAAAGAGTAATCTAGAGCACCCAGGTGTGAAAATGTCATTTTGACTCAAAATGGTCTGATCAAAGTTAGATATTTCATAAATTAAATTGCCCCATTTAATGATACCCTGGCAAAAATTGAGACTTAAATGTAAAAATTTCAACTCTTTTAATGCATTTTAGTGTTTTTAAGACAAATTGTACACTTTGGTAGAAATTAGTCAAAATTGTAGTTGAAGGTTATTGGTGGCCATTTTTAGGTGTCTATAAGAACCTTAAACTAATTCTTCATATTTACTTTCTACATATCTTGAAATGTCCTCATCTTCATTATTAGAAGCAAATATTGTGAGATGGTTGGGAAGAGCATCCTTCCACCAAGAGGTTCTTTTCTTTGTTCTGTATGTTTGACATGAACCTGCCAAATGCCTTATAGCAAAACATTTTCTACATCTAAATGGTACTCCTTTATAGTCAATAACTTGGGACTAGATCTAGTTCTGAACCTTCAACTTAATGGATTGGGGGAGCTCAGATACATCCATATAAACTATGATTAGAGCATATGTGGTGTGGAGATAATATGATGTAGTTACATCCACTTCCATAAATTTTGCCAAAGCTATGCTTATAGTTGATAAAGCAAATTTAGATGAAAACTAAAGAGGCAAGTAAGGAAGACATACCCAGACTGGCCTAATATTAAAAGATTCAATTAATGGGTTGAAGGAAGGAAGCCAAGGCTTCATCAAGAGAAGATGTTTATCAATATACTAAATCTATTCTTGCATGATCAAATTTCTATCTTTGGGAAGATTAAAAAATACTATGAAAAAACCTCTAGCACCAAGGTAAATCTCTTAAGTATCTTTCATGAAGGGTCTCCAATTTTCCAAAATCCACTTATGGAGCACTAGAAGGCTTGGCCAAAGATGGTTAAATTTGCATATTATCCCATTATCAACAAACCATTCTTCATATTATAGCATAAATTTAAAAACTTTATCCTCAAAGGAAATAGAGAAGCATTTCTTAGTTGGTACCATAGGCTTGTAAATCCTCTTGTATGCCACTTCTACAAAGGAATTTTTTTTGTATCAGGCTAAGTCACCACCCCTAAAGGTGCCTTCCTTTTTTCCTTAGAAATAGAAAATTTCTCTACCTTTTCATGTAACATAACTACCTCCTACATAGAACCTTGAAGCATTACTGCCTCATCTGAAGAAGAAAAAAACACCACCACTATAGGATGCATTATAGGAGACCCTCCTAATCCATTCACCTTTGAGCCTACTACCACTACAATAGTCTTTTCCACTATAGAACTAGTTTTCATCACCACTATTATATGTCAATTAGGGTCTGCATCTACTAAAAACTATATATCTTCCACCCTTGACACATCTTCAATGTCGATAGCTAGAGTATTTGTACTAATGCCATTCACAATAGCAAAAATTAAAGTCTCTATCACTATGTAACTGAGCACCAAAGTTGATGTAGGGATTCCTAGTGTTAAACTTCATTTAGGAACCAATGTACCAAACACCTTACCACATGCCATGGCCACAACCTTCAGTCCATCCAAGCCATCCATCACCACTAGAGCCTAAACCACTATTGCCACTACTGAACTAGATGTCATCGTAACCTCTGATAAACTAGACGTCACTGCTACCACTACATGAGTACCATATCAATTAGGGTTCAAAGGGTAAAAAACATCAATCATTATGAAGCATCGGTATGCTGATTTTTATTGTTGTTATTGTGTTTATCAAAGCATTTACATATCCTATATTATTATAGATTTCTATCTTAATAAGGTAGTTTATTTGGTGCAAAAAATATCATCTATTTTCCCTTTATCTTAAATTCCCTAATGGTTTCTACATAGCAATATCATTCTCCCACCAATTCAACCTTAACTAAATTCATTTTGGACTCAATAAATGGTCATATGCCACTATGATACTTGAAGACTTTATTCTACTCTAACTCGAATGAGCTAAATATTACATATGAGTCATGTAATGTAATCGTATAGGCTTTAATTAAATAGTCATGTCATTTACAAAATTAAAGGGGTATGTAAAATTAAATAACTCAATCAATGAATCTGAAGTCGTCAAAGAAACTCAAAAACAACTACAATTGGCACACTTTACATCCTAATACTGACCAAAACTGATGCAGGTCTATACAAAATCTTTCCCTACGAGTTATGGCATAAAATTTTGATGAACACAATCAAATATTTCTCATACCCTATGATTTTTGTATCATAATATAATATATCATAATAAAATCCTATCCGACTACATCAATCCACATAAATATCCACCTAAAAGCCCATCAAGGTGACCAACCTGTATTGTGTATGAAACATCTCCCTAATTGCCAAAAAATGTTGATGAACTTTGATCAAAACTAAAGGTGATATCAACGCCTTTCAACTCATATTTTAAATTATTAATGATATAATAATAATTAAATGTTATATCTTTTCCTTCTTTCAAGCAAGAGGTGAGAAGTTGTGCACCAAGAGAATAAAAATCAAACAATCCCATCCATTCCATGTCATGCATATCAGATATAGAAATCCAAAATGGAACTAAAATCAAGAACACAAACCAAAAAATGTTAATGTAATAGATCTTGGTCTTGAATTTATTAGCTCACACAAGATGGGTGAAGCATTGATCACTCAGAATAAGCTTTCAGGTCCATCGGGACCATAAACCTTGACCATATAGGACACCTCCTGATTAGAGGATGTGTTAGAGTAACTAGAATAACTGGATTAACTAGAATATATTTTTTTCTAAATAAAAAGTCACATTTTTAATTCTAAAATAGAAAAAACACATACCATAGGTTCCCAAGGCACAAGTTAAATATAATAGTGAAAAATATGACATCCTCAGAAAAAGTAGTGGATAGAACTAGTTGAGGTCCCACCACCAGAAAGTGACTAAAAGTTCCTAGAATGATTTCCATAATTTTCCTTAGCTTTATTTTTATGTGGACAATAGAGTCATATATAAGGCCATACATCTATAAGATGGCCAATAACACCACATTTGAAACATTTTGTCTCTTTATTGTGCCGAAGAGATATAGAGGAATATGAATCACTGGAAGAACCATATGAGTGTTAAGAATGCTGATGGTGATGTGTGGATTTTTAATATCCTGGAGAGTGTTAATGAGAATGTTGTGGAGACCATATAGAATAGTGTGGAGAGTGTCTTAGATAATGAATCAAAGAGTGGCATAAAGAGTGTTTCATATAATTCTTCTAAAACTATCACTATAAATGTCAATGATCTTTGTGATTGGATATGTTATTTTTATATTAAGACTCTTTAGTAGGTGTACTTTTCTTCCTTGTAAACTATCACTCATGCTGAGTCAACAACTCACAAATAGAGTCAAATGTGGAACCATTAAGCTTATCACTAAACTTTAAAATTTAAACAAAATTAGTGTATGTATAATTAAAGTCATGCAATGTGATAGAAATAAACATGTCATCATCAATTTTACCCCCTATAGTATAATACTCTTTTTTTATATTTTTCATGCGAGAGGGATATTTAGATATGTCTTATTCAATGATAAGCTTATTATTAAGAAATTGCATTAATAAATAAATATTTTTATAGGTAAGTTGTTTGTCATACAAATATTTTAATGCTTTCCACACTTTTCATGCACTAGTTTTAACACCTTCAATATGAGTAATCACATGTATAACATGAATATTTTAATAAATTAAGGGCACACTTATCTCATTTTTTATAATCAAGTAATTTTATAGTGTCAGTGGGTGGATTTGTGTCTTTTTTAGTTATTTCCCAAAAATTATTAAAAATAAGCATATTTTCCATGTTCATCAATCATTATTTTTAGTTTTTCGATGCTAAGCGTCCATTTTCAAAATGTAATCTCACAATTTTTGCCACAGTGTTTATCAAGATAAGGAAAGCTATTGGGGTTTAGCCTTGACTTACCAGATACATTCTGATTACAAAGAATTTGACACTTTAAAAAAAAAATTACACCTTACACCCTTATAACTCCTATTACATCTCTGTTAGTGATTTGGATATACAAAACTAAATCAAAATAAATGTTGACCAAAATGTATACAAACATAACATGTTTTGAACCCTTGACCATTCTTGTTTCAAGTGACTAACAAAAATGTGGTATCCAAATTTCTTTTAATAATATTAACAATTTAAGATCCAATTATTTATAAAATTGCTCCTTCTATTGCTGATGGAAACAACAAAAATAGATTTTACTTGCATGTAAAACAAAAAAGTTTCCTTCTTACTTGCATATAAAAACAAAAATAGAGGCATTGGTGGAGACCAAAAATGAAAAGAGATTAAAAATTTAAAGGGTCGTACAGGTTTATGCTATTGGCATCGATTTTGTTTGAAAAAAATCTTACACCTCAGATCATTATGCTTGGTTATTTTTATCTATTAATGATCTTATTTTTGTGTAATGAGTGTTGAATGCTCCTACTATGCCAACTCCTCATTAATTGAAATTAACAAGACAAATTATTAAATAAAGCTTATTGTGCCATAATTTATTAGTACACTGGAAGTTATTTTTAATGTCATATAGGTATTCAAGTAGACTTTTAGGCCATGCTCCTTCATTTCAATCCATTTTAAATGTAATATAACTATGCGATTAATTGAATTTGAATAAGAAACCATTGAAAATGGCCATGCCATACAGGGTAATGATGGAGATCAACATACAAATCAATGATGGAGAGCATATTACAATGTCAAAAAATAAGTTCTGTGTTCAAAAATCCATCCAAAATCAAGATTATATACCACACATGTTATATTATTCCATACAAATGGCATCAATGTTTAATGTTGGATTTAGTGCTCTAAGGTGCTAGTAAATTGGACTCCTTGTAATAGTGTAGAATTGAAAAGTATTTGAAACAATCTTCAATCCTCTATGAGAAACCAAGTTCTAATACCACTATTGAGAATCATAACAAGAGGAAAACAATAGTATATTCAATGTAAGCATATATTTATTTTTGTACAAATATAAGCTTCAAAAATCTTATGGAGTTGGTTAAAGAAAATAAACTAATGGGTATAACCAACTGGTCAACTAACCATTAAATAAACAAAACTAAATAAGATATAAATAAACAAATTTGGACAAATAATCCAACATGAATAAAATTTCATAAGTGAAATCTTGTTTTTCTCTTCATCATAAAATTCATTCATAAATAAATTTTACTCTAAATTATCTAGCCAAATTTTTATTACATCTACATTTATTTTAATATCAAACACATGAATTCATATATTAACTTTGAATTTAGGGAGAACTGAACCACCAAAAGATTTAATTAATTTTTTATTCAATTAAACCACCCATTTTAGGACTTCAATGAATCAACTAAATAAAAATTATTTTTGTTATGAAGGTAATTTATCAATTATGTGATTGATTATCTCTTGGATTGCATATTTAGAATTTTCTACTCTTACCACCTGAAATTGCTTGAAACAACAAGATAGGCTGTCTAATGGGTTTCATGGTTTGATGCCAAGCTTCATATATTCTGACCTTGTTCGATAGGACATGCAAAAATAAGATAAACCACTCTAATACCATTAATTTGGAGCATGGGAGGAACCTAATGGACAACACCCTAAATGGATGTGTTTTATACGTATGCAGAATTTATATGAGATAATATGTAGACAATAGAGAGAGAGATGTAAATTAATTATTTTATTAATTGTGTTATGTATATGGCATAGATTGAGGAAAATGTATGGTTATCTATATTGTACTATGATTTTTGTTTAAAGTTACATATGTGTATACATATATTACAAAGAAACAAAGGAAAAATGAATTTTTATAGAGTTCAAAATATTTTAACTTCTATGTGAATCTTCACCTTTTTTTAATTATGTTATTTAACATTACAATATAAACTTGAAATTTTATCATAAGGCATTGCCCTGAGAAAGGGAAATCTATCCCCAAACCTACAATGTTTATGCATTTGAAACAAATGTTATCTATATCTATTAAGATGGTGGCATTAATTTCTTAGCACATGGAGTTATTATGCAAATTCATTTTTCTTTTTTAACATGGTATGGAGGTATCTAAGACCCTACTCAAGCCATTGGTGTATAAGGTTTGGCACATGTATGATTGGTTCCATTTTAAATTTACATATAATTTACCACGTCATTGGAGAAGTGCGTGGACAATTTGTTGAAGATGGATCGATGATCTTGTAGATACTACAAGCTAATAAGAGTTTATTCATGGATACCACAAACCATTGAAGATGAACCAAAATAACTATAAGCTATGAGATTGGTCTTGGTGGTAGCACTATAGCTACTTTTGGGGGAACCTCCAAGATAAATTATATAGATCATATCCTTAATATATAGATATTTAAAGATAAAAATACCGAAATAAAACTATCAACTCAGTGTAGGTGGAATATTATAAAGATGGGAATGCATTATGATGTCTGTAGATGGATCTAAAACACAATTATCTAGTCTTTTAAATCATGAATATTATTTTGGTATTTGATTTAAAATATAATTTATTACATATATTTAGGCTTAAAATATATGTTAATTTATCTATGTAGAGTCATGGCCTTTCTTTAAGGAGATCATTTATCACATTATACTTAATAAGTCATTGTAGAATGGCTGGGTGCTAGAGATTATGTTAGTAGCTTTCGAAACTAGACGTTAAATGTAATAGGTTATAGAAACATATTTATCTTCATGATGAATTTGATTTGAATTTATGAGCCCTCATTCTCGAGTTAAGTTACATGTGGTAGACCCATGTCTTACAACATTACTATGTCCATAAGTTAATTTCTTAATACATTCTAGGAATATAATCTTTAGTTACCAAATCATTTATTATTTACTTCATTGATGAGTGGATATTAGCTTTTAAATTATGCACGCATGGTTCTATCTTTATTAGTACTGGTTTTGTATCTACCTTACCATGAAGGGTAAGAACACTCTAAGTGGATGGTAGGTGTGTGGGGGAACCCATTGGCTCTGTAGTTGGTATTAAATCACTTCAATGATAATCTCTCCCATGATTCAATTATTTTTTATAGTTTGATATCATATGTACCTTGATGGTTGAGTATTAAGAAGAATCTAATTTTTTAACTCTTGTTTGTATAGATGAATGCAAATTTTTAAAAAACCTATTATATTATTAAATTATAAATGAAATTTAATTTTGGATAGACAAGAAATATGAAATGTATGGTCCTTAAATCATGTTGTAACATTTTGAATGAAAACATAATTGTTCTTTCATTGGCTAAATGAAACCCATACCTTTTACTCTTTATATTTATTTAAAATGTGTGTTGCAATTAATAGTGTACTTAAATTATGATTAAGAAAAAATATCATATAAGAACTCTATTTTTGTAAAAATGAATTTTTTAATTTACTTGTTAAATGAATTAGAAATAAATTGTGTTGAAGAACATTTTCTTTGTTTTATGATAATGTGAAATGAATGAAACTCAAACATTAGTTTAGTGGTACCTTAAAAAATTATTTAGAATGGATAGGAAAATTTTAATTGATCTAGGGCCTAGGAGGAGACCTGGTGGAAAATTATTTTCGTTGATTTAAGTGCGCTATATGTTGAATTTATTTAGGTATGATAGAGAACATGGGCATATAAGGTGTTAAAAAAAAGGATGTTAAGAGAGAAATGATAGAAAAGCTATATTATCCCAAGTCCTATAAAATATCTAAGAGGTTGGATGCTTGGTGTCAAAGAAATTCCTATATCTATTCTTCTATGGTTATCCAAATATAAATTTGATAACCTAAAAATAATGTAAGTGTAAATTAGTATACAATTGAAGAAGATGAAGCATTGGTTTCATTGTTATACTAGTTGGTAATAATTGATTCATAACCAATAAGTGTAGTGGCATAATTGAATGTCATTATTGATGAGCTAAGATCTATAATACTAACATTGAATGAGTTTTATGGTGACATAGATTTGAAATTACAAGGGAAAAATTGACATGTAGGTGTGAAACTCATTTCCTAAGCAACAACTGTTAGTTTAAGGATGGATGTGAAAATTGGCAATGTTAAATAAGATATAGTGACCCATATCCTCTTGGATCATCAAAACCTAATTGAATATCAATGATCCCCATTGCATGCATTTTTAGAAGAATATGTGGAAACAAATTAGAAACCTGTACTTTTATAAACCTTTTTCCTTTGGAATTAATTTGACTTGCTTTAACAATCTAGAAGAGAGGAGTCTATTATTAATGCGTCTATTTGACCTGAGTATTAATGACTTGATCAATTTATGATGGAATATAACAATATGCATTGATATTAATATATTTAAGAGTATCTATAGTATTTAATTTTTTTAACAAGGGTGGTAAGTAATGAATCAAAAGTTCTATGTTGAAGACTAGATTCAACCCAAGATAAGTAGAAAGATCATGCTCAAAAGAGTTATCTCATACTTCCTTGGTGATGATATAGGGTGAATTATAAAGTGAATTAATCTTGTGGTAAGTTCATGTTAGTATTTACTTATAATGATAATTCTAGGCTCAAATACCAATTTATAAGGTGTGTGGTATCTAATGCTTGTCATGGTACTGCTTGTATTTCTCATTTTCCGATTGTAGAATGATTTGCACTTGTTGAATGTGATCAATGATATGAGTAAAATTTTAAAATTTATTTTGAGATAAATTATGTGCTATTATTGATGGTGTAATGGATAAGATACATTAATGGGTGCCAAAGGCTAGAAATATAGGCAAACTTGACAAGGGTTATGTGTGGTAGAGTAGTGGAGAGCTGTGTTGTAGTCATGATGAATGAAAGGAAGGATTTAATCCCAAGTGAGTTGTTTCTTATATTTGTCCACTATAATAATGTGAATTATCATCCTATTTACCACTTCCATAAATCCATAAATATGTGTGTCATGGCCAACACACCTCATTCCCTTTTTTAATAATTGGGACCATTGTTGAATGACCTAGAAAGAGTATTGATAAATTGATTATAACATATAGGTGTTAATTTTTCCTCTATCAATCCTTTAATAAAATAGTAAATTATGTGAATTAATAGGTGACTAATGGATAAATTTCAAGTGTAGGAAAGGATTAACTTAGTCTAAGTCTCTCGAAAATGTTGACAACAAAATTCAACCAATTTTGGCTAAATTCTAATATATTTCAAACTTAAAATCCTATAAATAAGTTCAATGGGGATGATACAAAATGGATTTATGTCTACCATCTCAAAATATAATTGGCACTTTGGATTTATTTTGTTTAGTATTTTCACACATTTTCTTGCCTAGTTTATTCAACTATTTATATGATTGTTGACTATGTGTCACTTGCCCTGCAAGCCACATGCTGCTTCTTCAAAACATACCCATTAATGATTTAGAAAACTGTTATAATTTATAGCCTAAGAGGAAATTGAATAAAACCACTTGGAATATTTTTGTGTCCTCACATATTTTAAGTCATAAACTAGGTAGTGCAAGACTCAAAGTAGTGTAATGTTATAAGCCAATTGAATCATGCTAAAAGCTATCACCTCACTTCCTCATAATTTATCATGCCACCTACACAAAGGTCACACCATGTAACATTATGAGCCAATAGAAACATGCCTTGTGGAATATTTTTATACTCTCATATATTACTGCTTATTCCTTTCCCATACAAAAACCTAAAGCCATGAGCCTACAAACTAATCCCAATCCACCATATAACATCACCTTACTTCCTCACATATTGAAGTTTTTCCAATATTGTACTCAGATAAAAGAATGTGAAATATACACCTAGAAATAAAAATTCTTATGTCAGTTAGAGATAATTATCATAAAGTATGATTGGATGGATTAATATATAGATTAGGATAGCTAAGTTGAGGAATGGGGTTTTCAATGATAGAAAAAAGATGCTCATGGTGGTACCATAAGAGATTTATTTTATCATGGTGATAATTTATAATGGATAAATGATAAGATATATAACTCCAATATCTCTATGTATTTTTGAGAACAAGGTATCAAAGTTCATGCTCAATGCTACAAATGAAAAATTAGAACTAGTTGGGTTGAATGACTCTAAAAATATGATCATATCTAGAGGGTTGGATATGCTAAGTCAATTTCATATGCAAATAAAATGGAAATATAACAAGTCTAGTCCTGAGGAAGAAGAAAAATGGGGGTGGAGGTATAAAGTTTTAAGATATTGTATTGATGGCATCACATGTGAATAGGTCTACAAATTAGTTGTATGTTTGCAAACTCTTATTCATCAAGGGTACTGATATAACTAATGATGAGGTGTAAAATGGGGGTGGAGATGAATAACTATATTATACTCTCAATGTTAATGTCAATTTTTATGTTACTACCAAGAACATGAGATATAACCCTTGGAAAAATACTTGATCTAATAAGATAATGTTATTATGAAAGTGTCATCAAAGAGAAAGAGTAGTATTTTTTGTGGATATATGAATTGTAAGAGCTTGTCTTGATCAGGTTTGAAAGGATATAATTTCTATTTTAGATGTTTGAATTAAGGTTTGAGAGATTTAACTCATCATGATAAGGGTTTTCTACATTATTGGTAATATCTTTAAAAAGTCTTTTAAAAGAAAGTGAATTACGCTACTTGCTCAAAATAGAATATTGAAAGCAACAACGAAATGAATATTGGAAATTAAATGAAAGATGAATGATTATTTTTTATTTTCAATTTTTTTTTATAAATGTAAATCTAAAAATGAAATATTGAAATAAAGATGCAAGCGTTGATTATTCTACACTTTTGTTAGCTTGTGAGATGCTTAGTCTAATGCAAACTAGATGAACTAAGCTTTATTTTTGTTTCTTTTCTTATGCAAATAATACGAGTGGATACTATGAAATTTATTTTTTATAACATGTAAATGGAAAGTTAGAATAAAAAATGTAGTAAGCTAATTATCAAGAATTCATAAATTAATTTTGTTTATGTGAGCTAGAGATTAGTTTTGAAATATTTGATTGTTTGCCTATGAAATGAAATGATTTATGAGTGAAAGAATAAAAATATAATATTATTATTTTTTAATTTTAGTGATTTAAAATAGAATTATCACTATGAAATAATGAAATTATAGATCTAATTTTCAAGGTTTTGTTGTTTAGATTGTGTGTGTGTGTGTGTGTGTGTGTGTGTGTGTGTGTGTGTGTGTGTGTGTGTGTGTGTGTGTGTGTGTGTGTGTGTGTGTGTGTGTGTGTGTGTGCACGTGCGTGTGTGTGCGTGTGTGTGTGTGTGTGTGTGAAATAATTCTCAAGACTAGAAAAACAATTATTCTATTTCAGTGTACATATTGTTTGATTTTATTTTTATTAATCTAGATTTAATGCAATACTATGTTCTTTAATAGATTCTAACATGTAAGTAGAAATAATTAATCTGTAATATATTTTTATGCAAAAGAGAAAGAGGAGAAGGGATTATTTTAATTATATTATGTATTTTATGAATATGAAACTATTCATACAACTAAATAAAATTAATCTAATAAAATCTAATAAAAAAATTGAAAATGAAAACTTCTAAATTGATTAATGGTGAGACCAAGCAAATATAAAGAGATCATTATTTTATGTATATTGTAATCAGGTAGATAAATCATCTACTCAATATGAAATTAGGATCTCTCTCAAAAAATGATGGTAATAAAAGAGAAGTAATAAGAAAAAAATATTTAAAATGGGAGTCGCTGAACAATGGTTGGATTGATTCACAGATAAAAAAGAATTGTTTGCTGATTTGTATGAATTATCCTCTCCAAAAATATGTAGATTTGACACAAAGATGACCAAAGACGGAACAAATATTTTCCAAAATTGAAAGCAAGTAGGATACAACTTTTTAAATCTTGAAATAACCAATCTCTAAAGTAAAATTCAAACCAAAAATCTTAATGAAACTAGATACTTGTATGGGAGGAAAGGTGTGGGCATATGTGAGTTAACTGAGATTGAATGTGAGCCTAATTTAGAAGGGATAAAGTTTGATAAAAATAAGAGTGGGAGTGTTTTTGTCCATATAGAGGGTGAAAACATAGTTAAACTAATAAGAAACATAAGGAAAATCATGCAAAACATGTTAAAACTCAAGCCTTAGACATTAAATTTAAAAATGTGTAGATTAGGGTGAAATTGCCTCAAATGGTATCACAATGCCACATATTGGAATGAAATCACCTAGGAGTAATATGAATTTTTTTTGTATGTAAATTTTTTTTCATGGAAGTCTACAAAATTCCTTGGCATAACACGTTAAATTCAGGTAGTTTAGTCACTAGGACCAACAGTTTCAACACGAAGAGCAAAAATTTTGTGAAATGAGAGGGAAATTAAAAATTAAAGCCAAAAGACTAAAAATAATACAATTTTAAGGTTTTTAAAGGACTTATAATAGAGTAAAAGGGAAAGAATATCAAAGAGAACTCGGTCAAAGTATATTTAAGTGAAGATCCTTGCATCATCATCAAACTTTCCATAAATGTTTCACCATGTAATTTTGGGGTGCATACATATTGCCCCCTTAGGGAGATGCCTTATCATGGTTTGATGATGGTTCTTTAATAGTGGTGCACCGAAGGTAAAATGAGTTTTATAAAACCTACCTTAATTACTTGTGTAGTATAGTGAAGTTAGATAAGACATCCTTTTGATCTATGAGAAAAAAGGAAATTAATTGAAATTTTTGTGAAAGAGTAGAAAAATATACTAATTAATGAAAACATAGACAAGAGTACCTACCATGTACATCGGGGTGAGCATACTACCTAAAATATTGTGTCAAGGGACTAAATTCGATGTTGATTGATGTAAACTTGTAAAATTGAGGTGATAAATAACATGCTATAGAAATAAAAAACTTTTAAATTATTATTTTGAGATATGTAATGTGCTAGTTAGGTAATAAATGAATTTTTAATCATGAAAATGTGCATTTAAAAATAAAATTACTAAAAATGGAAAACTTTTAAATCTTAACAACTAGTTTAAAAGACTATATATTCAAAAACTTGCGAAAAAATAAAAATCATTTGTGTATTTTTATTTTTGATATTTTGAGCTCTAGATTAAATATGAAAAAACTGAACCAAAAAGAAGATGAATTAATGAGCATGAATAAGATATGATGAACATAACAATAGTAGGTGGAGTGGGTCAAATCTAGGTGAGTTTTGGTGATTTTTAGGTTATTGAACTAAATTTAATATTTTTCTTAAAAATGCATTTAAATCTAGTGAATCTAGAAATAAAATTGCATGAACAAGATTTTGGGGCTAGGTATACTATGAAAATGTTAATTTATTAATGTTTTATCAAATAATTGGTTTCATGGGAGGCTTTTCAGGTAAGGACACAACTGATAGGTGAAACTATTACATAAATATGAAACCACTGATATTTATAGACTGATGGTTATGCTTTCAACATGATGGTTCACACCCACCACTTTTAGTAGGGAGGAGATTACACTGCCATCATATGGTCAGTATCTGCATAAGCATTATAGATGAAAAATGAAAATAACACCTAATTATGGGTGCCATTTCATCATAAAGAGAATATAAAGGGGTCTAGATTCATTTTTTAGGCTAAGAAAAGGTTTAAAAGTGTTTAAGTTGTATTTTTTTAGAGGTTACATATAATACAATTGAGATAGGGAACATGAATGGATCATGATGATATTTATTCTAATGATAATTGATAATTTATATGTTTTGGACAGGGTTGGAATACTATAAATTATTAGAGTTTTGATAGGATTATTAGATCAATGAATGCACATGGATATGTGATCACATGAGTCAAGCAAGTGCACACCAAAATGAAGATGTAAGTAATTAAAATAAAAAATTAATAAAATTAAAAAAAAAGATTACGTACAAAAGACAAACTTCCATTACACTCTACACAAGAGTAAAATCTCTCTGGCTCACAAAACACAAATGAGGACATGACAATAAATAGGTTGGTTAAGTGTAGGATGACTCATATAGACAAGGTGAGTGGGTGGGCTCTTACACTATGCATGGAGGGAGAACTGAGGGAACACTAGTGTTATGGAGGCCTTAGTGGTGAACACACTAAGGAGACCAAGTAGAATAGAGACCCTATCTACCCACTAAGTGACCCCAAGCACTCATGAGTGCATAATGACATCATGATGATGTCATAATAACCTAATAAATACCTATAAGGACCTAATGTCCACCTAATCAAGGTGAATAACATAATTTTAATAAATACCTACACCAACAACACCCTTAGGCATAGCTTAGGTGGGTAATAAAATTTGGGTATTAGAAACTAGGCCTGATGAGATACACAAGTACAATGCAACTCTTAAAAAATGGATTAAAAAGAGAAAACCCAATAAGGAAAAACTACCTCCCCAAAAAAAAGAGATAAAAGAAGAAGAGAAGACTAAAAGACCTCCCAAAAGATGATGTTGAAGTAATGCACATTCTAAGTACAACTCACCAGATGAAAAAGGTCGATGATAAGATCCTCTACTTAAAGACTATAAAAAATCCATCCACATCGAATAATGTTTCTTTTCTTTGACAAAGGAAGAAATTGATGTGTGTATTAAATGTCTACCCATTATAGAATGCAAAATGAAGGAAACCATATGAATATATCTTAATGTAGTCCAAATTGGATTTGTGGCATAGGTTTGGCAAGAACATGTGCAAAAAATGGAGATAATACCTCTAAAATAGACCAATCAAAAAAATGACATAGAACATTCATTTAAAGAATACCCATGTGAAGTGGGGATCATGACTCATGAATTGAAGAAGTAAAATCTAGAGGAAGAGATGGGTGGTCGATGCTCTCAATAGTGTTGGATGGTAGAGCCTGATCTTATTATAATGCCTAGTTCTCGATAGGGGAAGTGTGGGGTGGCAATGCCTCCCCTGATAAAGGTCACCATGGAGGTCTAGGGGGTAGAATTTTTTTGTGAAAAATGAATTTTAAAATATTATAATTTCATAGTAAATCTGGACCATTCATTATTAGGTCAAAAATCTAATGGTAGAAATTATGTTGGTGCATTTTTTTCATAATATGTAACCTTCTTTTGATATGAGGGCATTGTAATCATGATGGCACACTGTGTGAGTGAAGAAGATATTGTAGTGGATGCATTAAAAAAAAAATTCCTTCATTTTTTGACTAAATAATAAGAATTAGTTGTTTTTATGTGGATGTATCCCATATTGGGTGAACCATGTTAAATCTATGTCAATATTGTGTTATGTTTTTTACATTTTATTTCCATCTTTATTTCATTAATATTACTCTATGTTCTATATTCCTAACAAATAGGTGTATTCTCATTGAAAATAGTAAAGTCCTCTAAAGTGCTAGATTGTGATGGCTCTAGAAGAGTAACATCCAGTATAAAAAGAAATGTAGAATCTACAATAAGATAACTAAGGTCTAGCAAAATCTCATCCTATAGTGGTGGCTTGACATAAGGGAGAACATTGTCCACCTAGAATATGTCATCACACTAAATATAAGTAGGAGGAGAGGGTAAAATAGTCTATGAAGAGACAAGAGGAGGAGGAGTGATGTACATCTTAAATCTTAATAATATCTTTGAAAAGAGACTATAGGATACTCCAAATAGTGTAGGGACACTCTATATATTCCAAATGGCAATGAAGATCCATGGAAACATTTAGTAATAGGGTGGCAAAAATCTTGTCACAAATATTATCCCACTTATCTAATAAAAAAGGATCAGTGGGTGCAAGAATCTATCAATATAGGAATGGAATATGATTTTTGTGTTTGAGCAAGTGTTCCATGTAAACATGTCATGAATCATAATTGGCATTTATGAGAAGGACCACTAGTGTAAAATCAACCTTCCTCCTATGAAGTCTATCAAAGAGAGTCATCATGACTGAGAGAAGACACCAAGGAAGTGTAATAATATATAAAATACTCTGCAATGATGCTAGAATATTGAATGTTAATGAATGGGATTTAAAACACAATTGAGAATGTGTCCAAGTGAGAAACAAGTGATTGAATTAATATAACTAGTACACACTCACAATAGGGATGTTGAAAACAATAAAAAATGCATCTACATGTGAACAATCAGTCCATAAAGTATAATGCATAAAGTAATATAGCCCATACCATAGACAACCCCCTAAATATGACACTTTATAATTTATTTTATTTTAAAGTATAAATAGGACCAGTGTAAGGTAAATTAAAAAATATGAAATTTTGAAAAAGATGGCACTAAATTTTGAGCTATCGATCAAAATTTAATACAATATTACTTTCCTGTAAATAAGGCTAATTTAATTAAAATTGCACTAAAATTTTAAAAAATTATCTGTAGTGAGAGTGGACCTATCCTTATAACCACCCATTGAAATCATAATCAAACCAATGACCTCTCTAAAGCAATTACTATAGAGTAGGAATCCAAAGCAAGTTAGTCCATGCATTAATAGTAAAAACTCAATACAAGCATAAAAGACATAACATACTAAGCCAACTCCCTCATGGGTTTTTTCAAATGAAATTTTAGAGCTATTAAAATAATAAATATGACCATCAAAAATTTCTAAGAGCATCCCTCCTCCAAGAGTAACTCACAAATGTGATTTTCCACTGATTTGGTGCTCCAAGTCTTTGTCAATGATGAGTGGTTTGCTCCTCCATCATCTTTCAATGCACTAATGAATTAGGCTCATGAAATTGATCAATGTGTGCTAGTAATAGAAAATATTCTATTTCAAATTCTACATAATAAAATTACACAAAAATAACTTAAAAGGATGAGTGAGGACCCTTGTATTTATAGATTTTTGAGGCCAAGATTGTCTATATTGAGATCAAGATGTGTGGCCATGAATCAATTCAATTTTGGAGGCTCAATCCATAAAATTACCCATTAATATTTGGAAGAAAGGGGCATTAATGAGGCATGGGAGGGATTAAACTAGATATTTATTCCATTTATGGCCTATAGATGCCACTCAACTAATGATGTCACCAAATGATGCATATATTAGAAATGAATTTCTAATTAATAAATCTTTAATAACTTCCATGGATTTTCCACTTAAGCCCTTGATTTGGTTTAATTTTCCTAAGTGGGATTAATTAAAATTTTATTATTCTTTAGAAATTGGTTACTTAATCAAATTGGTTGAAATGTCAATTTACTGAGTCATAATTTGATTAGAGTATAATTAGAAGGTATTAATTATGTATGAAACAATTCCTCGTTTAGAGCATTGTCAACATGAAATAACACATGCACGTGATGTGTGATTTTGAATTATAAGAATTCAGTGGTTTTAAGCATCATTTTTCATGGTCACAATTTGACTCAAATTGATTTGAGAAAAAATAATAATCATATAAGATGCATTGCCCCATTCAAGGATACATTAGCATAAATTAGCACCTGTAAGTGATAAGTTCAAATATTTTAGCATGCTTTAGTGATTTTGGCCCAAAATGTTAATTTTCATAGAATTTTGAGTAATATTTACAATTTTAGCTTAATGATGATAGGAATTGGATGTCTACATTTTGACCTTGTTTGAGAAGGTGTGACAAGACATTTGGTCAAAGTAACATATTTTCAAAGAATGAAAGCATTGTCAAGAAAATGTTTGAAGGTAATGACCCATGATGCCCCTTTAATAGGACATGTGGGGATGAGAAAGAGGGTTGGACTCTCAAAAAAGAGAGCAAGAGTGAAATTAACCCATTGATGAGATTAAATCAATATGATCTAATGCTTGTACATGTTGATTCATAATGACCAAAATAAAATATAATATATTTATCCACAAAGAAGTGGGAAGTGGGAAGAATGCAATCCCAAAATATAAGAGACACACTTTGACACACCCAAAAGAGGGTAAAAGTTGTGGGCTTAGGGAATGATTGATCCAGAGACAAGTTTCACACTTGAAATTACCAGAACGAGGGAAAATTCCATAGAACTTAGAATTAGAATAAAAATGATATCATTTCTTTAGAGAAAATAAATAATAATGTGCCCCAATAGAGTGAATTTAATCAGTTGATAAATTGATTTTACCCTAGTAAGGTGAATTTTGATCATTAATAATTAATTTTTCCCTAGTAGGGCTGATTGAATTGATGAATGGTCTCAATATTGTGCCCTAGTAGGTAAAATTGGCAAGCATGGTGCAAGGATATAACCTATTGCATAGATTAAATATGAGTAAGAACAAACATAGATGTGAGGGTCTAAGGACTAAAAAAGCCAAAAAAATAAACTAGGCATTTGAGAATGCACAAAGTGATGAAAGAGATGATTGGAAGAATGAGGGTGGTCGAGCTGACCAAAGATATGTCATGTATCCAAGCACTACCTACATAGTCCAGAAAGACCTCAAGACAATGTAGTTCACCCAAAAGTGGGAGAAAATGAAATGAGGAATGACAAATAGAAGAATATGAATAGAAATGCTGATAGATTTAGTCAATTAGACTCACAATATGTGTCAAAAGATGCACATCTTGCATAGAGTCATGTTAGGTATGGTGCATTAGGAGATGATCATCAAAGCGTCATTGACTTCTAGTCTTAGAATCTAAAGAAAAAGTGAAATTATGCATCATAATTATGAGTAACCTATAATGACATTGTATTTCAACTGTGATTTGGTCGATTCAAATGTGAATATTTATAAGTAAAGATAATGATAAAAACTACCAATACCATAGTTATAACTATTTAAATTTAAATAAAAACAAAGATAATGACAAATATAAAAACAATACACAAATGTAACCTAACTTATAATCCAAATATGAATATCAAGACTTAAAGAGGAACAAAAATATACAAAATCAAAGTATGAACAACTTAATAAACAATATGAAAACAAGATATGAATAATCAAGATCCATGTTATTAACAAGATGTACATGAAAAAAATAAAAAAAACAAGTTAAATATAACTTTAAACAAATCAAGCCTAACTGAAAACTAGACTAAAACTGGTTAAAGAATGTATTTGAACTCAAATGAACAAAACAATACAAGACAAAATAATAACACAAAAGACCAATACACCAAGAATAAATGATAGGAATAAAAATAAATAAATATCAACAAAATAAATAGAGAGACAAGAAAGCATAATAAAACACACACAAAAAAGAGTTAGTCACAATGTTAGTGAAAATAAAAAACAATTATTCATACACCTTCAATAGAGGTATTAATCTATGTGATATGGTGATCTCTAATCTAAGAAATAACAAGAATAGCACAACCAAACAAGAACAAAGGACACAAATTTCCCCCAAGTGATATGTAAATAACACAGGACAAAATGGGGGAAAAAGAAGAAAAGGAAGGGGTGGCCGAGCTGGCTCTAGATGTACCAGACAAGTGGATGCTGCCTATATAGTTCCATGGATGTAAGATCCTACATATACTTTAAGAAAAATATAGTTGTCCCAAAAAATGGGATAGAATAAAAATGATAATAAGAAAAACATGATTGATGTTGCAGGGGAAATAAGGAAATGGGCTCATAAAATGGCAAGAGCATTCAAATGAGAACTCACAATATAGAGAGAGCATTGGATTAGTGTGATCATAAAATGGTAAGATCATATGAAAATGAGGGATTAAACTGACCTCACTATGAATTGTGCACAACCTACATAGTCCCATTAGGACCTCAAGTCACTATAATTATACCCACACAAAAGGCAGTGAGATCCAACTAGGTAACAACAAGTTCATAAATTTAGGCAAATTACTAGGCAAATGATAATAGTAATGGTAAGCTGATATGGAAATGCATGATAAAGTCATTGTTCCTAATTTGCCCATAAGTGGTTATAACTAGGAAATAATGACATAGGAAGTTATAATTAGTAACACAAGTTAAGATACTGATTTACCCATAGCAGTTATAATTAGTGGCACCAAATGAATTATTGATTTGCCCATAGGTGTTTATAATCAGTGGCACCAATCAAACATAAATGAAAGATAACTAACCAGATTCACTATCACACTACTTTCATAGATAATCATTTAAACATATAATTTTAAAATTGTTGAAACTGGATTAGAATCCCCTCATGAAAAGTGCAGGGAGAACTAAAGGAACCAAGATCAAAAAGGGTTGGTTAGGATGGCTAAAAACAAGCTTTGGCCAATAGTAAATGAATGGTAAAATGACATAATATGGCATTATTTAAGGATGGTGATGCTCTGAAAATTGAATATAATGATAATATGGTTGCCCCTAAGTGATGATTCCTCACAAAATGGTGAAATCATGGTTGGGGTGAGTGAACTAACCTCAATAGAGATTGATCACTGCCTACATAGTCTGATTAGGACCTCAAGTCACTGTAGTTCAAAAGGCATAATAAATGGGACATAATGGTATAAGATGCCTATAATGATATGGTTTATAAATGGCAATAGTGTTTCCCCCAAAGTGATAAGGAAAATGAAAATGGCATGGTAAATGGCAAATGGAAAATGATTCTACTTTTCGTATTGATGTGGAGATGCTCGTCCTGATCAACATGTGAGACAACCAGAATAATCAATCATAAAAATTGCTAGCCTACACCTCTTCTAAATAGTTTCTCTATTAAGAAATTTATATATATTTGGACACCAATAATGTTATTACGAACTTCATTAGTCATTGATTATGTTTCCTTCAAACATCAAGACAAGGTGTCTTCATTGCCTCTATAAAGGAAAGTGCAACTAGGGATGGTAAATAATGTTAGGGACATCATAAATGGAATAAGTTGGTAATGTAAAAAGTGCATCCAGGGATGGTAAATAATTTTAGGCACATGATAAATGGTATAAGTTGGTAATGTAAAGGTGGATGATAATGGAATGTCTAATAGTTGGGAAATAAATGAAGATCAGGATTTTTAGGCACACATAATGTTATTGATTTTGGATTTGACATAATTTTGGTTATAACGAGGCCTAAGAATTATAAAAATGATCTTGATAGGACCATCAAATTTTTCCATTATTTGGGCTCGAGATTTACTACAATCTGATTATGTTATAGATTATCAGTCAATGAAGACCTATTGTGCCCAACAATTGGTGCCTCAAAGAGGTTTTCACCAATAAAATTGTCTTCATTATCCCATAGCACCTCTAAGAAGGTTTCAATAAAGAATGTTGAATTTTAAATTTGATTATCTTTTAGTACCTCAAACAAGGTTTCACTAGAAGATATTGAGTTTAAACTTTGATTACCCCTAGTGCCTCTAAAAAGGTTTCACTAGGAGATTTTTCTTATTCTATATGAGTTTGGTTTTAGTTCCCATGATATTCTACACCAGATATGTCACCATGGATTTAGTTAAACAAAGTGTGATTCTGTCAGTCCTAATCAATGATTATGGGAGGTGAAATGCCAATATAATGGTTATGTTGGGTGGTGGTAACAGAATGATGAAATCAAGCATAATCCTCATAGAAGATACTAGGAGAACATATCTCGATGCTGAAGTAATCATCCTCAAAAACTATACAAGGATTAAAAAAATATTAAAATTGATTCGAAAGGCAAGTGTAACCAACATTGTAACAACCATGACTTTATTCTAATTATTATGTTGATTCTACCTTAAAGCACTCTAAATCTAATGTTGAGATTGACATTGATTCTGCTTCTAATGTTAAATTTGATATTAGTTCAAAAATAAAACCTAACTTCAATATTGATTATTCATCTGATGTGGATGTTTTTATAATGATGTTTTTTAAATGTTTAATTTTAGATAAATAATGCCCTGTGATGTCATATTGGGCTCTATAAAAAGAAATTCATCTAGGAAGGGTTCAACATAAACTGGCTCATCTAGGGGAAGCCTGTCAAAGAGAGGGAAGCTATTTAGGGGTGACTTCACAGAGACTGGCTTGTCAAAGTGATATTCTTTAATGAGTGGAAAAAAGTCAAGAGTTAACTTCATAGGGATTGGATGGTCAAAGGGATGGGGATATTTAAAAATAGGATAATGGTCGAAGTAATGATTTTCTCAAAGGTGGTTATAATCATTAAGAAGTGACTCAACAATGATTGGCTTGTCAGAGTGAGACTCCTCGATAATAGGTAAAGGATATTAAGGTGAATCATCATAGGTTGACTAGTCATAAATAGGTGTTTCAAAAAAAACATCATGACTTTGGTTTATAATTGGTTGTAAAATATCAACTTTGAACACATTTTGGTCCTCAAAAGATGGTTTTTTAAGAGGTAATGGTTGGTTCTATAGTGGATCAAATACCACCACAAAATTATAAAGTGGGTAATAGTTGGTATTGGATGATTAATGGTTTGTGTTTTAATAATGGGCTCTCCAAAAATTAGATTATCAACAAATGGATCAACAAAGACCAATTTATCTAATTGACATTCTTCAACAATAAGTGCAATAAATAGTGACGATGGGTCTAGAATGGTAACCTTCAAGTGTTGTGGAGCTTGTTCACTCATGCAAGTTGAAGGAGGGTAACCTAAAATGGTAACCTTTGAATACTATATATCTTAGTTTCTCATGCAAGCTGAAGGAGGATAACCTAAAATGGTAACCTTACAACATTGCAGAGCTTGATGTCTCATGGAAGCTAAAGGAAGATAATCTAAAATGGTAACCTTCAAGCATTGTGGATCTTGGTCACTTGCACAAGCTGAAGGAGGATAACCTAAAATGTTAACCTTCAATCATTTCGATCTTAGATGATCACACAATCTAAAGGAGGATAACCTAGAATGGTAACCTTTGAGTGTTATGCAGTTTGGTGGCTCATGCAAGCTAAAGGAGGAGAATAGGGTGGGCATATGAAAATTGACATGGATTGGTTTGGTATTCAAATATTAGGCCTAAAGAGGAAGAGACCCTCAAACACAATAGAGTGCTCATGTCTATCATAAAAATTCTCTTCCTCGTAACTAGGTCCATAAGAAACCCCATTACGATTATAAATTTGCATCATGTTTAAAATATTATTCTCTACGTTCACCAAGATGTGAAATGTGTTTTTCAAGCATTAAAAAGGTGTGTTTTAGATTTTATCAAATGACAAGGTAAGATGAGACTATAAAAAATAAATGTCATAGTACTGCATAATTAGAATAAATGGTTATGAATTTATTTGACTTTGGTGGATTAAAATCAAATTAGAAGAGGGTACGATAAATTTAGAACCTAAAGTGTAAGATAACACAACAAACATAAGTCAAAGATACATCAATACTATAAAAAATAGATAAAACTATGATGAGTTATGAATAGAAAATTAGAAGAGGACATTTTTGATTAGGAAGATAATAATGCAAACCAAAAAGCTTAAAATGTGAATTAACACAAGAACTCCTAAGTATAACGCTAAAACCAAATGAGAAGCACAATGCCACCACATGGTAATATGATGTAGAATGGTCCAAGAAATTAAAGCATAAGTGAATGAAAGATGATCTACATACATAATGAGAATAAAAAAACATGACGAGTCTATTTAATGGCCTTCAACCTAAATGGGAAATCATACCTAAGTTAACTCAAACCAAGTGCAAATAGAAAACTGATAACACCTTGTTCTAGAACTTAAATATGTAAGATTTTGAATTTGAATTAAAAATGAAGGACTTTGAGATGTTTCAAAGTATGTAAATGATCTAGACTCAAATGGGTAGCATAACAATGGTGCTTTAGAAAAAGAGAACCATAATGTTTCAAATGATAATTTTGAATAAGGCAAAAAGTGATTTTGATTTGGTCATCATAATGCCTCCTTGTTCAAATAAAATGATGGATAACAAAGGTGTTTGGTTGTGTGACATTGTTTTGGTTTTCAAACAAGTTTTAGACTCAATAATACCAAGCAAGTGAAGGATAAAATGATAAAATACTACTAAGTATAACATACAAAGTCCTAAAATTGACAAGGTTGCATGGTACTATCAAATTCCATCTATATATATGATCTTGAGAGGATTTTAATTGTTAATCCAAAAATAAAAGAAAATGAATAAGTATGTTTTTACACCCCTTCTCTCAAGAGATTTTATGGTGACATGGAATTTTGGGCTACTCAACCTACATTAATAGTATATTCATGGTAAGTGGGGTTGTTCTAAAATGAAATCTATGTGCGATTATATATGGTCGTAAGTGTGTCTAACACAAGTGATACTCACATCATTTTGATCCATGTCAACTAGTTTGTTATGAAAAGGTTTTGTCCTTTTCACAACCACTTCATCTATCATTTACTTAGTGTAGTGTGATGTTTGAGTTTCCCCTATGATTTGGGGTAGTATCTTATTAACAAAGTTTGATTCACTACTCAATCAAATTTCTCAATAATTTTACCTCAATTTGTATACCCCACCATAAAGTGGGGTTAAAATGATTCTGGGATATGAATTCCTGAGTCAATGCTTACCTATAGAACCCATGAGGAGGCTATGAACTCCCTCTCACAAGTCAAATTCCATAAAAAATAAAAGAGAAAGTGAAAAGACTGTAAGGTCACATTTGGATCACTCAATTCATATGGATTTGGGGAGGGCCTTGATGATGTTATTTTCATGCCTTTTAGACTAAATACAAACAAGAAAAAAAAAAGTCACTTGAGTTCCCTAAAGGGGAATGGGAGAACATACATGCATCAATCATTTTATGAAAACAAACTATTTTGAAAGAACAAGCATAAAATAAAAACAATCTTAAGAGTATGTAATCTAAGTGTGATTGTTTATTTTAATGCAACAAAGTGAGATGTTTATGAAAATTTGGCCCCTTGGCCTTAGTTGAAAACTTGAAAAAATAAACTTTCAAAAAAAACTAAACATAAAACCACTAAATTCTTTTTAAGCACCAAATAAAATGTTCAAGATTTAACCACTTCCAAATTTATGCCCTTTTCCATCTTATGACCTACAATTTTTAGAGGGTCTATGTTTGCTTAGAATCCCAAATATAAATGAGAAAATAAGATTTTAAAACTTGCTCTCAGGTCTCTATTTTCTTGTTTCAGAGACCGATGTCATTCCATGTAGGGACCAATATTGGTTCAAAGAAATCAGTGCTATTCGATTCATAGAAGGTCGGCACCGGTCAACTAGAATCGATGTCGATTCCTATAAAAATGTAGTAAAATACAATGATTTCAAAAATGGGATAGTTAGTAAAACAAACATGAAAATAAAATAACTCTCTAGATCCTACAAAGTAAAGGTCAAACAAATAATATGCAAGTTCTAAAATAGAGAATAAAAGCCAAAAAATTTCAAGAGAAAATCATAAACCATGCTTTCTATAGTGTTTTACCCTTCACACAAGAACTGATGCTAGTTTACAGAGGGCCTACATTAGTTAAATAGAATCAACATCGATTGTTATGTAAACTATGCATTGTTAAAAAGAATAAAAATATGTGAAAAATGAAGACAAAACTTTATTTTCAAAGACTTTGAGCATTCATTAGAAGATCTAAGAGTTACATATTAGTCTCCTTGCTTGTATGGGATGTGTGGCCCACTGGGCATGCCAAAATTTAAAGTAGGAATCCAAAGTAAGTTAGTCCATGCATTAGTAGTGATAACTCAATATAATCATAAAGGATATAACATACTAAGCTAACTCCCTCATGGGGGTTTTCAAATGAAATATAAGAGTTATTGAAAGAAGGAATACAACTATCAAACCTTCTCAAGAGCAACCCTCCTCCAAGAGTGGCTCAAAAACATGATTTTCCCTTGATTTGGTGCTCCAAGTATTTGTTAATGATGAGTGGCTTCCTCTTCCATCATCTCTCAATGAACCAATGAATTAGCCTCATGAAATTGATCAATTTGTGTCAATAGTTGAAGTTATTCTATTGTAAATTCTACATATAACATTACACAAAAATAACTTAAAGGGATGAGTGAAGACCCTTGTATTTATAGATTTTTAAAAATGATCAAAATCAACCATGACCATCCATCTTGAGATCAAGATCTGTAGTCATGCATTAATTCAATTTTAGAGGCTCAATCCATAGATATCCCTATTAATATTTGGAAGAAAGAGACATTAATGAGGCATGGGAGGGCTTAAACTTGATATCTATTCCATTTATGGCTTATGGATGTTACCCCACTCATGTAGCTGTTAGAAATGTATTTCTAATTAAAATATCTTCAATAACTTCCATGGATTTTGACTTAAACCCTTAACTTGGTTTAATTTGCCTAAGTGGGCTTAATTAATTTTCTACAATTCTTTGGAAATTGGTTGCTTACTTAATCAAACTAGTCAAAATGTCAATTTACTAAGCTATAATTTGATTGGAGTATAATTAGATGAGGGTGTCAGTTGTGTATGAAATAATTCCCCATTTAGAGCATTTTGGTTTCAAAATAACACACAAACATGATGTGTGCTTCTGAATTAGAAGAATTTAGTGGTCCCAAACGTCATTTTGCATGGTCACAATTTAACTTGAAGTGATTTGAGAATATATAATGATCACATAATACATTAGCCTAAATTGGTACCTATATGTAATAAGTTTTAATCATTTAGAGTGCTTTAGTGATTTTAACCCAAATTATGCGTTATTGTAGAATTTTGAGTAAGACTGATAATTTTATCCCAATGGTTATAGGAATTGGATGTCTATAATTAAAAGCCTTAACCAATCCTTCTACTACTCATGTGTGTATTTTAATAGAAGTAATTCAACTTGAGTATAAATTAATTAAAAAACAACTATTTTAAATACATTAAAACATGTTGATGTTTAACTTAGGTAGAATGTGGTGCCTCCATTATCATTGCATAGGTATGTAATCTTGAATATCATACATGGAGGATTTTAGGTGAAGTATGGGAGCCCCAAAGGAAGCCCACACCCCAAATGAAGCACCAAAATGATAGGGAGGACACGAAAATTAATGATAGAATGTATTTTTCTGAATGACATCCCAATATTAAGGATTTAACAACAAAAAATGGCACCTAGGTATGTGTTCTTCCTGAAGGGAGTAAGAATTGGAAATAAATAAGTTTTAGGTTGTTAAAAATGGCACCCTAGCATAAAAACGTGATTTTGTTGTTTTGAAACCCTTGGATCAACAAAAAAGTGCTTAGATCAGTAAATAATTCCCTTCAAAGGTGAGATTACCTTAAGTGTAATAAGCCTCTATTAGATACTAGACTCTTCACTCTTCAAATCACACCCTTCCATAAACTCGGAGAATATACTAACATAGAAGAATTATTAGTGATGGAGAAGGTATCAAGATAGAAATGTAATATTATTTTACAAATAAACTCATGATTCGAATAAAAACTACTACTACTAATAATAAAACTAGATAATTTTGAAGAATGCATCAGTGCTCTGATACCATATTAGAGTTTTAACATGATTACAGAATCAACGAATACACATGGTTCTGTGATCACATGAGTCAAGCAAGTCCACACCATAATGAAGTTTCAAGTAAATGAAATAAATAAATAATAATATTCCAAAAAGATATTGGAGCCAAAAAATAAACCTGAATTACACTCCACACAAGAACAATAACTCTTTGGCTCACCAAATATAAAGGACATGCCAATAAATAGGCTGGTCGAGTGCAGGATGACTCAGCTAGACAAGGTGAGTAGGTGGGATCCTCCACCATGGATGTATATGGTACTAAGGGAACACTAGTGTGTTGGAGGCCTTAGTAGTGCAATCACTAAATATACCAAGTGGAATGGAGTCCCCATCCACCACTAAATGACCCCATACAATCATGAGTGCATGATGATATCATGATCATGTTATATTGACCTCATAAATACATATAAGGACCTAATATCCACCTAATCAAGGTGAATAAAACAAGTTTAGTAAATTCATACACCAACACATATAACAAAGGTTGAGATAGTTCCTCCCTCAAATAAGTTGTGAGACATGTTCACCTACTATGATGAGGATTAGAACACTTTCTAAGTTTTTAAGGCTACAAGGGCATGGATGATCACCTTGATCATTTTATACATTCTATTGGGATTACTTATGACTAGTTGGCTCATGAATTTGAGATATGCCATTGACAGAGGAGATACCCTTATTAGGGTGACATATGTTATAGATACAAATGAACCAAATGTGGGTGTAAATTTTGGAGTGAGATGTACAAGGGTTAGAAGTATCGATAATCCTGAACCTCTCTAAGGCTATCGCATGGATCCTCTATCTCCTAATTATTAGAGGGGGCATATAGGCTTCTCTACAATTAAGCTCATATTATTTGGTAGATTAAGTAGAGGGGCATATGATTCTTATGGGCTTAGGAGGTGTGACATAGACATATAGAGATATGTACTATATTGTGTGGATGGGATATTTGTCTATCAATCATCCCATGCTCATTATGAGCTAGGTTTTTATGTAAATTATGCCATATCATCAAGGGGTTACTATTGGAGCTACTGGGGATATTAAAGCTATGAGATGTATAGGTACCACACCTATTACGTATTTAATTTTAGCTATAGGGACTTAGAAAATGATTGATCAAGTGGACTTGACATATCAAGGGATGGTGGAATAGTGGGTAGGTGAGGAAACATACATATAGCTAAAACTAAGGTTCAACATGTTTTGGATAGTTTGTCATAGGTGGAGGTGCATATTGTTGATAGGGTGCTTCAATAATTTGGGCTGCCATATGTATCCAATCTCCTTGTGATCTTGGTAATATACAAAAGGATAAAAAAATCAAGTATGTCATGCTAGGGAGATTGAGATGGAACCCTTTGACACTAGAGACTTTCATCACAATAACATGGAGGATGAGAAGAGCATAGGTTGGATTGTATCCTAGAGTAGGAAGATGAAGAGCGAAAGTTGGGTAGTTTGTCATAGGGGAGGTCATATACCTATGGTTATTCTGGTGGAATTTATAGTTGTGGATCAACAATAGATAGTACATCCACCACTACCACCACCACCACAATAAGGTCCCATGTAGTAGAAACATGTAGTAGGTGTAGGAGGAGATAAACTAATAGGTGGTGTTAACCTAATAGAGGGTGAGGAGTAGATGGAGATGAGTTTCAATTTGGACTTAGATCTATATTGGTGTGAGGAGGATCCAGGTAATCTTTTTTTTGTTTATTCTAGTTTTTTATCATATTCCCTTTCAACATTGTTACTTATTTTATTGATTTTATTATACATGCTAGGGGATTGGATCTAGCTTTATATATTCATCCACTAGATAGATGATAATGATCAGGGACATCCTAATCAATGTTTTCCATGTGGAAACCAACTTGACCATAGAGTAGCTACTAGTGAACTCAATATTACTTGTTGGGATAGGAAAAAATATATATGTTTCTCCTGAGTTCACCATGTATCCATGGATATATCTCTTTAGAGGGGAGAGATCATTGAAATATAGGTGAGAGTATCTACACTAGATTCTCAAGTGAAGACTCTTGGTGATATTTTAGCTAGTTGGGGAGGTTGAGTTGTATCAAGTTAATAGATTATAGGATGGAAAACCTCCCATTTAGGGATGAGTTAAAGGTGACATAAGATATAGACTCATATCCCTCACCACTACTTTGCATTGGGACCTTCTCATAGGAGGAGGAGGAGCAGGATCCATGGACACATGACTTCTATTGTTGGAAATTAGAATCCTCCTCCAATAGAAACTTAGGGTCAGACTATTGTATATTCCCATTATTTTAGATTTTTATAGTTTTTAGACACATTTTCTCTCTATGGAAATGGATTGTACTAAGACATGATAAATACAATTGACATTTATGATATAAGTCTAGAGATAATATAATTTATGGTGATTTATTATAATTATGTATTTCTCTTTTAATTTTCATGTTACCTTTCAATTTATGCACTTTAGATGAATAAAAATGTGATGTGAAACCATGTATCTCTATGATTTTTATAACACTATGAAAATTCTTATACTATTTAAATGTGGAAACATAATATATGGAAAATATGATATGGTGGATATTTATAGAATTTCAAATCCATTAACAATTGTTTTTTATGTGATTGTTTAGCTATTTTCTTTACGCAAAGCATGAATTTCAACTTCTAATGAAGGAATAAAAGGGAGACATGATATATTTGAGATAGTGAAAGTGGAAAATCGTTCATCAAAATTTCTCATAGAGCAAAACATTAACCTAGTCCTTATGATGAAAAGGGAAATTTGTACTTCATACTAGACTTACAAAACACTAGTTTTATTAGCTTCATCTAAATGTGACTAGCCTTGATAGTATTAGTAAATGGGATAACATTATACTTGTAGGCATATACATCTAGGAAATATTTTTGATAAAATTTTGTTTCATTTCAAGGACTTTTTGAATTGATATTTATTTTGTTTTCCTTTTTGTGATGCCCTACACTTAGTCTCATGTGACTACGAAGATGTATGGGCTCATCACCTAAGGATAGAGATAGGGAGATTAAGGGCATATCCCCCAAATTATAACCCCAGATAACTTAGTAAGATGTGATAGCTCAACAGTGAAGACTAATAAAGGGTGAGAGATGTGATATTACCTTGATTTGCATAAGCTTTTGAGTTTATTTTTTAATTTTTTTATGAGTGTCTTTATTTATATTTATATCACTTTTTTGTGATGCCCTTAGCACAAGAATTTGGCATCATGAAAACATTAATATGCAAGGTCTCATCACTAAAGACCAAGATAGTTAGGTAAGGTTACCTATTTTTTAGTATATTAATAATTTTTGTTTATAAGGAATCGTAAAAGGAGACTCTATCATGGACAATCTTGTAGACTAGGTTTTAGGCTAAAATTTTCTCATCTTGCAAGAAGATATAAGGAAAGAGTGGTATACTATTCTCTTAAGATTCAATACAAGAACATAGGTGATGCCAAATTTTAGAAACTTTTCTATGAGGAAATATGGTAGTATGAAAAATGAAATGAGATGATAAGATGCATTTTGAAAGCTTTTGATATATAATCTAATAAATAAATAATCACCAAACAAAATACCTAATATGAAAATCAACACATAATTTAAGGAGGGAAATGTGAAATAAATTGAATATATGTAGAAATGTTTAAGGTGTAAAGAGTTCACAAACTCACCAAACTCATTTCCCTCTAAAGTACATATCCGATAGGCTCCATTATTAAAATATTTAGTCACCAAACAAGGAGCCCAAAAATCAGGCCTGAACTTTCAAACTCCTCCCTTATTCTTATATATTCTACTATCAAGTCTTAGGACAAGTTCACATACCCATATGAAACATTCATGAACATTTTTATTGAATTTTGACTCATGCATTGTGCCTAAGTGACATGATTTTGTGCACCCACAGCGAGTATTCATCTAGAATTTGTAGTTCAGCGAGTCATACATTCCTATATTATTCATGATCAAGGAATCCTTGAAGATGAAAATTAAGGATAGGCATTTATACCTCAAGGGAAAAAATAAATTCAACTCTGAATTCAAGGTAATAGCGGGTTTTCCCTCATAAGTGTACAAATAATTATTCTATAAGCCCATAGTTTAGGATAAAGATAAAGGTACCAATCTCTTTCTATATCTTTAACAATTTTTACTAAGATTGACTTATATGTATTTTTAATGGCTTTAGCTTGGTCAATATCTTGTGGGTAGTAAAAAGAGCTCATGTGATGAGATTTAAAAAATTTCACACTTCACATATCTCATGATTCTTGAAAGGAGACCCATTATCTTCTATTATAACCTGTGGGACTCCAAACCTAAAAAAAGATCTTATTCAAAAAAAATTTGGCAATTATTGATCTAGTAACATTTTTTAGAGGTATAGCTTATACCCATTTTGTCATGATGATGAAATTGATGGCCATATAATGAAGTAGGATAAATCTTTCCAATCAAGTCTATCTCCCCAAGTAGACAAGGGCCACTAGGTATCAATGGGATGTAGTGTTCTGATAGGGATATGAATCTCATTAGAGAAGTGTTGACACTTTTTTCATTTTATTATATACTCAACAAAATCATTCTAAAGAGTGGGCCATAAGTATTTCATCTAGTGGATTGTGTGGGTAGTTTCATGGCCACAAAATTACCCATTGTAAACACCACTATGGAAATGAAAAATTGACCTTTTATGAATCCTCTTGATCAACACATATCAATAACACATCATAAAAATCCTTAAAATAGATAACCTCATCAATAATGATATATCTATATGTAATGATGTAAATGGGCCGTCTCTATTGTGAGTTCTCCCCTAAAGAAAAGTACGGTCAATAATGTTAGCATACTAAGGAGAATAAATAATTCCAATTTTTTCTATGTAGCATATTAGTTCATTAGGAAATTTGTTATTAGAAAGGTCATTGAACTCTCTGGGGAACTCTACCAACCAATCAGTCATGATTTTTCCATTAATGAACTTTTGATTGACATAAGTAAGCTAAAAAAAACTCAATATAATGATGAAACACCTGAACTTTCATGAGAGGGTTAGTTGGGTAAATAAAAATTTCAAGGCTTGGGCCCTCACTATAACTAGCATTTCATGATTAAGCATGTAATACTAAAATTTCTTGGTTGCAAAAATAATCAACACAAACTCCTTTTCTAATTTAGTATAATGTGTTTTGTAATCAACAAGAGTGTGGCTAATTTTACTAGATGGCATGTTTCTTCATGTCATCATCCTTTTAGGACAACACATAGGTAAGAAATACTTTAGTTTTCCCTTATGTAAATTATGTAAGGCTTGTCAGGCTCAGGTTCTATGAGTGTTAGATAAGACATAATAAACCAGTTTATTGATTCAAATGCATCCTACCAATAACTCATCTAAGTTAAACCACTATTATTTTTAAGAGATTTATTGATAGGATGAACTACATAATTAAGATCTAGTATAAACTAAAAAATGGCTCAAAACATCACCAAGAATGACCTAATTCTTGACTCATTAGTAAGAGGTAACATGTCTAAGATCATAAGAATATTATCTAGTTCAATGTCAATTCCATGATGAGAAATGATATAATTGAGGATTTTTCCACCTATGATGCCAAACATTTTTTTTTAGATTGAGATCGATATCATATTTTATTAAACCCATCAGTATGGTGGGTAACACTTCTAGATCATCAATCCTTGTTTTCACCTTTATGAGAATATCATCTACATAAACCTCAATGATATTATGGATAAGGTTATAAAAAATATGGGTCATGGATATTTGATATGTTTCCCCAAATTTTTATGGACAAAGGGCATGACCACATAACACAAAGTCCCCAATGATGTAGTAAAGTAGGTTTTACTTTGATCCTTATCTAAAATTTGGATTTTTTTATATCCAGACAAGTCATCCACAAAAATTGTAAAATTGTAACTTTTCATAGCATCAATGATGACATTGATGGAAGGAAGAGGGAGATCATCTTTAGGACAGTATTTATAAATCTCATAAAAATTTATGCATATTTTGTTATTATTTTTTGAGAATTTAAATGATATTGGAAATCCATTTAGAATAGTGCATGGGATATATAAACCCTACCTTAGAAAATTTTATAACCTCATCCTTAACCATCAATGCAACTTTATGTTTGAGCATCTTGAGTTTCTATTTAACATGCTTTGCATCAAGTATCATGACCAAGATATGAACAATGACTTCAGGTTTAATACCTACCATGTATGTGTAGGAAAATACAAAAGACTTAAATTTTTTAGTAAATAATTTATCAAGGTCCTCCACCTCTTTAGGTGAGAGTGAAGACACAAATTTTTGGACTCTATTATTTTATTTAGTCCCTATATTGATATCAATGGTGTCCTTTATTAGGGAGGCATCCCTTTATTAATATTCATCTAGAGTAGGATGAAGATCATAATCTTCATCTTCTATGTTAAATACACCAAACTCTTCATAATAATACACATATTCCTTGATATTGAAATAAGAATCATAATGTTCAAACCCAAGGGCAGATGTGGGATAAAAAGTGAGTGAAAACCCTATCTTATAATGTGAATATGGGATATAGTCATAAGATCATATAAACTCTAATATATACTTATCATTTTCAATAAAGTCAAGGACCGTAAGGATAATATAATTCCTAATGTGAGTAATAGTTTGGTCATTTGGCACCTTTTAAACAAGGGGATTTATCCTAACAAATATTATGAATTTAGACTTAGGTATCATCATATGAGGATTAAAGTGAGAGGAAGAAGCAACCATATATTTAGTGAGTTGATTTATTTTTCTTGGAATGAATTGTATGGAAACAAATTCAAAATCATTAGCAATGTCAAGCACAATAATTTTATAGAGATGAAGGTGTTTGACTTTGGTCTAGTATACCTCCAAGACTTGGTTATTTACTAATTATGAGTTGCTTAGATTTTCAAGTTTTGAACAACCAACATTTTTATAATGAGGAATTTGAGAAATACATTTTCATACTTGGTGCCTTTTTCATATGATCAAAATAAAGTTTAAAAATGAATGGAATAATTATCTCTTTTGGTTAAATTGATATAACTCCCACCCCTTTACCAAGATTACATTTTAACCATCATAGTGAAGGGTCTACTGATCACTTGGAAAAGAAGAATCATTATGGTCAGGAATATGTTATTGATCCTCTAATATCTCGACCATGAAAATGTTACGTATATTAAATAACCCTTCTTGGGTTTCTTTGTCTTGAGATTCAAAGAGATTATAGGTTCCTCCTCATCACATATCAAATAGAGGAAAAATGAATGTGTCCATTTTCATGATGCTAGTGATTTTAGTCATAGATTTGGTCAAGATAGTTGGCATCATTTTGGTATCCTTTTTATGTGAATTTTGTTGTTGTCTTAACTTCTTTTTCTTTGGTTTTGTCCTTAAATATGGATTTCAAAACCTTTATTTAATACAACCACCTTGGTTATTATGGGTTATTTAACTTCAATATGATGTGTGGGTTTTATACACCATTAATGGGTAAGTGATAATCAATATGGAACCCCAATTTTTTATGCCTAGTTACTTAAAGGATGTTGAAGGGTTTAAGGTCCCCTTGGGAAACACAAACCTTTATAAAATGGAGGAACCCAATGTTTTGGAAGAGGTTTGAGGGGATTGCCTTCATCCCATGAATCTAGGGTCTACCCAAGATCATGTTGTAATTAGTATCTTTATTAATCACATAAAATTAGGTCAAAAACATCTTGGGGCCCATGGTGAAAGGAATTATGATGGTAATTTTATAAGTGGATTTGAAACTATCACAACCTAAAAGATTATTTCAAGTGGTTGAGTAGTTGGTTTCCTTATAACCCAATTTTTTAAGGAACAAAGGAACAAAAATGGGACCATGGTAACCATTTATCTCTTCACATAATTATTTAATATATAGAATTAAAGATAGAAATATGTATCTCCCATCCTATCCATCTTAGAATCTGGAAGAAGGCTCCTAAGCTCAAATCAATAACTATCATCCCTCAAGTTTTTCCTTGGTGGAAAAGTATCAAGCTTAATATGGTTTATTTGGGCCTAATGTGGATAGGTAGAAATGGATAAATGAACCAACCCTAGTGAATTGATAAATTCCAACAGGTGGGCAAATAATTTCGTGATAAAATTAAGAAATGAGATGTGGGAAAATGTTTTCGTAAGATTTACAATTAAGTCATAGTTTCTCACAAGCTTGGGAATGCCATAATTTTATAAAATATTTGAGATATGGGGAGTTATGGGTTTTTATTCTCTTGTTAAACTAATGATATTCACATCTTCTTCTATTTATAATTATAAAACCCTAATCATCCTAGTTTTCCCTTGAAGACCCAATTGGGGAGCCACATCAAGGTTGGTCGAGCCAAGAATGGAGGCCTTGACATCATGGATTCTAACATACAAAGGTTGGTTGGTTTTGATTATCTATATTGGTTTGGGTAATGAGTTTTTGGTGGTTTATAAAGAGGTTTTTGTATATATGTAAGTTAACATTCCAGGGTGAGATAAGACTAATTTGAGGATCTTGAGGATTTGAATTAACATTCACTAGGAACATATCAACATAAATATTTATTTGGTCTTCAAGGAATATTTGGATAAACTACTTATATTACTTTAAATCACATGTGTCATGTACAAAAACGTTTTGGAATAAGGAAATATACTTTGGGATCTTACTCCCTAGGCCTTGTTGATTAAACCTTAGTTGGTCATTGCCTTGTGTGAAATGGTTGGTAGTGGTTAACATGTTGGAACTAGTTATGTGTTGTGTTATGAAACTGCATGTTATGAGGTAGAGGATAATTAAAGTCCATTGCATGAAATTTGGGTGGAGTATCTCGGTTCTTCACACATACATCATTGTTTTTATTCATGGGTTGAAGTAGGTTGTTGAATAAAATGTTGAGGTGGGTATTTGGCCTATCACACTATCCTTAGTGGTGTTCTAGTTTTGAGTTAAAACCTTAGGGTCTTTATTGTTTGAATTATTTTGGCTTGTGTTCTAATAACCCCCATTTTTTTGGTTATGGGTGACATTTTCCCATTGGTACAATAGATTCTAAGGTCACTATCAAAGGTTGTTTGGCTGATTCTCAAAGTTCTTTTAAGTACTTCATAATACTGATAAAGGAAATTTTGGACATGCTCTCTCATTTTATTGTTGATGGAATGTAGAAATATGTATCATAGTTATTTTTGATACATATATGTCTCATTGGTAGACAAATGTAAAATTTGTTTCCATATCATAATGAAATGGATAACAGATTCATTTTTATATTGCATAATGTGAATGAATTATTGAATGCCAATTTTGAGGAATTTTTCATGTCAAAGGATTTGATGAAATATTTCATGAGTTTTTTAAAGGAGTGAATCGAAGACTTAGGGAGGAAATAGTACCAATAATGGGAAATTCCTTATAAGGTTTTGGGAAATATTCTTTCAACTACCCAATTTCAAGGTAGGAGTGTAAGATAGATGTCCTCAGGATGTTTGTTGGAAATATAGTTAAAAGGAGGAGTGTAAGATGGATATTATGGTGGTTGGTAATTTATTTAATAGATGGTAATGGAGAGGAAGTTATCTTGAATTTATGGTTAGAGTTCATCCCTTGATTTATAGGGACTTTATTATTCTCTACATCTCAAATGTGACCCACCAAGGTAGATATGATTTCATTTAGAGTAGAAGTGGAGTTAGGTATATGCACTTATTTCATGTAAGGTTTAGTAAGGTTATGATGATATCTAGTAGTGTATTAGTTTTAATTATAAGACTCATGAAGATCTATTAGATGTTTCTCTAGCAGGTTGGGGATATTATTATTAGATGGGTATGAGGCTTCTTGTAACCTGCTCATCCCATTTTTTAGATAGTGGATTATATAAATATATTGATAATATTTGGTTGAGTTCTCCACATAAAATTTTAAAAATAAATGGATTTATAATTTCATGTGAGGACCATTTCAACTCACACTAGTGAGAACCATATTTATAGAGTCAGGATGGTTTTTGGGGATTCTTAATGAATCTTGCACTTTGTGGAAAACTACTTATGATATAGTTTGTGAGTTAAAGGAGTGTTTTTATATTAATGATACAAGTTTTTTTTGGAGGTGTTTTTATTATATCCAAATATGGATGCTTCATAGTGGGTTAAAATATCCATGTATATGTGTCAAAATTTATGGTTCTCTCAAAGATATCTTGACTAGACATATTCAGGAGGTATATGAATACCCATAGAATATGGAAGAGAAAGAAAATTGGAGGAAAGAAATGTAAAAAAGGAAAATGAAAAATAAGAATCCTTTCATGTTATGTTCACCAATTTATGTACATGTGGAAATAAAAATGATAAATTGTGCACTTGAATTCCCAAGGTTAGGCTAAGACAAATAACCTGAAGGATACTTAGATGGATGAATCTAAAAATTGGGATGGTTAGGTTGAGTAATGGGGTTTTAGATGACAAGAAAAAAATGAAGCCCTTGGAGGTACCATAATAAATCTTCCATGTAACAATACTCATTTATAATGGCTAACTTAGAAGATTCAAAACTCAAATGTCCCTCAGTATCCATGAGAGTAATGCATTCAAGTTCCTAGTTTATGCTAATGATAAATTAGATGTTGTTGGGTTGAACAACTCTAGAAATTTAATCAAATCTTAAGGGTTATATATGCCTAGTAATTTTCATAAACAAATCAAAATAAAATATGATGAGGTTAGTCTTGAGAAAGAATAAAAATGGGTATGGAGGTTTGAACTTTCAGGTCATTTTATTGGCAGCCTCACATGTAAATGGGTTTAATGATTAGTTTTGCCTCTGCACACTCTTGTTCATCAAGGGTGTTGAGTTGACTAATGATGAGGTGTGGAATGGGCATGGATCAAAATACTTATAATTTAAGCTTGTAATTATTTGGAAAATTGGTTAATACTCACATGTTTGAGCTATATATTTGTTAAATATTATATTGTGTGTGAGAAAATAATGTAAGTGAGTTATTTGGTTGGTAAACCAACTCATGTAGCTAGGATTTTATAGGAGATAAGATTGAGTGAGAAAATAAAGTGATTAAAAGAGAGGAATATGGGATTAGATGATGATCCTTGACTCCTATATAATAGGATATCATTGAGATATATAAATGTAATATCTCTCCTAATTTTAATCAATCTAAAATAACAAAAAATTCTTATTGAATTATATTCTTTTGCATTTGTATTTTATTATGTAATTTCATTATTTCATTTGTGTTTATCTTACGATAATATAAACTAGAGTTATCATCTAGTATCAGAGTGGGCAAGTTCTATGTGAAGAATATCATGAGGAGTGTTACTACAATGGAAGCATATGGTGAGTCAATGCAAGACATTGACAAAAATGTTTTTTTACTAGTGTGATGCAATTCTATTCAAATTGTAATATCTTTTGTATTTATCAATGAAATTGGGAAATTTAAAATGTTTTAAAATCACTAAGAATAGATGACCAAAACATGAAATTTATTTTAATGCAAGGTTTGAAAGTTTAAATATATTTGTAGAAGAAAAATGATGGTTTTGTAAAACTCTCATGAATTTGGAGGTGCATGGGATTATAAAGACATCTTATTCTATTGTCATGTGGTTAGAGTATTTTACTAGCATTCTAATATATCACCTACCTCACTAATGTTTCTTGCATATCTTATCATCTATCAAGTACTTTCATCCACATCTACACTAGACCAATCAAATAAGACATAATTGTGTTCACTCAACCCATGTTCATCTTTGCTTAATTTTATTTATGATGTATATTTAGGTCCTATAGTGATTCATCCCTGTCATGGTTTTTATGATAAAATAAAAGGAAGAATTAACCTTGGAATCCATTGGCATGCAAAGTCAAATAAGACATATAAGCATGAAGTGGAAATATATGTGTCAATTGATTCTATTATTTGTAAACATCTGATGTGTAATATAATCTTGCATTATATTGATTATCAACTCATACTAACATGTTGACTATGTATTATAATCATATATCCATGCATGTTCTACCTATTTTGATCAGGAATTCCCTATTTCAACACTCATCCATTTATGGTTTGTGCTCCTTTTTGTACCCATTGTCCTTATTTCATGGCTCCACATTCATGCATCCATATCAGCGTTCAACACTCGACACAAATTAGTTCATGTAGTTTCACCCTTATTTCATTTATGAAGCCTCATTTAAAATGAAGTTTCACTTATTTTTTATTGATTGGTCAAGTCAATAGTATTCCTAGTTTAGTGTTAAGTCACTTATATAAATTTTGTCATTTTTCTTTAATATGTCAAAACTGCATGGTCTTATTTAGTCTTTAGATTTTATAAAAAAATATATTATAGTCATAGGTTTCAAAAGTTTAAAATTGGTCAAAATTCATATTGTATAATTGAGTTTTTAGGCTTTGATAGTGTTTTAATCAATGTCTATATGGTGTTGAGTCACATTATAAGATTATTAAAGGCTAATGTCCTTGAAAATCTAAAAGTGTCCAATTTAAAGTCAATAAAAATTGTATTTTAATTTTATAGTTTTAGACGTTAGGTTTTATTAAAAATGGTTATTAAAACTTTTAATGTTAAAAGAGTCACTATTCTATTTCATTAATACAGTGTAAAAGTAATTTTCAAGTCGATTTTTAAATGTGTCATCTTTTTTGAAAGAATCAAAGTTTTTTTAGAGTCATAGTTAAAAGTGTTCAATTATATAAGGATACATTATCACTTATATTCGATGTCCTAAATCAAATGTCGAATGTGTCAACCTTATTGGGGTGACCCTATTTCAGTCAAAATGACATGCATATAATTTTCAAGATCTCATCAGCTATGTAAGCAACATATTTCATAGGAGGATGGAGGACACAAGAGGTTGGAGGATAAATAGGGTCCTCTCATAAGCCACAAGTGATGGGGCCATATAATGCAGTTGTGGCTTATTTTTAGTTTTCATTTGAAAATAAGCATAGATGATGCATACCTATTCTTGAGTATTGTAATAAGTGAGCATCTTTGTATTTCCCCTGAGATAAAGATAGTGATAAAGACTAATAATGTATTGTAGCATCATGATAGGTTTGTGGTTGTCCTATAAAACCATCTTTGTAGGTTGTTGGTTGACTTGTACAACCTTATGGATGTTTTCATTGTTAGTTAACCACATGTAAAACTATCTTGTTTGTTTGTAGGATGGTGGTAAGCCATGTGCAAAAACATCCTCATTGTTTTTAGGTTTGTCTTTAGTCGAGAGTAAAACCATCATTAAGGTTGTTGGATATCCTATAAAACCATCCAGATCATGAGCAAGATCCATTGGTAGTAGTTTTAGTACATAATAATATTTCCCCCATGTTCACACTAAGGTGGGATTACTAATAAAATTGGTTAGTACTCATCTACTTGAATTATATATTTGTTAAATATTATATTATGTGTGATAAAATAATGTGAGTTATTTGGTTTGTAGACCAACTCATGTAGATAGGATTTTATAGGAGATAAGCTTGAGTGAGAAAAAAAAGGTATTAGAGGAGAAGATTATGGGATTAGATAATGAGCCTTGACTCCTTGATAATAAGAGATCATTAAGATATATAAATGAAATATCTCTCCTTATTTTAATCAATCTCAAATACTAAAAAATATTGATTGAATTATATTCTTGTGTATTCATATTTTATTATGCAGTTTCACTGTTTCATGTGTGTTTAGCTTATGATGATCTAAACTAGAGTTAAAAGACATTAATTTCACTTTGTATGTGACTACCAATAATAGGAGATCTAACCCTAGGAAAAATAATTGATCTAATAAGATAAGGATGTTATAAAAGTGTCATCAATGAGAAATGTTAGTTTTGTTTTTGGATGTATGAAGTGTAAGAACTTGTCTTTATAATCTTATAAAGGATTTACTTATTTTTTAAGATGTTTGAATAAAGGTTTAAGGGTTTGCACTCATTTTGGCATGGTTTTTATGGATGTTTGGGAATGTTTTGAAAATGTCTTGTAAAAAAAAGGAATTACTCTACTTGCTGAAAAAAGAATTCTAAAAGAAACAAATATATTAATTATTGAAATTAAATGAAATAAAAATTGTTTTTTATTCTTTTCAATGTTTTTTAATAGATGCAAAAATAAAACTAAAATCTTGAAAGAAAGATGTAAATGTTTATTTTTCTACACTTTTCCTAGCTTGCTAGATGCTTAGTCTAATACAAACTAGATAAACTAAACTTTTTTTCTTCATATTAAATCAGATGATAGGATACTATGCAATTGATAATTTTCAACATCCAAATGGAAAATCAGATTCAGAACCCTAATAATTAAATTATCAAGAATTAAAAAATTGATTTTATTTATGGAAGATAAAGATTAGTCTTGAAATCTTTGATTATTTTTCTATGAAATTAAATGATTTGAGTGAAATAATACAAATATAGTATTCTGATTTTTTGTGTTTAGTGATTAAAAACTATGTAATAATGACATCTTTTATCTAGTATGCAAGGTTTTGGTTGTCTAGATTATCTAGGATTTTGTGTGTTTGTAAGAGATATTTGTTTGTGTATGAAAGATTTCTTAAGATTGAAGTAAAAAAAATCTAGTTCATTGTACCTATTTTTAAGTTTAGCTATCTTAACCTAGATGTGATGTCAGACTACATTTTTTTATATATTATAACATGCAATCAAAAATAATGAATCTAAATTATCTTTTTGTGTAAAAGATAAATAGGAGGGATTGTTTTATTTTTATTATCTATTTTTTGAATACAAAACTATTCTAAAAAATAAATAAAATTAATCTAATCTAATAAATAGAAAATAAATTGAAAATGAAAACCTCAAACCTTATCAATGGTGAGACCAAGTGAAGATAAAGAGATTATTGTTGCATGTATATTGTCAAAAGTTAGCTAAATCCTTAGCTCAATATGACCTTATGAGATATTTAAAAAAATAATGGTAAGAAAATAGAAGCTACAATAACACAATCTTTAAAATGGGACTAGTTGAATAGTGATGAGGTTGCTTCATAGAAATCAAAGACCCAGTTGTTAAATTATCCTCTCCAAAACTATCTAGATTTGACACAAAGATGGTCAAAGGTGGAATAGATATTTTTTTAAAAATGAAAATAGGTAGGCTAGGGATTTGTAAACTCTAAATCACCAATCTTCAATGAAAAATTCAAATCCAAAAAACTTAAGGAAAAATAGATACTTGTAAGGGAAGAAAGGTGTGTGCATGTGTGAGTTACCTGAGCTTGATTGAGAGATTAATTTAGAAGGGATAAATTTTGATAAAAATATGAGTGGGATTGTATTTGGCCATTCATAGGGTGAACACAAAGTAAAACAAAAAATTAATGCATGAAAAAACTTGCAAAAACACATCAAAACTCAAGTCTAGATGATAGATTCAAAAACATGTAGATTGGGGCAAACCCCTCACTTTTTATAAGTGTTGGGTTTTAAACCACCTCAAAAGTTAATTTAACCACCAAATATTAGAATGAAACCACATAAAATTAATATGAAACAAAATCATCTGGAACAATTTTTTCAAGGTGGTTTATGAAATAGTCACAATGTAACGCACCAAAGTGAGGTTGTTTACTCACCAGGACCAGTGTTTCAACACAAAGAGTGGCGGGTTTGTTTCAAGAGAATAAAATTAAAAACTAAATCCAAAGGAATCAAATAAATATAATTTCAATGTTTTTAAGGGACCAATAAAAGATTAAAAGGGTAATAATGTCAAATAGAACTAGGTTTGAGAATATTTAGGTGGACATCCTTGCATCATCACTGGACTTTGTAGACATGTTGCATTGTGTAATTTTTGGGTGTGTACATGAAACCTGAACTAATTAAGTAGAGACACGTGGCAGGCTAACATGGTTTCTCTAAAGTTCAAATAAGCTTAAACCTGTGTGTATAGTGAACCTAAATAAGAAACGTGGAGTGCTGACAACATCCCATTAAATCCACATGAAGTGTTATTTTATTAAAATCATTCAAAGATTTGAGCCAACTTGGGTAACTTAGGGTGTCAATTATATTGGCCTAATTTTTAAATGATCTACAATCCCTCTAAAAAAAACATATTTTTCCATAATATAAATTTAAATGAAAGTTTCACTATCAAATAAATTGTTGAGTTCAATAGAGCCATGGAAGGCTATCTCTTCACCTATGGAACAAACTAGGTCTTCTCATACAATATGTTATTTTAATGAGCCTTGACCAAGAATTTTCAACATTATAATACACTTAATGATGAAATTTTATGTGCAATACCACTTAAAATATAATACATCCCTAGGGATGAAGATGTCACTTATGTGGATGATCTAATTTCCATGCAACAACTCAAGTTTCACTTAATTATGGATAGAATTGAGATATTTTCCTATATAGACCTATTATATGGCATCTTTGTTAAATATTAACACTCAAATAATTTCATATTATCACTCAAGAATCATATTTGAATTTCATTTGTGGATGGAATTGATTTTAATGTATATTATCAAATCCACCTAATTGTGACTCATTATAATCATGAAATTGTCTTCACTTCACTAAACAAGAATGACCTCTAGGAAATTTTGAAAGCTTGGGAAGAAAACCCCAACCATTGGGTTAACAAAGAAGAGGTTTAAAAGATTAATATTATATTGGAGTGAGAATTAACACTCACTCATAGAGTTAGGCTTTATTGGGAGTTAGTTAATTATTTTTTGTGTCAAATATTTGCACACCTATTTTGTGCATGCAAATATTCCATTTCAACTAATATTGGATTCACACAACAAATCATTTTTTGTGTATAACAACCTATTCTGCCTATTTAATAGGCATTCCTATTACTTATCCAAAATTGAAGGTGTCGAAGAGAAACCCTATAGATTGTATTATTGACTTTGAGGTAATAATGAGAGACATAGATTATTATGCATAATTATTATTTTAACTTTTGTGTGCATATTGTCTATGATGAATTTTTGGATGTAGTATTTTTATGCAAGATAGATCTGGGATACATGAGAAGCATTGTAATTTCAATAATGGTATCAGATCTAGGTTCTATAACCAATACTCAACCCAGTTTTGCAAGTTAGACTAGTTTTGATGCCTAACTGTATAAATTATTCTCTATTGCTAAATAGTTTCTGATATTAGCTACATGCGTTTGGTTCTAGTTGTACACATTAGGATTTTTACATTTAATTAGGGATTATATTTTGACATATTCACTAAGAATTTTTTTCATCAAGCTTATTATTGATTTATGAAATCTTTTTGAGAGGCTTTAGGTTAGTTGTAGTGTAAACTTGAAATTACTTTGCATTCAGACGTGATCCTCTCCAACAACTCATTTTATAAGAATGTGAGTTATCTCTACATATACTCTCCACTCATGCTTCACTTGAGTTAGGTTCCTTTGGTTTTTTTCCAATATTTTCTATGGTAAGATGATCTTGTATTTCGATCTAAATCAACTTGAGATTTTGGAAAAGACTCAACTATTCATTTTCCATAGCCTTATATTGGTGACACATTGAATGGATTTACACCTAGACTTAATTTTCACCATCTACCATCAATCCACTAAATTCATGACCTACCTTCAATATCATCATCATTTGTTACATCATAATTGGATCAAATTTATGAAGGAAAGCATTTTTGTGTTTTTATTTGGTCAAGGAGGAGATTCAGAGTTCGAGACTTATCTAGATAGGCTCAAGGTCATGGGTTCGATTCCCATATAGAAACTTCTCTCTAGCATGTTTCAATGGGATGTTCATAATGTTTATATCCAACTATTATTGAAATTATTGGTGGATCAAATACAAATTCTTCACCATTCCACCACACCACCATCCCTCACTGATTACATTGGCAAAATGACTTAAGTCTTGACCTGCACTCATTGATCAAATTCCCACTTTGCTTGGATATTTATTTATTCTCAAAACCATCAACTACTATAGATCTCGTGACACTAGCTTAGATTTTTTACATTCATTTTAAGCCAAGGAGAGATCTACATGGATTTTTTCATCTAACTACACAACCATTGGTCTTGCCTCAACCCTTGTCACAGTCTCATTCACAATCATCGGTCATATTTTTCAAAATTTAATTCCATATCCATTTTATGGAATCTCCTATAGTTCCTCTTACCTATTTGGTTCCTCCTAGCCCTTGGAGGCATCACTTTTCTTTGGCATGCCAAGCTTGCTCAATAGCTTCCTACTCGGCTACAGCTTCCTAGATCTCTGATCTTCTTCAACCTATTATTACACATTGAGCCCCAAGATAAGCTCATTCCCTTAATTCTCACAAGTGAAATCAATATTGGAAAACGATTCCCCCACTTTTATCATCTTTTTGGTTACCTCATCAAACTCAGAGGTCATCACGGTTGTTGAGAATTTTTTTAAAATTCAAAATTAGAAGTTTTCAAATATGCCAATTGGTTGAAGCGTATTTTTTTAGAACTCACCTTTTAAGAGGTTTGGGTTAAATAATAGTTTCTTCTCATTTATGTTTGATATTTTCAAATATGCCAATTGGTTGAAGCGTATTTTTGTAGAATTCACCTTTTAAGAGGTTTGGATTCAAAATCCTCGTCTTACACTTCTCAACTAAGACTTTATTTGTTAAAAGAAGGGTGGGGGATATAAGTCCTCTAAAAGTGGGAGGGGGATTTTTAATATGAAGGCACTAATATTTATAAAGTGTCTTTAAAATAAGAGGGGCCATTTTTGATTAATGGGAGACATCACTTTAAGTGGTGCATATTTTTGTAAGTGGGGAATTTATAAAGTGGAAAAATAGTACAAGAGGGGCCATTTTTTGTCTGGTAGCAAAGTATTTAAAAGAGGAGTGATTTTATTATTTTTTAAGGCTCACACCTTCTATATTGATTGTCAAAGATGGAGGGTGAGGTTAGATCTCACAGGTGGTTAGACCCCCTCACAAGACACTTCATTTTTGGTGTGATTTATACATAAGACATATTTTTGGTAGAGTCTGGCATCCCTTTTTAGAGTGTTTTATCCTCTTTTGTGCCACTTATTCTACTTGAAAATGCATTTTTAGTGGTAGCTTACACCCCTCTTTGGCCATTTTTCATCATTATTGGTTTTTTCCATTTTTGGGCGTGGATTCTCATATGATTAAACCCCTTAGTTACTGTAACTACACCACCTAGGAAACTAAAATGTAGTTGCACTTGTAGATGAAGGGATTATGGATATTTGTTATCAATGAATTTCCCATTTTTTTAGATGAGGATGGTATTATATGGCTTGCATCCTTGGAAAAGGAGGAACTTTTGTTTATTCACCTCCATGTTTTTGATAGTTTGCAAACTCATATTGAGCATGTCACATCACCTAAAGGATCTTGAGACATTCTTTCATCATTGTTTGAAGAGGTTACTCATCTCCACATGTTATTTCTTCTCCTTCCTCTCAGAATGATGATTATTATATCAATGACATTGTTTCTCCACTATATTCTCCCATTTGTGTGGGTGTAATTCTTGATGGTGATTTGAATGAGGACTCTTTGGAATCTTTGTCTCCTATTAATTATTGTTATCTTTCCATTGTTAGTGAGGACTAATTTTTTATGATGAGACACTTATACCACCTTTTCCTACTGCTCATGATGTATATTTGATTACAAGTGATCGTTTGGATGAGTTACCTTCACGTTATCCACCTACTAATACACATTATAATATAATAATTAACGATCCTATTTTTTATTTTGGTATGACTATTAATAGTACCCTACCATGCCCTAAGGAACCCATTAATCCTATGGCCTCTTTCCTAGCACTTCAGGAAGAAAATAGGAAACTCATGATGTAGAATTATCTACTACTTTCCTTGATTCATGGAAAGGATGCCCTCATATGTTCTCCATAGAAAAAAACTAGTTGGCATAGTGTTGTACCTGAAAAATGTCACTCATTTTTGGGACAAAATTTAAGCTATTTTGGTCCTACAAGACAAAATTATCTCTTCTCATTTCAAAAAATTATTCTAAACTTTCAAAACCAGGAATTATTCAAACTTTTTCAGCTAAAGGACTAATAGGTTCAACGGGTTCAAATGTTCAACGACGTCAGTAGGTTTCAAGAATTAAGTGCTTTTGTCAAGGTTCAAAGATCAACCGCTTCAGGTTCAATGGCTTCAAAACACTTATCAAAGAGAAGAAGGCTTGAAACATTAAATCATTGAACCATTGAACCACTCAGGTTCAAAGGTTCAACGACAATTGGTTCAACATGGTTTGTTTCAAAGAGCTTAGTTCAAGCGGTCAATTGAACAAATAAAAGTGAAAGAATGAACCATAGAACCAAAGTTGGTTCAATCGGTCAATTCAAGTGGCAGGTTCAAAGGAGTGCCCCAAAATTTGAAGAGACAAGTGCCCTTGTAGAGGGAATTTCTATGGCAAAAGTGACTAAGGCAAGAAAAGCCCAAAACAAAAGCCCGACAGAGCCCAGCAAATGCTGCCAAGTGTCATCCACTGAGTCCCACTTTACTTTATTTCTAAGAGCTGCAAAAGTTTCCACCTATCCCTTGTAAGAGAAGTAAAATGTGACAAATGTCTGCATTGGCATGAATCTAAAATAAGTCCCAAGTGTATCTATAGTGTTTCTAAAAGCTTAGTAGAAACCACCAAGTGTCATCTTCTGTGGGACACTCAAAAGGTATCCAAAACCTCTACAAGTTAAGCAGATGTTGCCATGTATTCTCACCTATTTCACAGTGGATGCTGCCATGTGTCACCTATTGAGATCAACAAAAATTGACTAACGCAAAATCAAAGGACAAATAGCCCTTTTGGAGGGCACTTGGAAACCAAAGTAGACCATTGAAAAAATTTGAAAGGTCACTTTAGAGCTCAAACAACCCTTGCAGAGGGTAGGCGAGGGACAAACAAACTAATTCAAATGCTGAATGAGCAAAGGCAGATATAAAGAATTTCTTCAAAAAAGTTCCTGCGGTAAAGTTGTAAAGAAATAATTCCTTCAGACAAATTGTCTAAAAGAATTCCTTCAGACTTTTTGTCTAAAGGAAAAAGTCCCTAGAAACATAAAACCCACCAAGTTGCCACGTGTCCCTTATCAAAATGTAGTAGAAACTGACATGTGTCATATGCTGAGACACAGTTTCAATGTAGAAAAATGTGCCATGCATTGTCTTCAAAACTCTGTGGAGATCGCCACATGTCATCTTCCACAAGAAACTAATGAGTCCTAAAGACTTTCAAAAGAGAAGCTAAAGCTCAGAAGAAGCTGCCACATGCTGACATCTACAGTTTCTCCCTTTGGTTTCTTTATTAAGTAAGGATTGTGGTAGACCCCTAGTAAGCTACTAAAGTAAGTGGAGTGTGCCAAGTGTCATCCTCTGTAGGATTCTCAAAAAACAAGCGAAAGCTGCCACGTACTCCATTATAACTCTGCAGAGTGTGATAAGTGTCTGTATCCACATCTTTGAGTTTCTTACAAGTTTCAAAGCTTCTTTCAAATAAGCATCTCTTAGTATCCCACAGATGCTGCCAAGTATCCTCACCTATTTCATAGCGAAACTTGCCACATGTCAATTATTAAAACCAGCAGAAAGCGATCAAAGAACAAAGGATCGAATTAAACCAAGGACCTGATTCAATAGCCAAAATAGGAGGAATGATGAAGAAGGATAAAAAACACTCATGCATAAGATATGTTTCTAGAAATAGACTGCCAGGTGGCCATTGGAAGATACAAACATTCAATAACATGACTCGTTCTCTGCATTGAGAAAAGCAAATGGGCAAATACACCTGATTTTAGCATATCTTCTTGACAAAATTTAATGCAACATGATGTGTTACTACTCCCAAGTCTTTCTTAGAGGGCTATATATTGGACTCTCTCTTAAGGAAAAAAGGGAGATCTCTCTCTCAGTTACCAGAAACAAAACTCTATCCAAATTGAAAGACATTACTGAGACTTTGAGCTCAGATTGTTCATGAAATTTATTTATTTGAATTAGAAAGCAAGTTACTTTCAGGCTTTGTGTTGTTATAGCTTGTATCATTTTAGGAGATTATTCTTATGTCTATTTCCTAAATGTATTCTTGTTTATGTAATTTAACAAGCAGAGCTAGTGGAGGTGACAAAGAAGGTGTCCTGAAGCCAGTTACTTTCAGACTTTGTGCTATCATAATTGTCTTCAGTGTGTGTTTATTTTCTATTTATGTGTAAATAACCTTGGGACAACTTTGTGCCCTTATTGTTCTTTGTATTTCACTCTTTGGCAGTTGAAGTGGAGACTTTGTGCCTCATTTCATCCTGTTGTGTTACTATACCCTGTTACAGTTACTTACCTTCACCAAAAAGATTCCTTTTGTCTGCTAAACAACACTTCTGAAATAAGAGGTGTGTCTTCTATCATTTCATCAGGATTTTTCCTTTGATTCATGCACATCATCTCTAAAAAAAGAGAGATGGATGATTTATCCTACCCTTGAGTGTTATTTTCTATATATATATATATATATATATATTATATAGTTCTTACATATCTACAGGGAACCTCCCCTTGATGAGAGGAGATATTAGTCCCCTTTTGATGTGGTAAACCTACACATTTGGCCGACCAATCTTCCTATTGTGGTTGATCAGACCTATTTTGTTTATCAGTATGCTGATTGACAAAATATTCACCCAATAGTTTTTGGCAACTCCGCTGGGGATGTTCTGTGTATTTTGAAGCCTCAAGTTTCAGATTGAAGCAGTCCCTACCCTTATTAATTATAGATTCTAGTGACTCCACTCCATTTTTGTATCTTACCCATTATCATTATAACCTTACCATCCACCTCCACACCGACTAGAAAAGAATGTGCAGTTTAAAGCCTCAAGCTTTAAGCTGAAGTAAGGTCAATTATTTTTCATTTTTGTTTCACAACCTACCAAATTCAAGGTATACATGAAGCCAAAGGGATAAAGGTATTGTTGACCCTATATTCAAGTTGGTACAGTAAAGTAATTTTGATTTGTTTCCTTCACCATCTCATCTCCAATGAACTAAGATCTTTCCTCCTACTAAAGTCAGGTCTCCATTACCAAGTGAAGCATCTACTTCCACTGTTAATAAATCTTTGCCAATAATTACCCCTGTGAGATTTGTTATTCCTCCTTTTCATAGTCATATAATGGTAGTTCAAAGCCATTGGGGTAATTCTTTTGGTCCTCTCAATCTTACTCCACCTCTATATGAGCTCCCATGTAGTTTGAGGAAGAATTTCTCCAAATTCTATGGTGATGAAAAAGTTCACCCTGATGAACACATTGCAGCCATCAACATAGCCTGTGGTGTAATTGGAGTTGAATTTGAGGACGTGACAGTCATGCTATTTGTAAAAACATTACAAGATGCTACTGCAGATTGGTTCTACCATCTACAAGATCGGTCAGTAACTGACTGGAACACCCTTAAAGCTAAGTTTGAAGCCAGATTCAAGCCTGTAAAAGATTCACATGCCCTCTTGGCTCAACTTACACAAATGAAGAAAGAGCCTCATGAACCAATGAGGGACTTCATAGCCAAGTTTGACAAACTAAGAAATAGGATTCCTGTAATTGCTTGACCTACAACTGAGAATCTCAACTGTTTCTTCATTAATTCTCAGTTACTTGAATTGAGTTTTTTGTTGAAATGTGATGGTCAAATAGACCTTGCTACAGCTCAAGACTTGGCCACTGAGGTAGAAGATGATCTCATCTTGGCAGGCAAGATAAGAAGAGATCCTAATAGAAATAGATCCTCATTATCTTTTAAATATTCATTTATAGGCACCACTGATCTAATGGTGTAGAAGTTGGCAAATGAGTTGCTTGATCTCAAAAATCAAATGGTGCAAGGAATGTCTTCTACTCCTTCATATAGAGATATGCCAAAGAGGACATTTCTAAATTAGTCATATCAAGGTAATGCTACTAGGAATCAAGGGCAGCTAAATCATCTTCCTCCCCCACAAGGGAAACTTGCTATTAAAGCACCCCCAGCCAATTCAGCAATGGGATATCTTGAAGTAGAATCAAATTTCTCTTTCCAGTCTGAATTGAGTCAAGAAAATGATGCTGATCTCCTTGTAAAAAACTAAGAAGAATTAGCTGGTGACTTCAACATTGGTTTCTTGAACTACCAAGATGAACCTAGAAGTAAAGGAGAAGCTTTTGATAGATCATACATAGTGTTTACCAGGTCCAAGAACCAATCGGCCCAACAAGCTGATAAAGGGAAAATAGAGGAGCAACCTCAACCAACAATTTCAATTGCTAAATGTAGAACCTCTCTACCTTTCCATCCAAAGGACCCAGTGATCACCAAAAAGGTAAGTACATAAATTTCACCTTCACCTTTAACTTCAATTTTGCAAATCAGTCATCTCCCCCTTATAAACTAGAAAGTTGAAATACCTTCCTCTGTTCCTAGTCCAATTCAGTCATTTGACATAATTGATCATGTCAAGAAAACCAAAATTCAAATGACTGAGTTTGAATATTTACAATCCAATCTTGAGTAGTTAGATAGGTTAGTTGAGTGTGTGAAGAATAAATCCATCCCTACAGGATAAGAAGCTAAGAAGGTAAATCTTGATTTCCCAAAGAACATACCCATTCCAAATAATCTTGTCATTACTCCTCCAACTATCCCTAGGAAAATAGAACCTTTCTATGTTTCCCTGTTGATAAATGGTCACAAGCTAAGCAATTGCATCATCAATTTTGGAGCTTTAGACAATGTCATGCCTACCAAAGTAGAAGAATCTCTTGACCTCACACTGACCAAGACATTTGGGAGATGTTTCTCCATGGAGAATAAATAAGTACGACTACTGGGGCAAATCAAGGATGCCCAATTTGTATTTGTAGCCTTTCCAGACAAAAGAATCAAGATGATAGTTCTGGTGGCCAATGTCCTAACATCCTATGGTATTCTACTAGGGCAAATTTTTTGCAAAGATGTTGGTGGAGAATTGAGCATGGACCTATTTGAAGTAAGAATCCCTGACAAAGGTACCATGCAGAGGCTGCTTCCTAAAAAGGAATCAAAATATATTGTCACTCAGACATCAGCCTCTGAACCTCAAATTTTGTTTGAGTCTTCAGGCATGGGTAACTATTTTCTATCTATAAATGAAGTTCATGAAGCATCTGATAAAGCTCTTCAAAGTGTCAATCCATAAATTAGTTTAGTTGGAATAGCAGAAGAATTGGTGGGTTGCAATATAGATGGAGAAGGATTTTCCCTCTCTAATGAAGGAAAATCTAAAAAAAAATTAATGTCTGATGAGGTATGGACTTTGAAATTTGATGGAAGCTGCTCCTCTACCAATTCAAGAGCTGGGATTGTGTTGATATCTCCTCAAGGAGATATTTTTCCTTCATATTATAAGTTAAAATTTAGCAACACCAATAACACAGCTGAATATGAATCTCTATTACTTGGATTGAAAGCTTCTTAAGACAAAGGCATCAAACTCCTTCATGTCAAAGGAGATGTTGAACTAGTGGTTTATTAGGTCAAAAACCTATACCAAACTTAGAATGAAAGATTGTGTCACTACCACAACCTAGTCTGAGACCAAATTGAAAGCTTTGATGCTTTCAACATCTCTGCCATACACAGGGAATCTAATGACTGAGCTGATGCACTTGTTGTTTCAGTAACTCTCCTAATTCTTCACTCAGACTTCATAGGAAACAAGTACACTATTAAGCTAGTTTTTAGACCAAGTGTTCCTAACAATGTTGATCATTGGCAAGTATTCAATGATGATCAACAAATCATTGCCTTCCTAGAACAAAAAGACAGCTTTGACCAACTACATTTTAAAGGCAGTGAACCCCAAAAGTGTGAACCAACCCCTAAATTAAGTTCAGATGTAAATAAAGAATTATTATAACTCAAAAGGAATAAAATTCCCAAAGGCCTAGTTTCCCTTGAGAAACTATTTGAAAATCATGATAGATTCATCAAATAGTAACAAATAGATTCAAGTTCCTCTTAGGGATTTGATCAAATAAACCTAACTATTAAGGAAGATCGTAAAATGGTGAATATTGGGAAGTGTTGCACTCAGAAAGAGAAGTTCAAGTTCACTACTCTACTTCACCAATATATGGATGTCTTAGCATACTCTTATGATGACTTGAAGTCTCTCAGGCTTGATGAAAATTGTCATGACATTCCTCTCAAGGCTGACTCAGTACCTTATAAGCAAAAATCTAGACAATACAATCCAAAGATATCAAGTACTATTCTGTCTAAAATACAAAAAATGTTAAATGTTAGAATCATTTTCCCAATCCATCATTCCACATGGATTGCAAACATAGTGCCTATAAGGAAGAAGAATGGCAAAATTCACATTTGTGTCAATTTTAGGAATCTAAATCAGTCATCTTTAAAGGATAACTATCCTTTCCCAATCATGGATCAAGTGCTTCAAAGAGTGACAGGTTCAGAGATGTTATCAATGCTAGATGGCTTCTCAGGATATAATCAAGTTAAAGTTGGTGAAGCAGACCAACATAAGACTACATTCACCAAACCTTGGGGCACATTTACATATGGAAAGATGCCTTTTGGCTTAATAAATGCTGGTGCCACTTTTTAGAGAGCGATGGATCTTAATTTCAAGGATGAGATAGGTAAGGTCATTGTGGTATACCTTGATGACTTGACCATCTTTTCAAAACATCATTTGGATCATATACACCACTTGCAACAAGTGCTGGAGCATTACCGCTAGAATGGCATTTCCTTGAACCCAAAAAAGTCTATTTTTGGAGTAACAAAGGGGAAATTTCTCAGACACATGGTGTCCAAAGAAGGCATAAATATTAACTCAGACAGAGTCAAGTCTATTCAAGAGATTACCTTACCTACAAGTAAAAATGCTATTCACTCTTTCTTTATAAAGGTGAATTTCTTACGAAGGTTCATCCCCAAATTTGTTGAGAAGACTCGACACATTATAAACATGATGAAAGAGAAATCCACCTTCAGCTGGACTAAATAAGGTAAGTCATCATTTGAGGACGTCAAGACTGCCATTGCCCACACCCCAACTCTAGTTTGTCCAGATTACAACAAAGAGTTCATCATATACAGTATGCTTCTGAATACACGCTTTCAACAATTTTGGTTCAAAAAGATAAAGAAGGTATAAAATCTCTCATTTCTTTCATGAGTTTTCCTCTTAAAGCTCATGAGCTAAAATACTCAAACATGGAGAAGCATGCTTATGCAGTGGTGAAGGCAATCAATCATTTCCACTTCTATATCCTGAATTCACACACTACTACCTTGGTTCTTAACACTATAGTCATATCCATATTAACTCAGCAAGAGTTTGGGACTAAAAGAGGCAATTAGATTGCAAAGATCTAGGAGTTTGATCTAGACATCAAACCAACAAATTTGGTAAGGGAAAAAGGCCTATGCTAATTAATTATTGATAACAAACCAGAAGAAATAGAACATGAAGAAGTAGAGGTAGAAGATGCATTGACAGTCCTCTTTGTCTCCACTACCAATGAGGGGTATTCAGTTATTGCTCATTTCCTTACTTATGGTGAATGTCCCACTCATTTATCTTACAAAAAAGGAGGACTATCAAGTTGAAAGCTGCCAATTTTGTCCTTTGGGACAATGGCCTGTACAAGAGAAGCTTAGATGGAGTATTCCTTTGTTGTGTAGACAAAGAGCAACAAAGCCAACTTTTAAAATATTTCCACAATCTAGCCTGTGGAGGAAATTTTTCTACTCCTATGACTACCCACAAGATTCTGTGAGCCAGGTATTACTGGCCAACTCTTTTCCAAGATGCATATAAGTGGGTGAGAAAATGGGAACTCTACCAGCAATTTGTTGGAAATCCCAAGTTAGCTGCCCTGCCTGTCAAGCCAGTGGTCATAGAGGAACCATTATAGAAATGGGGAATTGATTTTATTAGATCTATAAACCCATCTTCAAGTCTTGGACATTATTATGTCCTTATAGCAATTGAATATTTCACCAAGTGGGTAGAAGCAATCCCAACCAAGCATGCTACTTCAGAAGTTGTGTGCAATTTCCTCAAGGAGAATATCATTTCCAAGTTTGGAGTCCCAATTAAGATTGTTACTGACAATGCAGCTTGTTTTACTTACCAAGAGATTACACAATTCTATTTTTATTATGGAATTACACTCTCCCATTCTTCTTATTACTTTCTATAAGGGAATAGACAAGGTAAATCAAGCAATAAGAACCTGGGGACTATCATCAAAAAGCTGGTAGATGACAATCAAAGGACATGGCATAAAGCATTGGTTGATGCTCTATGGGTAGATAGAATCACACCAAAGAAGGTAATTGGTATGTCTCCTTTCCAACTTCTTTATGGTATCAATGCTGAGATGCCAATCACCTTGGAATTGCTAGCCTTGAAATTGGCTAAGGCAATCAAAGATTAGACATATGAAAGCCCCCTTGATAAGAGAATCATGTGCCTGACTGAGCTTGATGAACAGAGAACTATGGTGGTAGACTAAATTTTTTCCCATCAAAGCTTGGTAAAGAAACTCTTTGACCAGAAGGTAAAAAATCGTGATTTCCAAGTTGGAGATCAAGTCCTGTTGTGGGACAAAAGGAGAGAGCCAAAAGGGATGCATGGAAAGTTTGACTCCCTTTAGAGAGGCCCATTTATTATTCATTAGCACAATGGTGAAAATAGCTTCATGCTGAAGTATCAAGATGACACACTCTTTTCTCTGCCTCATAGTGGGCAGCATCTAAAACACTTCAATCCTTGAAGTACCAGATCATTTCATCTGTACATATGTATATTTTTATAGTTTTTAGTTCCATTTCATTTTGTTTGTTTTCATTTTTAGAGCCTTTAGTTTTTGGGTGACATGACTCCATAGTCCAATGGTACACATGAAGACACTAGAGATTCTGGATTCTACTCCCTTTAATTCTTTTTACAATTGTTAGAGGTTCCCCAACTAGAGCCAATTGTTGTACCCGAAAAATGTCACTCATTTTTGGGACAACATTTAAGCTATTTTGGTCCTGCAAGACAAAATTATCTCTTCCCATTTCAAAAAATTGTTCTAAACTTTCAAAATAAGGAATTATTCAAACTTTTTTAGCTAAAGGACTAACAAGTTCAACAGGTTCAAAAGTTCAACGATGTCAGCAGGTTTTAAGAATTAAGCACTTTTGTCAAGGTTGAAAGTTTAACTGCTTCAGGTTCAACAGCTTCAAAAAACTTATCAAAGATAAGAAGGCTTGAACCATTGAACCACTCAGGTTTAAAGGTTCAATGGGTTCAAAGGTTCAACAGGTTCAATGACAATTGGTCCAACATGGTTTGTTTCAAAGAGCTTGGTTCAAGCAGTTAATTGAATAAATAGAAGTGAAAGAATGAACCATTAAACCATTAAACCAAAGTTGGTTCAATCAATCAGTTCAAGTGGCAGGTTCAAAGGAGTGCCCCAAAATTTGAAGAGACAAGTGCCTTTCAAAGGGAATTTCTATGGAAAAACTGACTAAGGCAAGAAAAATGCAAAACAAAAGCTTGATAGAGCCCAACCGATGCTGCCAAGTGTCATCCATCGAGTACCACTTTACTTTATTTCTAAGAGATATGGAATTTGCCACCTGTCCCTTGTAAGAGAAGTAGAATGCGACAAATGTCTACATCTGCATGAATCTAAAATAAGTCCCAAGTGTATCTATAGTGTTTCTAAAAGCTCAGTGAAAACCACTAAGTGTCATCTTCCCCAAGACACTCAAAAGGCATCCAAAGCCTCTACAAGTTAAGTAGATGTTGCCATGTGTTCTCACTTATTTCATAGTAGATGTTACCATGTGTCACCCATTGAGATCAATGAAAATTGACTAATGCAAAATCAAAGGACAAACAGCCCTTTCAGAGGGCACTTAGAAACCAAAGTGGACCATTGCAAAAATCTAAAAGGTCACTTTAGAGTTTAAACAGCCCTTGTAGAGGGAAGGCAAGGGAGAAACGAACTGATTCAAATGCCGAACAAGCAAAGGTAGATATAAAGAATTCCTTTAGAAAATTTCTCGTGGTAAAGTTGTAAAGAAACAATTCCTTTGGAAAAATTATCTAAAAGAATTCCTTCAAACTTTTTGTTCAAAGGAAAAAGTCCCCAAAACATAAAACTTGCCAAGTTGCCACGTGTCCTTTATCAAAATGTAGTGGAAACCAACATGTGTCATATGTTGAGACATAGTTTCAATGCAGTGGAATGTGCCATGCGTCATCTTCAAAACTCTCTAAAGATCACCACGTGTCATCTTCTGCAGGAAACTAATATGAGTCTTGAAGACTTTTAAAAGAGAAGCTAAAGCTCGATTGAAGCTACCACATGTTGACATCCATATTTTTTCCCTTTGGTTTCTTTATTAATTAAGGATTGTGGTAGACCCTCAGTAAGCTAATAAAGTAAGTGGAGCATGCCAAGTGTCATCCTCTGCAAGATTCTCAAAAGACAAGTGGAAGCTGCCATGTACTCTGTTATAACTTTGTAGAGTGCGATAAGTGTCTGTATCTACATCCTTGATTTTCTTATAGGTTTCAAAGCTTCTTTCAAATAAGCATCTCTCAGTATCCCATGGATGCTGCCAAGTATCCTCACCCATTTCACAATAGAACCTGCCATGTGTTAATTATTGAAACTAGTGAAAAGTGATCAAAGAACAGAGGATCAAATTGAACCAAGGACCTGATTCAATAGCCAAAAAAGGAGGAATGATGAAGGATTAGAAACACTCACACATAAGATATGTTTTTAGAAGTAGACTTCCAAGTGGACATTGGAAGATACAAACATTCAATGGTGTGACCCGTTTCTCTACATTGAGAAAAGCAAATGTGCAAATACACCTGATTCCATCATATCTTCTTAACAGAATTTAATGCAACATGATGTGTTACTGCTCCCATGTCTTTCTTGGAGGGATATATATTGGACTCTCTCTTAAATAAAAAAGGGAGATCTCTCTCTTAGTTACCAGAAATAAAACTCTTTCCAAATTGAAAGGCATTACTGAGACTTTGAGCTCAAATTGTTCATCATATTTCTTTATTTGAATAAGAAAGCAAGTTGCTTTCAGACTTTGTGTTGTTATAGCTTGTATCATTCTAGGAGATTATTCTTATGTCTATTTCCTAAATGTATTCTTGTTTATGCAATTTAACAAGCAGGGCTAGTGAAGGTGACAAAGAAGGTGTCCTAAGGCTAGTTACTTTCAGACTTTGTGCTGTCATAATTGTCTTTAGTGTGTGTTTATTTTCTATTTCTATGTAAAGAACCTTGGGATAACTTTGTGCCCTCATTGTTCTTCGTATTTCACTCTTTGGTAGTTGAGGTGGAGACTTTGTGCCTCATTTCATCCTATTGTATTACTATACCCTATTACAGTTAATTATCTTCACTAGAAAGATTCTTTTTGTCTATTGAATAACACTTCTAAAAGAAGAGGAGTGTCTTCTGTGATTTCATTAGGATTTCTCCTTTGATTCATGCACATCATCTTTGAAAAAAGAGAGATGGATGATTTATCCTACCCTTGAGTGTTATTTTCTATTTTTATATATTTTATATAGTTCTTGCATATCTATAGGGAACCTCCCCTTGATGAGAGGAGAGATTAGTCCCCTTTTGATGTGGTAAACCTACACATTTGGTTGACCAATCTTCCTACTATGGTTGATCAGACCTATTTTGTTTATCAGTACGTTGATTGACAAAATATTCACCCAACACATAACACATTAGTCTAATACCCCATCATGTACTAAATCTAGTGTGCATCCACTTTGTTGTCCCCAAAAAATGACTTCTCATTTTTGGGACAACATATGACTATTTTGGTCCTACACAGCCAAAAATAATCTCTTCCCTTCTTGAAATTTGTTCTGAGATTTCTAATTCCTCATTTTCAAGCTTTTTCAGTAAAGGGATCATCAATTCAATAGGTTCAAAGGCTTCTACAGGTGAGTTCAATCAAAAGAACTAGTTTCCAACACTTAGTCATTTTCAGGATTGGGTCAATGCCTTGGTTCAATCAAAAAAGGGTCCATCAAAAAGCATTAAAACAAGGATTGAACCATTGAACCATTGAACCTTGAACCATTTTGGTTCAATGGATTCAATGGGTTTAAGGGTTCAATGTTATCAACAAGAGCTGATCACATTCACCAAAAATGCAAAGTTTAATCGTTTCAAAGTTCTATGGCTTCGAGTACTTAACGAGTTTCAAAGGCTTGAACCATTAAACCTTGAACCATTTTTGTTCATCGATTCAATGGGTTTAACTTCCAAATGGTTCAATGCACTTGGTTCAAAGATGTCAAAGTGACTCAGCCAAATCAAAGGAATGAATCGACTGAACTGTTGAACCTTGAACCACTTCATTAGTTCAACAGGTTCACAGGTTCAAAGGTTTGAAGGCTGCCTTTGTTAAGGAAAGAAGTACACACAAAATAAAGAGTCAGGTAGATGCTTCCAAGTGTCATCAGTCGAGCCCCATTATACTTTGTTTCTAAGAATTGGCAGATGCTACTGTGTGTCCCTTTTAAAGCTTGTCAGAAGCCTCCAAGTGTCAATATCCATAGTCCCTTCCTTTAGAATCATGGTATTGATTAAGGATTGTGGTAGGCCCAGGGTGAGTGATTAAAATGAATCAGAATGTGCCAAGTTTCTGCATTTATGCAACTACCAAAATTATTTGGACCATGCCACGTGTCCCATTATGACTCAATGGAATGTGATAAGTGTCAGTGTTCGCTTCTTAAGGTTTTTTATAAGCTGTAGGGTTCCTTCAAATAAAGCTTCTTTCATAATTCTATGGAGGGTGACAAGTGGCAATTGTGGAAGGCTTTGAGTTATTTTCCTAAGAGTAGCAGACCATGCCACGTGTCCCTTGCAGAGATCGATGGAGGCTGACAAGTGTCATCCGTGAGAATCAAAGTGAACCCCAAACATTTCTATGATGTCATAAAATCCCAAGAGTGAGAAATGCCAAGTGTCACTGGTAGAAGGTTGTAATGAGTTTCAACAGAAGACGCCATGTGTCACTTATTTGAAGTGGTGAAATGTGCCACGTGTCAAAAATGGGGCACACTCAATATAGAGACACAAAATCAAGAGGGGACTTCCTTCAAATAATTTTTCCAAAGGAATTTCTTTAGACATTTTATCCAAAGGAAATACAAGGACAATAGTCCCCCAAAGAAATTAAAGCCCGAAGGCCACCTGGAGGATCTCAAAGGGCAGATACCCTTGCGGGGGGACACTCGACACTCAAAAATGGACCCTGTTCAAGATCTCAAAGGTCAATTTCCCTTCAAGAAGAGTCAAGCCTCAAAGTGTAGTGGAATCTGCCAAGTGTCACATGTTGAGACACAATTTCAAATGAAGCTTCAAAGTTTAGAACTCGCCATGTGTCCCATCCTAGTGCAGCGGAAGCTACCATGTGTCTGCATCTGCACCTCCATCCTTTAACAAGTTTCAAAGCCTATTCCAATAGGCTTATTTCAAAGCCACAAATGCCACCACGTGTCCTCACCCATGTCACATTAGAATGACAAGCCCACAAATGTCAAAATTATGGCAATTGGCTAAGCATTAACCTTCAAAGGAAGAGAGACCCACAAACATCAAATTCACTACATTGAAGTGTCTGTTGATCCCTGCAGGCTTAAAATGTGAACCCAAATGCGTTAAAAGACCCTAAGGCTAGGACCAAGAGAAGGAAGAGACAAAGAGGAAAACTTAGCAGGAGTTAATTCCAGCAGGTGAAGCAATTCGCTGGGTAGATATTTGGGGCCTACAAACATTGAAAGTGCAGCCTGTTTGTCCCCTTTCGAATAAAGGTAGAATAGATAGTTGTGCAATTAGCAGGTGATGGAATGAGTAATTTAGGCTCGAGAGTAGACAAAGGAGATGAAACAACATGCTACAGTTAAGGTAGCCACCCTGCTCCAGCATGGCCCTCCCTGATAGAATCAAAAATGCATCCAAGGCATTAATTGCGTAGCATGGGTCACTCCATGGGACAAAATGCCAAGTCTCTCCTGGCCTCTATATAATGTAAACTCTTTCATTATTAAAAAGGATATCTTCCCCTTATAGAAGTGAAACTCTGACCAAATTGAAAGGCATTATTGAGACTTTAAGCTCAGATTATTGTTCATATTTCTTTGATTGAATGAGAAAGCAAGTTACTTGCAAACTTTGTGATGTTATAGCTTGTGATACTTTAGGAAATTGGTCTTATGTATATTTTCTAGAAGCATTCTTGTTTATTTGATTTAACAAGTAGAGCTAGTGGAAGTGATAAGGAAGGTGTCCTGAAGCAAGCTACTTTCAGACTTTGTGTTGTCATAGTTGTCTTCAGTGTGTGTTTTTCCTTTTCTATTTCTGTGTAAAAGACCTTGGGATGACTTTGTGCCCTCATTGTCTTTCGTATCTCACTCTAGGGCAGTCAAGGTGGAGACTTTGAGCTACATCTTAGATTTCTAGTTGTTTCGTACCCTATTACCAGTCACTTGTTACCAGAAAGATTCATGTTGCCTACAAGAACAAGCATTTTTGAAAAAAGAGAAGTGCCTTCTATTGCTTCACCAGGATTTCTACTATCCAAGAAGGGATCTAGCTCTTGGTTGAATGCTACTTCTAAAAGAAGAGAAGTATCTTCACCAATTACCCAAGATTTCTCCTCCATTTGTTAACATCATCTCTGAAAAAAGATAGATGGATGGCTTATCCCACCCCTATGTCTTACTTTTTGCTTATATATATAGTATATAACCTCCATATATTTAACAAGGAACCTCCCATTGATGAGAGGATAGATTTGTGCCCTTTGGATGTGGTAAACCTACAACATTGGATGACTGATCTTCCTATGTTGTGATGAAGAGGCCTATTTTGCTCACCAATTAGCTAGTTGACAAAATATTCACCCAACACACTTGATGTAATTTTATAATGATATCTACCATATTCTGAGCAACCCATTGTTCATGTTGATCATATTATTATAGATGATACTTATGTGCCTACTATTATTTCTTACTCTACACATCTCACTCCAGTTCCAATGCACACAGGCCTACTTATTATAAACAACATGCAACTGGATTTGGATCTTGCATGCTTTATTCGATGGGTCACACTACCACATTTGTAGGTATTGGGAAGTGTCTACAAGGAATTGCTCACCTTAATCAGTCTATTATGTGGGTTGATCAACATGGACTTATTTATGATGTAGGTTCTTCATGTTCATTAGGATCTATTAATAGAGCTCCATATTTTGTTAGATCCACCCTTTGTGAGGATTATTATCTACATATGGGCTTTTCTACACCTTCACTCACACCTGAGAAACTTGAGACTACAATAATCAAACATGATCTACTTGACACTTTTTTCGATGTTACCTTGCATACTTCTACTATGGACTTTGAACCCAGACATATATAGGTATCTTCATCCACCATTCATGTTAATTTGGGGTTGAGTTTTAATCATTCTTTGTGGCATCAACAATATTCTTTGAGAGATATCTATAGGTAAAGTTCCTCCACCATTTAGCTTCTTAGACCACAGATTGTTTTTCTACCTTTGGATGCTCATTGGTTGTTTGATCTCCTTTCTAGGTAGATATGTTTTTTTGGATCTTATATCTCTCATTTCACATCTATAATATACTATAGATTGACTACATTGTGGACTTTATTATGTCACTTGGTGATATTATTTTTATATGGGACTTTTGATTATAGTCACATTGAGAGTCATGGAGTTTTTATTCATGTTTGTATTCTCTATATTGAGCATTTTACTCCTATGTTGTTGATAATAAAATCACCACCATGGACATATTTATTCATATATTTTTATCTATATCTTTGATGTTGATAGTCTCCTTCAGATTTGTTGTGGAGTTTGATCTCCCTCTAAAGAGTAGCCAGTTTGGTGTAGCCTAGTGTCAGCATTTTAGTATTTTGTAGTGGGATTGGCCCACTCATATAGATATGTTTTTTTATTCACTACACCACTTCATAATTATGGGGTGGGGTGTGTGCACACACTAATTAAAGTTTTTTGCTCATTTTTAGTCTTTGTCATACCACATTTTCTTCTGGAGGCAGCTGATTGAGTGTATATTTTGTTTCATGGGATTAATTCCATTTATTGCACCTACTATAGGTTTGTATTGATATTTTTAGTCATGCTTCTTGGGATCCATTAAAAAATATGTTCTCTTTTTCACTATCACTATGGTTTTACTAGTTTTTTGGTACATTACAATGATATATTTGATCTATGGTAACTCTTTTCCCAAAATTTGGTGATCAGTGTTTTTACAGAGTGAGCATCACATAGAATATCATTTACTATTTCACTTGGTAGTTATAGTGATTCAACATCTATGTAATCCATAAGATGGATTAGATACTATAAGGATACTTTGTATTTCACTATGATTTGTACATGGGTACCTGATCATGCCTTATTGTTAGGACCCATTTAGTCTCTTTGATTTCTCTTTTCTTACTCCTTATTTTTCAATTAAGGGAGGGTATTGGAGTGAGGATTAAAACTCACTCATGGAGTTAATCTTGATTAGGATTTAGTTAATTAGGTTTTATGTGTTGAATATTTGCACACCTATTTTTTGTATGCAAATATTCCATATCAACTAATACTGGTTTCACACAAAAAATTATTTGTTGTGTGCAACAACCTGTTATGTATATTTAATAGGCACTCTTATTACTTCTCCAAAATTGATGATGTGGAAGAAATAAAACCTATGGATTGTATATTGAATTTGAGGTAATAATGAGACATGGATATTATTGTGCATAATTATTATCTAAAATTTTGTGTGCATAATGTTTGTGATGACTTTGTTATGGTTATAGTAATGGTATATAGAAGAGATATGGGGTAAATGAGAATCATTCTCATTTCCATCATATTCATCACTTTAGACTTGATGTGTAAATCAGGATGGCACTAATGAATAGACCTTTTGGTTACCAAAACATAGGTCAAGTCAACAAGATTTGGGTCCCTCTCATATATATGATTATTAATGAAAAATACATCCCAACCATAGGAGAAGTAATTATATTCAATATTAAGAAGAAGAAGCCCTCTGGATTGTTGAGTGGGCACAACTTTGACATGATGTCCTACCTATTTGATGTTACAACTTTTATGGTCTATTTCTATAGGATTCCATAGTAAACTCTAGCTTTGGGAATATTGTGTTAGAAGATCTTCTCAAACTAGTGCCCCAAGTCCCACTCATCTAGGTGGTGATATTTAGACTTTCCCCACTTAGTCAAAAATTAAGTAGACACCTCCATGAGGGCAATGAATCTATTGATGATGGTAATAGTTATAATATTTCTTAGAGAATAAAGAACTAAAGTAGAAAATATAAAAATGGTTAGGGAAAGTCCCTATGGAAATTTTGGATGGAATTTGTGCCTAAATAAATTTGATAATTCGGGCCTAATTTCCTCACCTCTTGATTGTGATAACTTGTTTTTTTATCTCTTTTACAACTGCCTTGGCATGGTTATAGCTATAGCATGATGATTGTAATTAAAATTATTATAGGGGAGATGACCCGTTGGTGCTATATATGTGTATCAAAACATTATTTCATGTTTTAATAATGTGTTCTTAGGTATGCATTTAGTTATCATTGATGTCATTCTGAGTTGTCTTAGTCATTACATAAAGTTGAGTTCATGAGCCATATACTTAAGAGACCTAGTGAGAAGGTAGAAGCTTGGTAGCATGGTGAGATGAGTAGTATGAGGCTTGTGAAAATATGATAGGTAGTATGTGTGATTGGTATAAGGTTTTATGACATGAGAATGAGGTATTAAGAGTAGTACAAAAGTTTTAAAGATGTGTTCAAGGTCTAAATATGACTGGCAATTCAAGGTCTAATGTGCAAAGAGACCTAGTGTGCCTAACGAGGGGTCAAGTTAATTTCCCAAGGTGTCATATATATTAAGATAATTTTCAAATGTTTTAGAGGTTGTATCAATTTTTTAAACCAATTTTGAGGTCAAATCCTTAAAGAGAAAGCATGAAAATTAGTGTTGAGGTTTTTAGTGTGCATAGAATGAGATGTTACAAACTTGAGAAGGATTTTATTATGCTCATTAACACATGAAACCTTTTAATAAGGATATAAGAAGTTCATGGTAGTTTTGGAAAGGTGCTATATTTAATTTCCTAGCATTTTTTTGGGTTGAGGACTTAAGCTTTACAAATGATTACCAAGAATGGAAGGCAATCTAAACCCTCATAATGACTTAATATGAAATATCTTGTTTGAAATGACTCATAATGATTTTTTGACATATTTTTATGATTGAAACATATAATTTTATTATTTAGGTTTATCCAGGTGGCATTGGTTTATTAGAAGAGTGAGTGGAAGCTATGAGAAACTCTTTATTTCTCAATTTTTTGATGTAGAAGGTAGGGTTGACCAAGTCAAAACAAGAAAATGATTAAAGGATGATGTGTTATACTTGTAGGTTTTGAACATGTAATTTTTTGATCTGGATATAGACCTTAATTATTCTAAACTGATCATATAAGTTAACCTATCACTAAATAGGCCTAATGAGGAAGATAATGAGAAAACTAGAGAAGTGAGAATGAGATTAGGGATGGGTTGTAGTGGATTAGGTATGGATCCAAATGCATGAGGTTATTTTTAAATAAATATATAACATATCATATTTAAATATAAGTTTTTAATATTCTCATATACAAGCAAAACATTTTTCTCAAAGTGACCTATCTAACATGGTGAGGTCTGTGTAGGGTGAAGACATGAAATTAGTCTGTAAGATCAATATTGATATTGAAAATTGTAATATATATATTTAAATATGTTATAAGGATGATAAAGGGTAATGTAAACACATTTTAAGTTCATAAAAGTGCTCACATAAGTGTTCTAAGTATTGGTTTTCATGTTTGTGTTTTTGGAGCTATAGGCAATTTTCAGTGTATGAGTGAGAATGATGTTCTTGAGTCATTTTTCATAGAGTTGAAGAATATAATGCATATGATGTTTTTATATAGGTATGATAGGTGAATTTTAATACTTTTTTATTCATTATAAATTCCTATGATGGTGTGAAAATTCAAAATTTCTTGACTTGGTTCTTGAGGCCTGTTTACAATTTTGAGGGAGCATATGAAACTGGTTTATTTGAGGTCTTTTGCACTATTTGGTGAAATATAATGAACACAATGATGAACTTGAGATCATGTAGGTTATATAAATGTTATTTTTTTCTAAGTTTATGGGGAAAATTTAAGTGTATGCTTGAGATATTCAAGATAAACTTTCTAGCAGTAAGAAGGCCTAATTGCAAGTAGACCTAATGGTGTGGTTCAAGGAGTGAAATGAGACAAATGGTGTTGGAAAAATAAGGTGATATTATAAAGGGTATAATTTAATATTTTTTGAAGTGTTTAATCCATTTGTGTAGGCTCATGATGTTCTAAGGTGGTCAAGGTGAAACGTGTGCTTTGAGAAGGCCTAATTGCATTAGGTCTCTATTAGGCCTAATGGTGGTTTTGGTCCTTATGGGTGGTGACATACCTATTTAATGGTTGTTTCACTTCATAAATGTGTTTATTGATCTATTACAATGGTGATACAAGTATGGTGAGGTTTTTGGCTAACCAAAATTGGTGAAAATAATAGTCAACTATAAAAATAAGGTTTAATAGGTCTAATTTGACTAGTTAGAATATTGAGGATATGAATGAAGTATATAAAGGTTTGGAAATTAGGTAAAGGAATTGAATACCATTAGATGGGTATGGTAAATATTTCATGGGGTGATAATATTGATTTTATATATGATGAGCAAGTTCATTTGACCAAATTTTGTTAGGAAGTGGGTTAGTTGAGCGAAGAGGCATAATACGTTGTTTGAGAGAGATAGAAGAGCTAGAAGAGAAAAATAAGGTGTTAATAATTATTTGAGTTATAAAAATGTGTCCAAATGTGATTATATGTTATATGTGATTTATTTGGTGCTGATTTACCTAGGGGGTTAGTGCCTCCTCAAAATTTGGTAATTGATAAAGGACTAGTTGAGTTGGTGCTTGACTATTGAGGGGTTGGTGCCTCACTAAATTTTGATTCATTGATTATAGAATATATTCAAAGCTATGTGTCAGTGGGTTTATCCCCCATGAGGTTTTCCCAAGTATATATTAATTTTTATGTGTTATGTTCCCACTTTATGCACATATGAATGGTTGATTATGCATTATTATATTTCTATACTTGTTTGAATGATTATATGGAATTAATTGAATTTTTTTACACTTATTCACCCCCCATCTCATTGGTTTTTATTATAAAAATTGGTATTATAAAAATATCCCTTGTGCAGGCCTAACAGTCTAAGGGAGATCTTTAGAGCACAGGTTTGGATTTTAATAATGAAAGTGTTTATTATGATTGTAATGAAGATCTATCCACATTCATTGAAATAGTTTATGAATGCTGTTAAAAAGAGAAGATTAATATGGAAGATAACACCCAACTTAAAATGAAATTAAAGACTTTATAGGAAAAAGTTGAGCAAAATAGAATCAAGATAAAGAAATATCAAAAATTTGAGGAGAATACTGGAAAGCTTAATGATATTTTGGATAGTTATAGGTCATTTCATGATATTATAGGTCTTGGTTTCAAATAATAACAAAAGGAGTTCAAAGAGATTTTCCAAAAGTTAATGATCTATCAATGCGTGATAAAGGTGGTAAAATAAAGACCTATATAGAAGTGGTCAACTTTGAAGTCAATAATCAACAAGCCAAGAAGGGTTTTGTTCTATCAAAAAATAACAAAGATAGTGGTGTATCATCCAATGATCATCAAAAGACAAATAATGTTAAACAATCAAATTGTGTGGATTCTTTCATTGTTTATTTTTTATCATGTGGTCAATTTGGACATAGATCTATTAACTGCAAATGAATAAGTAAAATCCTATGTTATAAATGTAACCAAAGAGGACATATTACAAGAGAGTGTAAGACAAGATATATAAGAAAAACCAGTCATGTTAAGAAGACATGTAGTCATGATACTAAAGAATGGATCAATAAAGTAGACCATATGGGTAAGATGAAAGAGTCTAGAGGAGAATACTCTATGATAGCCCAAAATGCCTTTCATACTTAAAATGAATATTTGAAGTGGTACATAGATAATGTCTATTCAAGTCACATGATAGGAGATGAGAGAAAATTCATCACTTTGAAGAAGAATGCCATAGGTTCAGTGAGGTTTGGAGATAACACATCTACTAATATAGTTGGAAAAGGTGCTTTGATCTTGGATAATGGGAAGACCAAAATAGAAAATGTATTGTATGTAGATGGCTTGAAACACAACTTGTTGAGTGTGAGTCAAATGTGAACCCATGGACATACCCTAAATTTTCATGACAAAGTATGTGAGATAAGGAGAGAAAAATTAAGGAGGTTGATTGCCAAAGCTAAGAGAACTAAGAACAATATATATGTATTGAATGAGATCACAAATGAGAAGTGTTTTATGAGTAAGGTAGATAAAATTTGGATATGACATAGGAGGTTAAGTCATATAAAATTTGAAAATATAGTTAAGATCAACTCCAAGGGATTTGTGAATAACATGCCAAAAATTTCGAAACCTACAAATGCTCTTTGAAAGGCATGTCAACATGGTAAGTAGACTAGGAGGAGATTCAAGTCTAAAGAATACTATATTACTAGACCTTTATGACTAATTCATACTAATATATGTGGTCCTATAAGAATTTAAATCATTCAAGGTGACAACTACTTCATGTCACTTATAGATGACTTCACAAGAATGGCATAGGTAACATTCTTAAAAGAGAAGTCAAAAGTTATAGGTAAGTTCAAAAATTTCGAGGCTTTGGTTAAAAATGAGATAAATGTGAAGATCAAGTGTCTTAGTTATAATAAAGGAGGAAATTTTGGTCAAATGAGTTTGATGATTTTTGTGAGGTCAATGGAATAAGAAGATAGTTCTCAGCTACTATAAAACCTCAACATAAAGGGGTGGTTAAAAAAAAGAACAAAATAGTTCAATAAATGGTAAGGACCATGTTGAATGAATCAAAGTTGTCTGATGGATACTAAAAAGAAGCTATGGGTATTGTAGTTTACACTTTGAATAGAGTACAAATTAGGATCAACGGTGATAAGACTTGATATGAATTATGAAATGGCATACCTACAAGTGTTAAACATTTTAAGGTATTTGGGAGTAAAGGTTATATCAAGAAAGATGAGGACTTAGAAAAGTTTGACTCAAAGTCCAATGAAGGTATTTTCTTGGGTTATTCATCAGTTAGTGCTACCTATAGGTGTTATAACAAAAGGTTGCAAAAGATAGTAGTGAGCACAAATATGAAGGTTAGTGAGACACATAAATCATATTTTCAGTCAAAAATGATGAAGGATCAATAAATATAGATGATTATGAAGAATAAATTAAGGATATAAAGGACTCAAAAGGTCATTCTAGGTAGATTTAAAAGGATCATCCTAAATCTCAGATCATTGGCAATAAAAGTGTAGGTATACAAACAAGAATAAGAAGGATGAGTGATGTTAATCAATAAAATACTACCTTAATATCCAAGTTTGAACCTAAAACTATTTAGAATCAAGTGAAGAAAATATTTGGATAGATTCCATGAATGAGGAGTTAAATCAAAGGAGAATAATGAGACTTGGGAGTTAGTACCTAGGCCTAAAGATAAAAATATCATTGGTACAAAATGGGTGTTCAAAAATAAGTTGAATGAGAATGGAGAAGTCACTAGAAACAAGGCTAGAATAGTATGCAAGGGATATGATCAATTAGAAGGAGCGGACTTGGAGGAAAATTTTGATCTTATAGAAAGGTTATAGGCTATTAGGATGTTTATTTTCTTTTAGGTTTCAAAGGCTTCAAGATATATCAAATGGATGTTAAGTCAGCTTTCTTAAATGGGAACTTGGAAGAAGAAGTGTACATTGAACAACCTTAGGGTTTCCTATTAAATGATAATAAGGATTATGTATATAGGTTGAATAAGGCCCTCTATGGTCTAAAATAATCCCCTAGAGCTTGGTATGCTAGACTAGACAACTATCTTTTGGACCAAGGTTTCAAGAGAGGAGTTACAAATAGTAAATTTTATATCAAGACTGAAAATGACCATCAGTTGATAGTGGTGGTCTATGTGGATGATATCATATTTGGTGGAACTAATGAGAACATGACCAAGGCCTTTGTAGAGGTGATGAAGTCAAAATTTGAAATGTCTATGTTTGGAGAACTATCCTTCTTTCTTAGAATTTATATTAGTCAATATGATAAAGGTATATTCATTTCATAGGTCAAGTATATAAAAGAGATTTTAAAGAAGTTTGAAATGGAAGATTGCACGATTGTGAGTACACCTATGGTTACATGATGTAAACTAATAAATCAATATGGATATTCAAGAACAATTAGATAAAATATAGATCAATGATTGAGAGTTTGTTGTATACTACTACCTCTAGACTTGACATCATGCAAGCATAGGTTTTGTGGGAAGATTTCGAGTAGATCCTAATGAAATTAATCTACAAGCCGCCAATAAGATACTTAGGTATCTCAAGGGAACTATGGAGTATGGATTATGGTACCTAAGGATTAATAAGTTTGATCTAGTAGCCTATATAGATGTAGATTAGGCTAAAAGTCTAGATGATAAAAAGATCATTAGTGGAGGAGCCTTGTTCTTAAGTAAGTGATTAGTCTCATGGATAATAAAAAAAAAACCATTAGTGTCTTTATCTACTTGTAAGTCTTAGTACATTCCATCAACTTCATGTAAGTCTTAGTACATTTCATCAACTTCATGTTGTACTTAGGTGTTGTGGATGACACAAACCTTAATAGACTACAAGGTGGAGTTTGATGTTCTTAGTCCTATTTTTTATGAAAATACTAGTGTTAGATGTGTTTCAAATAATCCTATCATGCATTCAAGTACCAAACACATTCTTATCAAGTATCATTTCTTAAGAGAATAGGTGAGTTAATAAAGTATTAATCTTTAATTTGTGTCTACCAAGGATTAGATTATAGATATATTGACTAAGGCTTTTCCAAAGGCTACTCTTGAATATTTGAGATGGGAGTTAGGTGCGATTCATGCTCCTAGAATTCACTAATATAGTCAAAATGATTAGGGGGAGCTAATAAGGAGGTGATTTAGCTCCAAAACTAGGAAATAAGTGCATAAAATATGAGGTTAAAGGGGGAGTCATATCAGTTTGTCAAGAATAAGATGTTTGAGGTACTACTTTGTCATTAATGTCAAAGGGGGAGATTGATCTATATGGGGGAGATATATCTTAGTAAGAGAATATTCTTTGAATAATTACCATCAATGAATGGTTGTTATCAATTCCAAAGGGGGAGATTGTTGCTAATGTGTTCTAAGGTATGCATGGAGTTTTTATTGATGTCATGAAAGTGTCATTAATGTCATTTTGAGTTGTCTTAATCATTGTATGAAGTTAAGTTCATGAGCCATGTACTTAAGAGACCTAGTGAGAAGGCATATGCTTAGTAGCATGATGAGATGAGAAGCATGAGGATTGTGAAAAGAATATAGTTAGTATGTGAGCTTGGTATAATGTTGTATTATATGAGTATAAGGTATTGAGATAAGTACAAGATGTTTCAAGATGTGTTCAAGGTCTAAGTATGACTGGAAGTTCAAGACCTAATGTACAAAGAGACTTAGTATGCCCTAATAAAGGGTCAAGTTCATTTCCCAAGGTGAAAAATATCTTAAGAGAATTTTCAAAGGTTTGAGAGGTTGTATCAAGTTTTTTACCAAGTTTGAGGTCAAAGCCTAAAGGAAAAATCATGAAAATTGGTGTTGAGGTTTTTTATGTGCACAAAATGAGATGTTACAGACTTGAGAAGGATTTTATTATGCTCATTGGCACATGAAATTTTTTCATGAGGATATAATAATTTCATGGGAGTTTGGGAATGATCCTAGCTTGAAGTTTTGGGAATTTTTTTCTAGGTTGAGGGCCTAAGCCTAATGAATTATTGCTAAGAATAAAATGTAATCTAAACCCTCGTAAAACCCTCATAGTGACTTGATATGAAATATATTGTTGGAAATGACTCAGATTGTCATGTTCACTTTATTTTTATAATTATAAAATATAGAGGACTCTCCCATGTTTTTCCATGTGGCATTTGTCTTTCAGAAGAGTGAGTGGAAGCTAAAGGAAACTCCTTATTTTTCATATTTTTGATGTAGCGGGCAAGGTTGACTAGGTCAAAACATGAAAATGATTAGAGGATGATATGTGAGTCTTTTAGTTTGTGACCATGTAAATTTTTTATCAGGTTGCAGACCTTAAATATTATTAAAATGATCATGTAAGTTAACCTATTCTTAAATAGGCTTAATGAAGAAGACAATGAGAAAACTAGGTAGAAGTGAGAATGAGACCAGGGATGGGTTGTAGTGGATTAGGGATGGATAAAAATGCATGAGGTTATTTTTCAAGACCTATATCAAATATACCCTTTGAATATAATTTTTGAATATGCCCATATAAAATCAAAAATTTATTCTCAAAGTGACCTATCTAACACAGCGAGGTTTGTGTAGGGTGAAGACATGAGATTGGTTTGTAAGACCAATATTTATATTCAAACTTGTAAGATATGTGTGTGTGTGTGTGTGTGTGTGTGTGTGTGTGTGTGTGTGTGTGTGTGTGTGTGTGTGTGTGTGTGTGTGTGTGTGTGTGTGTGTGTGTGTGTGTGTGATGATTAAGGATAATTTAAACCCATTTTCAATTCATAAAAGTGTTTACACAGGTGTTATAGTATTGGTTTTCATGACTGTGTTTTTGGAGCTATAGTTAGTTTTTTGTGTATGAGTAAGAATGATGTTCCTTAGTCATTTTGCATAGATTTAAAGGATAAAATGCATATTAATTATTCTATAGGTCTCATATGTTTATTTTAATAATTTTTATTCATGATAAATTCCTATGAAGGTGTGAAAAGTCAAAGGTTTTTGACTGGGTTGTTGAGGCCTATTTGTAGTTTTGAGTGAGCATATGATGTTAAGGTATGGAGCTAAAAGCTTCACCCATGAGCAAGTGTAGAAGTTGCTGAAATTAGACAGTTGCCATTGACAATCAGAGATTGACTGAAGGATGCCAATGTCGGTAGTAGGTCGGCTGACGTCGGTTACAGGCAGACTGGCAGGGACCGATGTCGGTCACCTGTGCATCCAGAAGCTATTTTTGTGCGAAAAAAAAATGTTTGCATGATGAGATCAAGTGTTGGTTGTAAGTCTACATTTCTAATTTAAGTAGAACTAATTAGAGCCCTTGATTAGGAGGTGCATCTAGTGGCTGTAGTTGTATGCTCATGAATCTCTAAAGTTATATATTTGGGATAGATCTTCATAGCTTAGAGAGATATATAACAGTACAAGAATTGTATATGTGTATCAATCTAGGCTGTTGGAATTGATTGTAATTGAGAGAGAGGACTCTTGAGGGAAAGAGATCTAGAAAGAGATCTGTACATCTGAGAAAGGTGTGGAAGAAAAGAAGTTTCTTCAATTATAATTCCTTCTGTAAAGAGTTTAATACAAGTTTTTAGGGTGGTTTCTTGTATCTCTTGTTCTTTGCTATTTTTGATTCTAGTTACTTATCTTTCTGGTTTAATTCCACATATAATTGCTTTCATATAGTAATCAATTTTTTTGACTGATCCCCAACAAGTGGTATCAGAGCCAGGTTGTAGGTTCAAGAGCTTGATATCCACAATCAGTGGTATCAAAGCTCAGGTTGACTAATAGGTGTTTCAGATCTAGTTAGTGTGTATTGATTACAGGTTACTCACAGGGATTTATATTTGAGTGGGAGAAGCAATGGCAGAAGAAAGTAAACTTAGAATGGAGAAGTTTAATGGCAAAAACTATCAATTATGGAGAATGCAGATACAAGATTATCTGTATCAAAAAGATCTATACTTACCATTAGGTGGAGTTTCAAAGAAGCCCACAGACATGGAGGATGAATAATGGGAAGTTCTTGATAGAAAGGATCTTGGATCTATAAGATTGAGTCTAGCATCTACTGTGATATCTAATTTATCACAGGCAAAGTCTATGGTAGAGTTAATGACTACTTTAGCAAATTTATATGAAAACCCTCAGCTTCAAATAAGGTATATCTTATGAAGTAGTTATTTAATTTGCAAATGCAGGAAGGTGGATCTGTATCTAATCATCTAAATGATTTCCATGGAATTGTAAATCAATTAAATTCAGTCAAAATAGTTTTTGATGATGAAATTAAAGCTCTATTAATCTTATGCTCTTTACCAGAGAGCTGACATAGCTTGGTAATGGCAGTTAGTAATACTGCATCTGCTTCAAATATTTTAAAAGTAGATGATGTTGTTAGTGTAATCTTGAATGAAGAAATTCACAGGAAAAGCATAGAGGAGACATCAGGAAACACTTTGAGTTTTGAGAGCAGGGGAAGGAAAAAAGAGAAGAGCAAGAAAGGGAGATCAAGGTCTAAGTCAAAGATGAAAGGTAGATCTAAATTCAGAAATGGCAGGAGGATAGCTTGCTGGAATTGTGGAAAGATAGGGCACATAAGCAAAGATTGTTGGTCAAAACCTAAAGAGGACAATCAACATGAAGGTAAAGAAGAAGCAAAAGTGGTAGGTATTGTTTCACAAGATGCTCTTATATTCTCTTTGCATAATAATATAGAATCTTGGGTTTTAGATTCTGGTGCATCTTTCCATGCAACCCCTAATAGAGAATATTTTAGTGACTATGTCCATGGAGATTTTGGAATAGTTTATTTAGGGGATGATGAGCCTTGTAAAATTGTTGGCAAAGGTAAAGTGCAGCTGAAAATATAGAATGGAAACACATGGGTGTTGAGAGATGTCATGCATGTTCCCAACCTGAAGAGGAATCTGATTTTTTTAGGAAAGTTAGGGGATGAGGGTTGTTTAGTAACTCTCACAGCTGAATCTTGGAAGGTTTCCAAGGGTGCACTTGTATTGGCCAGAGGTAAGAGAGTAAGTACTCTTTATTTATGTAATTGTATTATTGATAATTCTCCTTCTGTATTATCTACTTCATATGTAGATGCAAAGTTGTGGCATCAAAGGCTTGGCCACATGAGTGAGAAGGGAATGACAATTCTTAAGTCAAAAGGTAAGCTTTCAGATTTGAAAAGCATATATCTAGATTTTTGTGAGCACTGTATTTTTGGGAAACAGAAGAGAGTGAGTTTTCTCAAGACTGGGTCAACAAAGAAGAAGCATAAGTTGGAGCTTGTTCACACAAATGTGTGGGGACCAGCTCAGGTTGCTTCTATTAGAGGATCACAATACTATGTTTCCTTTACAGATGATGCTACAAGAAAGGTATGGATCTATTGTATAAAGAAGAAATTTGATGTCTTTGACATGTTTAAGATTTGGAAAGCTATGATTGAGAATGAAACAGGCAGGATATTGAAGTGCTAAGATCTGATAATGGTGGTGAGTTTTGTAGCTATAAGTTTAACTGGTATTGTTATATGCATGGAATACGTAGGCAAAGGACGGTTCCAATGATGCCTTAGAAAAATGGTGTTGCTGAAAGGATGAATAGAACAATCATGGAGCGTGCAAGGTGTATGAGATTGCATGCTATTTTGCCCTTAGAATTTTGGGCAAAAGCTATGGATACTACAATTTACCTGATTAACAGAGGACCCTCTACAGCTCTGAATGGTGGAATTTTAGAAGAGGCATGGACAGGTAAAAAGGTAGATCTCTCATTTCTCAAAGTTTTTGGTTGTGAAGCCTTTGTGCACGTTGATAAGGAAAATAGAAATAAGTTGGATGCTAAGTCTATGAGGTGCACATTTATTAGCTATGGATCTGATGATTTTGGATTCAGGTTTTGGAATCTAGGAACTAATAAAATAATTAGGAGCCGTGATGTTGTTTTCAATGAAAAAGTGATGTATAATGATCAGCTCAAGAAGCTGAATCAATCTGAGCAGAGCAATGGAGAATTGGATGAGGTGAAAGTCCAAAATAAGCTCACAAGAAAGAATAATCACATATAGGAAAACACAGAGACTGATGTCAGTTAGGTGGGAACTGACGTCGGCCATATAGGAACTGATGTCGGTCACACAATGACCAACGTCGATCAAGAAGAACTGACGTCAGTCAGTTGTAGGCCTGACAGTGACTGAGGTCGGTCACTATCAAAGAATTTGGGCAGATAGCGTGTTGTGAATGAGTCTCAAATGCCCATCAGGAGGTTAGAAAGGGTAAGTAAACCTCCAATTTGATATTCTCCTTCATTATTCTATTTATTGCTTACTGATGGTGGAGAACCAGAGAATTTTGATGAAGCAATACAGGTGGAATCCAAGAGTTAGTGGGAGCTAGGCATGAATGAGGAGATTGATTCCTTGAAAGAGAACCAAACATGGGATTTAGTTGAGTTACCAGTAGGAAAGAAGACACTAAAGAATAGATGGATCTATAGATTGAAGGAAGGTGAGAATGGACAGATGAGATATAAGGCCAGGTTGGTAGTGAAAGGATTTACACAAAAACTAGGTATTAATTTTGGTGATATTTTTTCTCCTATTGTTAAAATGACTTCTATATGGACTGTACTGTCTTTAGTTGCTATTGAGGATTTACATCTTGAGTATCTTGATGTTAAGATAGTGTTTCTTCATAGAGATTTAGATGAAGAAATATATATGGATCAGCCGAAAGGATTTGAGGTCAAGGGTAAGGAGAAACTAGTGTGCAGATTGAAGAAAAGCTTGTATGGCCTCAAGCAAGCTCCAAGACAATGCTATCTGAGATTTGATAGGTTTATGATTGAGCATGGCTATAGTAGATGTCAATCTGACCATTGTGTGTATTTTAAGAGATTGGATAATGGTAGATATATTATTCTATTGGTGTATGTAGATGATATGCTGGTTGCAGGATCACACATGCAGGATATCTCTGAGCTTAAGGTGAAATTAGCTCACACATTTGCCATGAAGGATTTAGGAGCAGTAAAAAAAATCCTTGGCATGAATATTAAGAGAGATAGGAAAAATCACAAGTTGATTTTGTCTCAAGAGGATTATGTGAACAAGGTGTTGAAATGGTTCAATATGCAGGATGCAAAACCGGTAAGCACACCTATGGCTGGACACTTCAAGTTGAGTAAAGAATAGTGTCCTAATTCACATGATGAGTTAGAGTACATGAGGAAAGTTCCATATGCTTCCATAGTATGAAGCTTAATGTATGCAATGGTTTGTACTAGACCAGATATTGCCCAAGCAGTGGGAGTTGTAAGTATATGGCTAATCCAGGAAAGGAACACTGGAAAGCAATTCAGTGGATCCTTAGATATCTAAGAGGGACTAGCAGTAGGCATTTGTGCTATGGTGGTTCAAACACTTCTCTACATGTTTATGTAGATTCAAATATGGTAGGTGATTTGGATGGCAGAAGAAGTACCACAGGATATGTTTTCACTGTTGGTGGAATGGCGGTTAGCTAGATTTCAAAGTTGCAGAAGGTTTTTGCCTTGTCAACTACAGAAGCAGAATATATTGCAGTCACAAAGGCTAGCAAAGAGATGATATGGATGACACGGTTCATGGAAGATCTTGGAAAGGAGCAAGAGAGTTGCAGATTATACAGTGATAGTCAGAGTGCAATTCATTTGGCTAAGAATTCAGCTTTTCATTCAAGAACCAAGCATATACAACTTAGGTACCACTTCATTAGATAGGTATTGGAGGATGGTGAGTTGAAGCTAGAGAAGATCCATACAGATAAGAACCCTACTGATATGTTAACCAAGCTGGTAACAAAGGAGAAGTTGAATCTTCATTCAACTTTTGTTATTCTTCATGATTGAGTTTGAAGATGGAGGAGCTAGAAGATGTTGATGTACAGGTACTGGTGCATCTATTTATCTCCAAGTGGGAGATTTTTAAGGTATGGAGCTAAAAGCTTCACCCATGAGCAAGTGTAGAAGTTGCTGGAATCAGACAGTTGCCGTTGACGGTCAGAGATTGACTGAAGGATGCCGACATCGGTAGTAGGTCGGCTGACGTCGGTCACAGGCAGACTGGCAGGGATTGACGTCGGTCACCTATGCGTCCAGAAGCTATTTTCATGTGAGAACAGAATGTTTACATGATGAGATCAAGTGTTGGTTGTAAGTCTACGTTTCTAATTTAAGTAAAACTGATTAGAGCCCTTGATTAGGAGGTGCATCTAGTGGCTGTAGTTGTATGCTCATAAATCTCTAAAGTTATATATTAGGGATAGATCTTCATAGCTTAGAAAGATATAGAACAGTACAAGAATTGTATATGTGTATCAATCCAGGCTGTTGGAATTGATTGTAATTGAGAGAGAGGACTCTTGAGGGAAAGAGATCTAGAAAGAGATCTGTACATCTGAGAAAGGTGTGGAAGAAAAGAAGTTTCTTCAATTGTAATTCCTTCTGTAAAGAGTTTAATACAAGTTTTCAGGGTGGTTTCTTGTATCTCTTGTTCCTTGATATTTTTGATTCTAGTTACTTATCTTTCTGGTTTAATTCCGCATATAATTGCTTTCATATAGTAATCAATTTTGTTGACTGATCCCCAACATATGAAAATGGGTTTTTGAGGTCTTCTCAACTATTTGGTGAAATATGATAAACATAATTATGACCTTAATTTCATGGAGGTTATATCCATCTAATTTTTTTATATGTTTATGTGTAAAATATAAGTGTATGCTTGAGATATTTAATACAGACTTTTTGGCAGTAAGAAGGCCTAATTGCAAGTAGACCTAATGGTGTGATTCAAGGAGTGAAATGAGCTAGATGGTGTTGGGGACATAAGGTGAGATTATTAGGGGTATAATTGAAGCATGTGTGAGGTGTTTCATATATTTTTATAGGCTATTAATTTTATAATGTGGTGAAGGTGAAATGTGTGCTTTGAGAAGGCCTAATTGCATTACGTCTCTATTAGGCCTAATGGTGGTTTTGGTCCTTATGGGTGGTGACTGACCTATGTAATGGTTTATTAACTTATGAAATGTGTTTTTTTATCTATTATAAGGGTGATAAAATTATGGTGAGGTTTATGTTTGACCAATATGGGTGAGATCAAGAGTTAAGTATAAAACGAAGGTCTAATAGGCCTAATTTGACTAGTTAAAATATTGAGGATATGAACAAATGATAAACAAGTTTGTAAATCAGGTAGAGGGATTTAATAACATAAGATATGTATGGTGAATATGTCTTGAGGTTATAAATTTTATTCTATAGATGATGATCAAGGTCATTTTACCTAATTTTTCTAAGAAGTGGGCTAGTTGAGCGAAGTGGCCTAATAGGCTGTTTGAGAGAGATAAAAGAGATAGAAGAGAAAAAGAAGGTGGTAATCATCAGTTGAGTGAGAAACATGTGTCTAAAGGTGATCATATGTTTTAGGTGACTAATTTTCTATTGAGATACCTAGGCGGTTGGTGCCTCCTTGAAAGTTAGTGCTTGTTAAAGGACTAGTTGAGTTAGTACTCGACTAGTGAGGGGTTGGTGCTCCTTGTGGGGTTGGTGCCTCACTAAATTTTGATTAATTGATTATAAGAATCTATTTAAAGTTTTTTTTTAGTTGGTTTTATCCCTGATGAGGTTTTCCCACATAGACATTGTGTTCATGTGTTATGTTCCCACTTCATGCTCATATGAATGGTTGATTATGCATTCTTATATCTCTAGATTTGTTCGAATGATTATATGAATGATATATGGAATCAAAATAAATTTTTTAAAACTAATTTACCCCCCTCCATTTAGTTTTTGTTCTTCCAACATCATGGTCATAATTTTCAATATAGAACTCATAGGATTAAAATAATTTGAGAAAATGTTCATGATCATCTGATTTTTGTTGTGAATGCCTTATTAATTATTATAGTGTTTGGTTGAATGTTGATTATTTTCATGGAATATGATAATATTTTGGATTGACATATATTTTATTAATTAGGTTGAGTTATCTTATAACATGGTTAATTCATGTTTTTTATCTGATTTATCTAGATAATTATATGCATATGTGTTTTGTTGATAATCTCCATGGTTATTAACTTAAAAGATAAATTTTCAAGTATTATACTCATATAAAAATTTATTTAGACTCACCTAAAATTTTTAGTTTAGTTTGAGCATTAAGTGAAACTAGCTACTCAAATACAATCCCTCAGTTAGACCCTTAGACTATTCATGAAAGTAGTAACATCCACAAGGCCTAAGAAACCTCTCTTCTACCTTACCTTATTTCTCGTTATTTGTTATTTTATTCACTTTAATAATATATATAAACATTTAAATTCCATTTATCATAACCAAATTAATCAAAAATGCCAAAGATATCTAAAATCAATGAAACTTTTTTGATGGAGGCTTGAACTCTCAATGTGGTAGGATTTGCATACTTTGAAGTTTATTCCTAGCAAGATACACAAGAGATCCTAAAATGATAAATTATATCCCAAGTTATCCCTAAAATTATAAAATGAGATGGTGAAAATCCATCCAAATTATCGCCTAAGTGCATATCCCATAGGTACATTTGATGCGATCAACAATGTGGATGAAAGGCAGTGGATAGTCTTAGATTGGTGTATAACATAGACCAAATTTATATCCAAAAATGACTCAAAAACCATGTATCCATAAAAAAAGATAGTTTATTGGATTCCAAATGAGATATATACATATTGAAAGTATAATTAAGATGTTTCTAGAGCTTATATTGCTTTCGTATAGGGTATGAGAATTGAATTTTTTAAGAATCTATCAACTAATACATAAACACAATCATTACCATCATTAGCAATAGAGTATCCTAAGAGAAATTATAAGGATATGTATTATGATTTTCTTGTTGGAATTTATAGAGTAATCTACAAACCTTACCTCTTGTTAACTAGTTTGGCAATTGCACATGCGGTACAAGACTTGATATATTTGGATTTATAACACCTAAGATATGGTGAGAATAAGTAATTATAGAAGACCAAAAGAGTATTTTAAATTTTTAAATGTCCCACAACCTTGATAAAATTAGACTCCCATATGATTTATTTCTCTCTACCTCATGTGAAACATGAACATACAATGTTTTAAATAATAATGAAAGGAATAAAGAGGTGACAACCAATGTATAACTATAATAACAAAGGTATATTATGATAAGTCTTATATAATATCTAAGAGATCAGATGTATAGTATCAAATAAATTCTTAACTCTATTATTTTATGGCTCTCCAACTAGAATGTTGCTAACCTACAAAGAATGGAAGTGTACATTATTATATAATGCAATAAGTTGAAGTGTTTGTTGTACCATTAAAATAGTTGATAGAAATTGATTCATAACTAATAAGTGTGGTGATGTATCTATATTTATGAGATGAAGATACAATATTGACATTATATGAGTTTTATGGTAATACAAATTTGGAATTTCAAGGAACAAACTGGTGCATATGTGTGAAATCCACTTCTTGAGATGTTGTAATTAGCATAAGGATGGATTTGAAATAATGGTAAAGTTTTAGAAAGATATAGTGACCCATATACTCCTCGATCAATCACCACTTCTAGAATATCAATGATCCCCATTTTAATCAATTATGAAAGAATGTGTAAATAAATTGTTAACCTGCACTTATATAAATTGGTTTCCTTGGGATGCAATTGATTTGATGATCTAGAAGAAATGAATATCTTATTGACACGTCTATTTAAACTGAGTGTCAATGAGTTGATCCATTTCCACTAGAATACTACAATTTGGATTCATCTCCATCAACTAAAAATTCTTCACAATATCTAAACTATCCAAATAGGGGTGGAAAGTAATGACTTAATTTTTATACATTGAAGACTGGATGCAACCCAAGATATTTCATAATATTAATCTTGAAATAATTATCTCCTAATTGAGTAGTGATGGTGTATGTCCCATACTAAATTAGCTGAATCTTATGATAATGTCCTATTAGTCTTTCCTTATGTAGGTGTATTCATACTTAATCACCAACTTGGAAGGTGTGCAGTTTCTAATGATTTTCATGGTGTTGCTTGTATTTTACATTTTCCTATTATAGAATGGTTTATACTTGTTATTTATTGTGATTAATTTTATGAATGAATTTAAAATATTTGTCAAATTCATTTTTAGATGAATGGGTTACTATTTTTGATGTTGGATTAGGTTAAGTTATGTCAATGGGTGTCAAAGGTTGTAAATCTAGGCAAACCTGAAAAAGGCTATATATAATACAGTTGTATAGTGTTGTGTTGTAGTTTTGTTGAATGAAATGAATTGTTTCATACATATTTTTATTATTATTATAATTTTACACTCTTATAAGGTGTATTATCATCCTATTTACCACTTCCATATGTCCATAAGTCTAGGGATTAAAGGTGGGGATTTTTTTAGCTTTATGTCTAACATAGAGAAAATTGATTTTGATAAATGACTCAAAAAAATTATGTCTCTATCAAAAAAGATATTTTTTAGGATTAAAATGTGGATAAAGACATATTTAAATTTAAATTGAATTGTTTTTAGAGTTGATATTACTTTCTTACAAGGTATGAGAATTACCATTTTTTAGAATCTGTCAACTAATACATAAATTAAATCATTACCATGCTTATTATTAGGGTAGCCTAAGAGGAAGTCCATGGAAATAGATTCAAATAATCTCATTATAATTTAAATTAATATAAATTAGAACCGACATTAATATAATCTCATTAATCTCATTAGAACTGACACCAATATAGATTTATAATATAAAAGTTGTATTATGCTAAGATTTGTAAATTTTTTGAGAGATCATATGTATGGTGTTAAACAACTTCCTAATATATTATTATATATTTCTCCAACTATAAATTTTATAAGATACAAATAATGGAAGTCTACATTATTATATAATGCAATAAAATTAAGTGTTAGTTGTACCATTATAATAGTTTGTAAAAACCACTTCATAATTGATGAGTGTGATAAAATCACAAACTGCCATTATTGATGAGATGTGAGCTTTAGTTCTAACATTACAGGAGTTGTATGATAATACAAGCATGGAATTACAAGGAAAAAATGGTGTGTAGGTGTGAAACCCACTACCAGAGCTACTGCCATTAGTGTAATGTTAGATGTGTAGCAAAAGTAAATTTTAGCAATATGCAATGATCTAGATCCTCCTAGATCATTAATAGTACGGTACTTCTTCATTAATTTAAAAATAATGTGATGGTTATAAGAAACATGTAGTTTATTTTTTCAATTTGAAAGTCTTTATGAATTTAGTGTATCATAACATATTTATACATTTATTTTATTTTAACTTTACATTAGTAATTTTTAATATTTTTGGTTAGGGTTAATTAATAAATAGAGATCACTGGGGAAAAAATTATCCTTGGAGGAATGATTGGGAATGTGCATAGAAACATACATTTAGTGATGTTTCTAGCTTACAATCGAATGGGTTCTTACAATTAATCTCTCTTTTTTACAAGAATGTTCTTATACCCCTTATAGACCATACACCAATTTATTTAAAATTAATACCCACTATACTAAGAGATGCAACTACTTCCTCTCATGTCCAACATTATCTTAATCATATTTACTTTGACCATAATTTTGATGATTCTTACACTAAAAAATTAGTAGTTGGCCTTATAGATATAAATTCCATTTATAACCTAGTTAAAAGAGTTGAGTTTCTCTCTATAACAATTTGGAATACAACATTTCAATCCCTCCCTCATTATATTCACAATCACCCCATTATGATCACGCCCCATCCTACCCCCATGCACCCACTGTCTGCATCACACCACACCCACTTGGATATTTTCATTTCAATGCTTGGTTTGACAATAGTTGTAGATCTCTCCATAGGATTGTGTCACACATTACTCTTAAACATCCCCAAATGAAGAAGTCTATTAAAAATAAATATTTTTTGAGCTTATATATGAATAAGGAAATAAGATATACACTCAAAATTATCATGTTTAATTCTAAATCCTTTTATAAATCCTTCCTTACAAAGAAGTCCTCATATGCCATATCTAACAAAGATACATAGTCCAATTATGCATCTTCTCTCTATAATATTCCAAACTAAGAATCAAATTTAGTGGGAAAAAAATTATAGGCTAAACATATATTCAAATATTATATTTTGTTGCAAGATATTTTTAAACCCAAGACAGGTAAATCAACAAACATATAACACTTAAGAGAAAAATTTATTCATCATAGTCCAAATCTCCTAACAATATATATTGTTGATCTCTTTAATATAGTGGCTTATCACTAATTCCTACTTGCATGGGTGTATCATATCATAGATTCCATAGTTAAATTACAAAAATAACATTGTCCAAATAAAATTAGAACCATCATGGTTGGTCACATATTGAGTAAGCTATTTTTTATATTAGTAGATAGTTTGATTTCATGATTTCACAACTATATCGTGGAGTAGAAAATTCCACTAAATTTTTATAGCTATATCATAGAACCGACAACCAATGTGTGTCATAATACATTTATGGATATTTTTTCATTTTATTTATTTTTAATACGTGGATATGGAATTGGCTATAAGTATTCAATGTATCTTGTCAAAAAATGAGATTAATAAAACACAATTACTTTGCATTTTTGCTTTGTATTGTGTCTATTTTAGTTTATTAATAATATGAATTAGGGGTTGATTTTAGTTATGATCATTCAACAAAGGAAATAAATTATGTATTTTAAATCTGTAAAATATTTTACTTCCTTATGGAGGATAAGGAATGTGTATTTCGATTTCATATGGCAAGGGACAACCTTAAAATATGTATTGTATAGTGAAACACAAATTGCCAAATATTGAGTAAGAAGAGTATATGAAGATTTTTATCTTGTGTAAAATTTAGATTATGGTGTGAATATAGTTGTGGGAAATAAAGATGGCCTCATTTCCTTCCTTCATCTTGTGGAGGTTATATTTTGAGTTTGAAAATACTCTTAGTATCAATGTGATAACATTTTTTATATTTTGAGTTCATGATGAGATTTAATAAAAACTATAATTAATTTTTTATTGAATATTTTTTTGGGTTAGGGCCCTCTTCCTAAGTGGGTTTATCAGAAAAAAATTATATATAAATTTTAATATTTAATATGTATTCAATCATTGAACTCAACTCTAGATGATCTCATAACTTTCTAATTACATATTTTTATTTTACAAACATATTTCTCACTTTCAGCTCAAGTGTTTGGGTACATGAAGCTATGAAATATGAGAAATTGTTGATCAATTTAATGTTGTATGATTGAGCCATGCCACTGATGAGCTTAGAATATGGCTCATTATTGATATGTCATTTCCCTCAATTCATCTCTTGAAGGATATTATCTTAAGCAAATCTTAGATTGTTAGATAGCTATTACATGGAAAATAGATATTTGTCTTGTTTATATTGAGCCAAAGATTAAACCTTTACATTGTCATTAATGTCTAATATATAGCATGTTTTAGTGATTTTTTGTTGTGAAGAATGCTCAGGAAGAAGACATAGGCTATGTATAATGAACATTAAATTTTGATCTCCATCCAACAGAACTACGGACTCCGCAGGGTTTCTTCTACGATCTCTACAGGCTTGTTTCTACATACTCTATAGGATTGTTTCTATAGACTCTGCATGCTTGTTTCTATGGAATCTGCAGGCTTGTCTCTATAGACTCCATAGGTTTATTTCTATGGAATCCATAGACTTGTTTCTATGGACTCTATAGGCTCGTTCCTCCTGACTCTGTAGGGTCAATTTTATGGATTCTATAAGGATGAAACTACAAATGGGAAGCTGGCGATTAGATAAGATAAGAGAGAATCATTCTAGCTAGAATCAAATAAGGAAAATAACTACCTACTATTTTGTAGGATTTGATTTTGATAAAGTTGTATATATATTTGGATCTTAGGACTATTATAGGATAGGATATCTATTTCATCAGAATAATTGGATCTCTTAGAAATCCAATCTCCTATCTTTGGATGAATGGTTCGACCAAGGAATCCTATTTCTTTGCATCCTATTTTGAGTTGATTATATTAGTATAAAATGTAATATTTTCATATATAATAGATATTAGATATCAGATGATAGAGATCAAATAATAGAGGAAAAGATTTGTACAAGCATATTATATGTTTTACCCAGATTGTAATTATTTTAGTTTTATGAATTATCACTTCAGTTTCTAGTACTGATTAATCTTTGTTCCTGAGTCTGAGAGGAGCAAGGGCCCACTTTCCTTGGAACCAAGAATTGTGTATGGTATTTATGTTATGTTTTATTAATTCATTGTTATAACTAATTAGAATCTTGTTAATTTTTACATTTATTCATAAAAACATCAAAATAAATTCACAATTTTAAAGGCATTTTCTTATGACAAAATCATTTCCTTTCTAAGAAAAAGTGTGTTTTCTTTTACAATAGACGTGTGAAGCAAATTTCCTTTTCTTAAATAGGAGTGTAAATTTACTTTCCATGCAAATGTAAATAGGAGTGTGATTTTTACTTTAAAGCAAAAGAGTGGATTAATTTCTTTATTTTCAACAAAAGAGTGAATCATGTAGTTTAGGATACATTTCTTTCTTTAGTCAAAGTTAGAATAGGAAAATCAAACACCCTCATAAACAACCTTCTAGATCTACCATCCTATACCTTACTACAGATAGCTTTGGACACTAGCCCTGGTTGATAAGACATCAACTAAATATTGATTAAATGAGGAGTTAAATGACACTCATCATTTTTGGTGCCGTTGCTGGGGAACATAAGGTGTTAGTAAGGTAATAATTATTGGTCTAGAGTGAAAAATAGAAAACATTGTAAAAACCCATAAAATCCCATAAAAATTTAATAAATTGATGTACCATCCTAGAGATTCTAAAGGATGATTCATCCCAAAGTTTTCACCAAGAATACAAGTTGACACTCCTTTAACATCCCTAAGTAGTGAACCAGAAGTTACAAGTGAAACCTATCTACAAGAATCTTCTAAAACTTGGATAGAAACTAGGCCATTGCCATAAGCAAGCCCCATAAGACAAATTCCTTAGGATCAATCTCTTGTAGGAAGACACTATTTATAAGTTTCTAAGGATTTAGAAGAAGCATTTCAAAAATATATAACTAAAGAAAATTTTGAGAATTTTGAACAACCCATAACTAATACCACAAATATTCAGTGGGAATATCATTCTGGCTTTGAAACATCATCAGAAGAAGAAATGGATCTCTAATAAAATCAACAACTTGCACAACCAAGAAGGATTTTTTCCTTTCTTATTGTTGTAGATCCTAATGATCAAACCCCCATGAAAAATATTTCACTAGCTAATCTACCAAATTTTTGGGGAATATCTATAGAAGATCCTGATCAATTCTTGTTTGATTTTAAGGTGTTATGTCAAACCTATGATTACATAACAGATAGCCATAAATTAAAACTATTTCCCTCTACACTTAAAGATGGAACTATGAGATGGTTCATGGGTTTACCTGGTGATTCTATTAGAACATGGGATGACATGGAAACAAAATTCTTGAACAAATACCAAGATTACTACTAAGTGCAAGAAAGAAAAGAGGATTTCTTCAAAATAAAACATAATGAGGATGAATCTTTAGAGGATTATTTGGATAGATTCATGTTCACTCATAAACGAAGCAATTATCCACTCACTGAAGACATTCAGAAATTGGTTTTCTTGAAAGATTTGGATGAAGATACTAGAGATGCCTTAAATTTGATGGGAGGTGGAGATATAAATAAGTTTGCTTTTGATCAAAATTTTGAGCTTTATACCAACTACTTTTTAATGAAACCTAGAATTAGTAAAGGAAGGTTTAGGAAATCTAATGAAGTGGGTAAGCTAATGGAAGAATTTTCTAATCTAAAGATAAATATCCTGGTTACACTAAACATTACTTTAGATGGCCTTCAAGCTAAGGAAAATGCAATATAACCCTTAGAAATCTACTATTCTAAGTGCAGACAGAAACATGACTTTAGAGACTGCCCCCTAAATAGAACCAATGTTTCATCATGTGGGATCTATGATGCAACAAATCATGATACCAAACATTGCATCCTTCTACCTATTTTAAAGAATCAAATAAAAACACAAGTCCAGTCCACTAAAGAAGTAAATTATATCTAGAGACAAAACTTTGCCCCACAAAACCAAGCTCAAGGACAATTTAATGCAAGAATTATAGTTAATCCATGGATGGCACCCATGGAATGTTTTAGTTCCTTCACCTTTTTGGAATCAATCCCAAATTCTATCAATCTAAAATCTATGGGCATGATAAGATTGGATGTCAACACCCCCATGGATGATACCACATCTATAATAGCAATGGGTACCATAACAACAATGGATACCACAACCATATCAACAATGGAATCAGCCATGGAACCCATAGCCACAATTCACCCAACCAAAAAGACCACTTCAATAACAAATTATTATGCCACCCCTAGTTATTTAGAAATAAGGACAAATCAATCAACCCTCAATGCCTACACAACCAATAGCAAATCCAAAAAATAAACAACTAGCACCTGTTTATGTTAATGAATAGGAAGAGACAATCAATGTTGGAGCTATTGAGTGTTCAAACATACACTTAAGATCAGGAAAAACCATACAAAAACCTCTAGTTCTCATTTTTGAGATACCTGATAAAAAAGAAAAAAAAACTCATCTCAATTAAACATTAGAGAAGCTAAAATCAAAATGAGCCCTGAAGTAAATAAAGAAAAAACTACTACCCCAGTAGTTCCTTTTCTCAAAAGATTAAAATAAATTAGTATTAAACCAAAATAAAAATTGGTCTATGAGTTACAAAAGATCAATATTGAGGTACCCATTCTACAAGCTATTAGGGATATACCTGAATTAAACAAGATCATAAAAAACTTTTGTATCAAGACCCCTGGGAGGAAAGCAAAATATCTAGGAACCATTCATGTTGATAGAAAAGTTACTGATTTATTAGCAAGAAAACTATCAGTTCCAAAATATGCAAATCTAAGAAGCCCAGTGATCACAGTCATAATTAGAGGAAAAGAAATTCCTAACATCTTGGTAGATTTGGGAGAAGTAATTAATCTTATAACAATTGATACTCTATATACATTGTCTCTTATGAAAATGCAACCCACAACTACCATTCTTCAAATGGTGGACCAGTCTGTAATTAAACCAGAAGGGATTATAGAAAATGTTGAAGTACTAATAGAGTCTTGGGAGTATCCAATAGATTTCATGGTCTTGTAACCCAAAACAAAGAATCTAAGATATCCCATAATTTAAGGTAGACCATGGTTGGCTACTATAGCAGCATTAATTGATTACAGGCTAGGAGACATGACCATTTATAATGGGTTAAAATCCAAATGCATCTCTTTGTATCCTCCTGCAAAACCATCAATAAATTACATACAAGAACTTTGGGTTGATGAATTAGACAACACATTAAACAAAATTTCCTCATTAGCTATGAATTAGAAAACACTTGGAATAATTAAATGGAGACATGTACCCAGAATCTACGGACTCTACCAGTCTAAAAGCTATGGACTCTACCAGTCCAAAAGCTATGGACTCAGCTAGTTCAAAAATTATGAACTACCTTAGTTTAGGATTCTTGGGTCAGATAAAATATTTTGAAACCTCCACTTCTACTTCTTCTATTATTTCTTCATCATATGATCATGGATTGATTCAAGAAAGTGTGTGGAAATTGGCAAAACAACATCAAACTCATTTATTAGATGCATTCCATTATTCTTTAGCAAGACTAATTCCTCTTGAAAAAGAGTTTGTTGATAATGTAACCATGTTTCCTAAGCCACTTCCTCATCCATGTCTTTTGAACTCATTGATTAGTGAATTCAAGCAAATAGAATCCAACTACCCAGGTACAAAATCAATCATGGTATTACCTAGAAATTTTTTTAACATCAATAGTTGGTTAACAAATGAAGAGGAAGATCAACTCTTTGAAGTACTAGAATGACATACCAAGACTTTTGCTTGGGATTATAATGACATGAAGGGAATTCACCCTAGCATATGCACTCATCACATTTACACAGAATTTGTCAAACCAGTCAGACAACCACAAATAAGAATAAACCCAACATTAAAGGAGATAGATAAAATAGAGATCTAAAATTTATTAGAAGGTGGGTTTATTTACCCCATCTCAGATAGCCAAAGGATTTTACCTCTGGTAATTATGCCCAAGAAAAATGGAAAATTAAGGGTATGCGTAGATTATAGAGAATTGAACAAAGTAACACTAAGAGATTGCTTTCCTTTACCTTTCATTGATCAAGTTCTTGACAACTTAGCACAAAAAGATATTTTTCTTTCTTGGATGGGTTTAGTGGGTATAACCAGATAATGGTAGCAGCTGAAGATTAAGATAAAACCATATTTACCTACCCTTGGGGAACTTTTACTTATCGAGTACTTCTATTTAGACTCTGTAATGCTCCAACAACCTTCCAAAGAGTATTTTTGGTAATATTCTCTAACCTTACAAATGATTGTGTTGAAGTATATATGGATGGTTTCATCATTTATGGTGGAAATTATGAAGAGGCTCTTACCAACTTGGAAAGATTATTGATCAGATGTGAGGAACATCAATTATCTTTGAGCCATGAGAAATGTTTGTTGATGATGGATGAAGGAATAGTGTTGGGACACCATATTTATGCAAAAGGCATTCAAGTAGATACAAATAAAGTCAAAATAATCTCCAAATTACCAATCTCACAAACACAAACTAAAATTAAGAGTTTTTTAGGACATGTTAGTTACTACAGATGCTTCATAGATAATTTTAGCCAAATAGCTTCCTTTATGTTTGTTTTGCTTACAAAAAATAGTACATTCGAATGGAGTGATAGTTGTCAATAGGCCTTTGAGACCATCAAAGCTAAACTTGTTACTACTTTAGTATTAAGAGGACCAGATTGGACTAAGCCATTCCATATATACACAGATGCTTCCAATACAACACTAGGAGTAGTCTTTAGATAAAAAGATGAAGAGGGTAACATGTATGCCATATATTATATTAGAAAAATCATGACACCTACTAAAATAAATTACACCACAACTGATAGGGAATTCCTAGCTTTAGTCTATGCAATTAACAAATTTAGACACTACATAATAGGCTATAAGGTATTTGTCTATACAGACCATTCAACTATCAGATATCTTACCAACAAACCAATTGTGGGAGGAAGGATTATTAGATGGTTGTTGCTCTTACAAGAATTTGATGTTACTATTATAAATAAACCAAGGAAGTCTAATGTAGTTGCTGATTTCTTGTAAAGAATGAACACTATAGGTGAAAAAGAACTAGTGGAAAATGACTTTCCAGATGAACAACTATTTTCTATTTCATCAAAATATCCATGATTTGTTGATATATCCAATTACCTCACCATAGGGAAGTTTCCTCTACAATTTTCACAAAAATAAAAGAAACATTTAATCAAAGAAAGTTCTTTTAAATAGATTAATGGAATGTTATTTAAAATTGGATCTAACCATGTGTTTCACAGGTGTGTGATAAATAGTAAAGCTTATGATATCATCAGAGCTTGTCATGATGAACCATGAGGAGGTCATTACTCAACTCAAATAACTATACATAAAATCCTAGGAGCAGGATATTATTGGCCTCACCTTCATCAACAAGGAAAAAGATATGTCAGACACTGTAATGCTTGTCAGAGAATTGGACAGCCTACTCTTTCAATAGAGATGCCTCTGCACCCTCATCCTCAATTGGTTTTAGAGCCATTTGAGAAATGGGGAATTGATTTTATAGGTCCTATAGATCCTCCTTCTAGAAGAAAAGAATATCTCCTAGTATGTATAGACTATGTGACCAAGTGGGTGGAAGTGGAAGTATTAACTCATGCAAGAGAAGAGATGGTAGCTGATTTCTTATATTTCAAATCATGTAAAGATTTAGTACTTCAAGAGAGATAGTCTCATATCAAGGACTGTAGTTCATGTCAAACATGATAAAGCACTTTATGTAAGTATATCAAGCTCAACACATAAAAATATCTCCATACCACCCACAGGCTAATGGGCAAGTTGAAGTCACCAACAAAGAACTAGAAACCATTTTAACCAAGGTTGTTAATTCCAATAGAAAGGATTGGGTAGATAAGGTACCAAAAACTATTTGAGACTATAACAATACTTGGAAAACAACAACTAGATTTTCACCTTATGAATTGGTTTATGATAAGAAGCCTTTATTCTCTGTTGAATTTGAATTACAAACTTTGAAAATAGTTGTAGAAGTAGGAATTGAATTAGAAGAAATATAGAAAGAAAGACTCTTATAGCTTAATCAACTTGATGAAATGAAGATGGAAACACTACAAAGAACTGAATTGGTACAACATCAAAGTAAATTTTGGCATGATTCACAAATCAAGCAATGGAAGTTTCAAAAAGGAGATTGGGCACTATTGTTTGATTCCAAATTTCAATAGTTTAAAGTAAAACTACAAATGAGGTAGTTGGGACCTTATCAGATTGAGGAGGTCTATGAAAATGGTTCTGTTAAGCTAATACCTATTGATGATAGTAGAAAAGCTCTGCTAGTCAATGGACATAGATTAAAGATTTATTAGAAACCTCTTAATAAAGAAGAATTTATTCAAAAGATAAAAGATCAAGTATCTATTTTGGAGAGCTCTAATTCTTCTAGAGAACATGCTCATTGATAATCCTCCTATAAAAAAAACAAAAAAAAAGAAAATCAATAATGAAAATCCTTCTAGAGACACTATTGACAATGCATGCCCAGAAAACTAGCTTGTTGGTTGGCTATGCATTGTAAAAAAGGGCTTTGTCTAGAAAACCAGTAATGGTTAGCTAAAGGACAAAAAAAAAATTATAAGAAAAATAGAGAATCTCATCATGTCACTATGATTGGTCATGTTGACTAATCTATGCAAACTTATTTTTAAAGGACAAATGGTGAGCAAAGGATAAATCTAAGGCCAAGGTAAGTAAGACATCTATTTTATTTATCTATGTTTACTTAACTAATTATCTTAGATTTAATTAAGACTTATTCTACGGAGATGATTCAAATTTGAATCTTCTGAAATGGAATGACATGACACCTATCATAATGAAAACACATGCTAATGAGACACCAAAGGTATATGGATAAGTGTGCAACTTTGACACAATCAATTGAGTCATCAATCATAATAATGATGGGATGTCATAAAAGGGGTTTTAAATGAAGTAATGAATCACTGTCATCATCAAAGTGACAGATCATCATTTCACCCAATTTTTAATAATAGACAAAATGGTTGGCACACTCCATAAAAACATGCACCACTTAACTATATCAATTCATCATATCAAACTACGGACTCATGCAGCTATAGCATTTCATATGAACCATTTCATTTATATAGACTTCAATAGAAGCTAGTCTACAAATCTTCAATGACTATTGCCTACCAATTTTAACAAAACACTAGTCTAAACCCCAATCAGAGTTAAAAGAATAGAGTTGTCTATAAATCCATATAGAAATGGGACAGAAGATGAGATCAGAGCCAAAAAATGCCGCAAAGTTTCATAAAGACAAAACTTTTGTGGTAGTGTTTAGAGCCAATGGCTGGCTACCTTTCATTGAAAAGTTCTAGGGTTTCAATGAAATAATGGTAAGTGAATTCATCACTAATATAACCCCCAATTTTTAATTGTGAAAGGCATTATTATTCCTGTTACGACTCAAATTATAAGCTAAATTATACAAGTTCCAAAAGAGAGAATGAGAGCTACAGATAGAATTTCATTTAGTGATTTAATTAGTTAGTTTAATGGTAATGAGTAGATGGGTACTTCATGTATAGTAGATTCCAAGGAAAAATCAAAAGGGATTAGTATAAATTCACTTCCTAAACCCTGGAAATCTGTAGCTAAGTGGGTACTCAAGTATATCATTTATGAAGGGCAACACAATATTTTAGGGGGAGATGCCATGAAAATATTAATACACCTTAAGCATAGGAGTAAAAACTCTCAGTATAAAATTAACCTCCCATCCTTCTTATATAGTGCTATGTAAGTTATGTCTACAACTCCTAATGTTGCTTTTAGGCATCATGGCCTTATTCATCTCATTATCCAACATCACTTCCTTCAGTAATGACAAAAGGTCTGGGACAAATTTTAGAGCAATATAACACAACAAACTCCAAATTTGTCTACACAAGAAACCTCAAATTCACCATAGGAACGTTCATTTCCACCTGTTACATCAGCTGAGAAAACAACACCAAGGAAGAAATCACAGACTGTAGCTCCAACAAAAATCACTTCTTCTTCTTCAAGAAGAATCACAAGGTCTGAAAACTCTAAAGTTTCAAGGTCCCCATAAGAACCTCATGAATCTATAGTGCAACAAATTCCCTTGTTAGGAAGAAGAAAATTGAGATGAAAGGTTGCTACAGAACTTGAGAAGATTGAGGGTTTGATGATTATGAAGGAAAACCAACCAAGTGTAGCTTAGAGAGTCACTAAAAGAAGGAGAAGGCTCATTTTAACAAATGAAGATGAATAAGAAGCTACATATATTTTAGATATCTTAAAATAGTATATCATTCCTCCATAGATCAAAATATCCTTGCACCTATAGATGTTGAATAAATTCCTTTTGAAAGAAACTCTCCAATCATAATAGAAGAACCAATTCTAGAGGAAGAGCCACACACGGTAGAGGAATCAAGTATGGCAGAACAACCACTTGTTCTAATTGAAATTGTAATGGATAAAGGGAAAACTATATGTACCAATGAGAAATGAGAATCATCTAATCTAAATGATCCTATTATGTAGTTAACTTTGCAACTTTCTCAAGCTCAAGCTCTTGAACAATAACAAATAGCTAACATTGCTGACTTGATCAGTCAATTACAAAACAAGGATCATCTGAACTCATTATTGGTGTAGACATTAGACACAACATCTACTGATCATGCAGTAGAAGTTCATAGATTAGAGGAAATAATAAAGGAACATTAAAGTGAAAAAATATATCTTTAGATATATGTATAAAATCTAAAGAAGGAAAATAGGAGATTGTAGAGTTTGGTAAACTCTTCCAAAGCACCTGATGTTGAACCTTCTCCTCCTAAGGTATTTGTTGACCATAGTTGTCAAACAAGTGATCCAGGTATTCTTCCCTTGAAAATACTACATCAAATTGAAGAAGAATATTCTATACTTAAATAGAAAAATAAAGATGCAACTTCTTCAAACAAACTCTTGGAAAATGAAAAGAAAGAATTAGAAGCTAAAGTCCAAGATTAAGAAGAAAATTTGTAGGATGCATACAAATTAGGGGAATCTCTTTTGGCATATATAAATCCTTCTCCTACATATAGTTTGTTTTTATTTGAATAATTTTATAGATGGAAGCTTCTAAGGATCTCTTGTCATATTTCTTACAAAATTTTATAGCCAACAACATTTTTGGAAATTTTCTATAGTGTTGAACGTGATCAGCAGGATTTGCTTTGTGAATTTTATTTGTATGATTTGATTCTAAGAAAACATGAACACAATAAATTTTTGATAAACCTTCATATATGAGAAGTTCAACTAAGGGCATTACATTCTACATTCAAAAATCAAATAGCATGGAAAATTAGATTTGAGAACTATACAAATCATGCTAAGACTACATGACTGTGTTAGACCAACCTTTCTTATTCCTAGATTGATCAAACAAAATTTTAACTATGTTTTGTTAAGAGATGGGGTTAAAATGAATTATTTATAGGCTTTATATGATTTTTCTATTTCTTTTGACTTATTTTCAAGATAAAGTTTTGATTTAGTGGTGACTGTAAGTGTAAATAGATGGTATCAACTTTCAGTGCCTCTTAAAAGATGAGAGGTCATGTCCCCAAATAACTTAAGATGGAGTATGAGGAGAGTGTCCTCAATTTTGGAAATCTTAATATAGGTAATAAACTTTGGGGGAGAATAGAAATGGATTGGCATGAGATATAGACCCCCTTTTCTGATCATACCTATTCTAGGATGCCAGAGTTGGGCTCCATAATCAGAGGAGCAATTCAATATATGGAAACAAATGATTCAAGTACATCAAGGATTTACAAGCAATTCAGACAAGCATATAATAGATGAATTTGATGAATATGATTTAAGTCAGAGTGTGGAAAGTAGATGCCAAAGATATGAATGCCAATAAATGTTTGAAATGGTACTTGCAAAAGGTAAAACTTGGGGGAGATGACGAGCTCAGAATATGGATCATTATTGACATGTTATTTCCCTTAATTCATCTCTCGAAGGATAATATCTTATGCAACTATTATATTGTTAGATAGATATTACATGGAAAATATATATTTGTCTTGTTTATATTGAACCAAAGATTAAACCTTTACTTTGTCATTAATGTCTAATACACAACATGTTTTAGTGATTTTTTGTTGTGAAGAATTCTTAGGAAGAAGACATAGGTGATGTATAGTGAACGTTAAATTTTGATATCCATCTAGCAGAACTACAAATTCCACATGCTTGCTTCTACAGACTCTACAGACTTGTTTCTATAGACTCTGTAGGCTTGTTTCTATAGACTTTGTAGGCTTGTTTCTATGGACTCTGTAGGCTTGTTTCTAGAGACTCCATAGATTTGTTTCTATGGACTCCACAGAATTGTTTCTATGGACTCCATAGGCTTGTTCCTCCTGACTCTATAGGGTCAATTCTATGGATTATGTAAGGAGGAAACTAGAAATGGGAAGTTAGCGGCCTAATAGCATAAGAGAGAATCATTCTAGTTGGAATCAAATAAGGAAAATAACTGCCTATTATTTTGTAGGATTTTCTTTTGATAAAGTTGTATATATATTTGGATCATAGGACTATTATAGGATAGGATATCTATTTCATCAGAAAAATTAGATCTCTTGGAAATCCAATCTCCTATCTTTAAATGAATGGATCGACCAAGGAATCCTATTTATTTGCATCCTATTTTGAGTTGATTATATTAGTATAAAATGTAATATTTTCATATATAATAGATATTAGATATTAGATGATAGAGAGTAGATAATAGAGGAAATGATTTGTACAAGCATATTACAGGTTTTAGCTAGATTGTAATCATTTCAATTTTATGAATTATCACTTCAATTTTCAGTATTGATTAATCTTTGTTCCTGAGTTTGAGAGGAGCAAGGGCCCACTCTCCTTGAAACCAAGAAATGTGTACGGTATTTATGTTATGTTTTATTAATTCGTTGTTATAACTAATTAGAATCTTGTTAATTTTTACATTTATTCATAAAAACATCAAAACAAACTCACAATTTTAAAGGTATTTCCTTATTCCAAAATCATTTCCTTTCTAAGAAAAAGTGTGTTTTCTTTTATAGCAGATGTGTGAAGCAAATTTTATTTTGTTAAATAAGAGTGTAAATTCACTTTCCATGCAAGTGTAAATAGGATTGTGATTTTTAATTTCAAGAAAAAGAGTGGATTGATTTGATTTATTTATTTTTAGCAAAAGAGTGAATCACGTAGTTTAGGACACATTTCTTTCTTTAGTCAAAGTTAGAATAGGACAATCAAACACCCCCATAAACAACCTTCTAGATCTACCATCCTATACCTTACTGCAGATAGCTTTGGACACCAGCCCTAGTTGATAAGACATCAATTGAATATTGATTAAATGAGGAGTTAAATGACACTCGTCAACCACTTAAAAAGGTTTATCTCCAAAAGGCACTTGTCTGAGGTGTATGTAGGTTACAAAACCTTTACATATGAATTATTGTCATTGAAATAAATGGTAGATTTAATATTGATTTTCCATACTTACATTTTTAGCATCAAACTAGAGTAAACATACATTATATTTATCATCATCATGTAATTTATTAAAGAACAATATAATATTGTCATTGAAATGAATGGTAGATTCAATATTGAATTAACATATTTAAGATTTTTAACATGGAACAAGAATAAACATTGTTTATAATTGTCATCATGATGTAGTTTATTAAAAAATGATTGATTTTTTTATTGAAAAATGCACTTTAATTAATATAAATTAACATAGTAAATCACTAGTCATACAAATAAATGGGTTTAAAAATCACACTCCAAAATCCAATCCATACCGAGCTAGATAAGCCTTGGGAAGAGAATAATATTATAAATAGGCCAACATAAGGCCACAAAAAACACAATTTATACTAACTAAAGGAATGTTGACTAAAAAATGGATAATAAAATCATAAAATGAAATAATTAAGTAGCATTAGTGAACATCATCGTTGGCAGAGGTTAAGGAGGTAGAGGATGTTGAGAATTTCCTCTACAATCCCTCTAATTAAGGGGTCTTTATCAATAGGTAAAGGATCCCAACCATAATTATATTATTTGTTCTTATAATGTTTCTACCTAGAGGGTGAAATGGAAAGTTCCAAATGTGTAAACTTATCCTATAGAGGGAGTCCCCAACCCTCCTACACCACCACTTCTTTATATCTATCAAACCCACCATGGCATGGGGATGAACAAGGAGAGTGAGGAGAGGGGCTCATTTGAATTTGAGGTTGTTTATATCAATACCCATGAGTACATCCATGATGGGGAGAGTGGTGGCATGAAGGATCTAAAGACTCATGACTGAATACATAAAGAGCATTCACATAGTGATCTAAGATCATATACAAATGATGAATCTCAAGGTAAACTTTATCAATTTGAACTTTGTTTTGGTGGGTAACATTAGAAATCACAACAAATTTGATAGTAAAAAAAATATGCTTTCCATTTCTTCATGATTAAGACAATAATTGTTTCTAATTTCTTGTATCTAAAAATAATGTCAACATGGAAAATATGCCAAAATATGTTATAAATTATATGGAGTAAAGTAGAGTCCCCTAAGAAAGAAATTTTCCAAGTGAGGAATTTAGGTCTAAAGGCCTTGAAGAGGGTATTAATCCATCTCCAAGTAGATTAGGCATGAGGGCAAAACCAAAAAATATGTTTAAGTGTTTTTGGCTAGTGACAAGTAGGGAAAATGGGATTTGAAACCCCCATGTGATTCATATCACCTACATGCAAACCTAGTAGAGAATACACTAGAGGAAATGGGATTTTTAGGCTCAAAGAGATCATCCCAAATGGTAGTAAACCTTCTAAACCAAAAAACATGGAAGGATATAATATTCCATTGATGATTAAGGGTTTTCATTTCAATGTGCCAATGAGCCAATGGATTAACCCCATTCAAGGAAAGTAATGAAAAAAAGATGTAGTTGTAGGCCAACATCAATCCTTCCACAAGGGCATAATTGAGTAATCACAATAATTATGTAAATAATCCTCAGGTATGGAACTCTATATCTCAGTAATAGATCTACATCTTCATTATTAATATTAAAATTGACCTTCACAAGATTACAATGAAGACATTCATGACTAGCATCACAAAATAAGTCCTCAATAGTTTTAATAACCTTTTTAAACAATATCAAACTCTTGATCCAATGGACTAGGGCAAATGGAACATTGTGAAAATTGAGGATTGGGGACCACCATAGGGAATCTAAATTTAGAGAGATACCTTTTTTTAAATCCATCCCCCACCTAAATAAGGTGGGGTTTGAGCTATTCCCAAGCATTCCAAATATCACATTACCTCTAATAATTATATAATCATGGGTAATGAGAAGGATGTTCAAATCAATACCTTGCTAGGACTTTATGACAAGAGGACCTCCTTTAAAAATTTAATTTGTCAAAAAAAATCCAAGGTTCATCATATTTAAAACCTATGATAATCTATTTGACACTAAGATCCAGACCTTGGATTCTAATTTCAATGAGCCCAAGTCATCCTTCATCTTTAGGATGACAAAAAATGTCCCATGAAAATCTATGGGATTCTTTGTGACCTTCAAAATTATCCCATATAAAATCCAATACTTTTTATTCTAATTTAGAATAGGCAACATTAGAAGGATCCCATCAAGAGTAGTGGTATAGATGCATGTTGTCACTTGTATTTTCACCCTTTGATGATATGACTAAGCTCAACTCACCCAATTGGCATAATGGAAACATCTCACTTACTTAGGTTAGTCAATTCGATAAGATGAATCTCTATAATGAAGGGCTAGCTCCCTAGATTTGTCTTGAAATGCTTTCACCTATACTAATTGATTGCTTATGGAGAAAAGTGATAGAGTTGGCATGAAATGAAACCTATTGTAGAAAGTGATACACCAAGATGTTTACCATAAGACTATTGTACTCCATCACTTTGAGACAAGGCATACAACACTAATTTAAAAGTCTTAAAGTGTACTAACATCAGTATTTCAATATGAAGGTGCCATATATGAAGACTATCCAAGGTAAGTGGAAACATAGATCATTTTGAAAATTTTAATACTTCCTTGTACACTTAAAAACATGTCCATATAATTCAAAACACTTCATATGACCTGCTAGGCATGGAATCACTTACATCAAACATGGAAAGATTCAAATAAAGCATGAATAAATGAATCTCTTAACCATTCAATATACATCTCTTCACACACTTTAATAAGCTGATATATGAATTCACAACTAAATTGAATTTATTGTCTAAGGCAAGTAAAATGTCAAAACCAATAGTGCTTGACCATACCTGGTGTGGTATTAGATTACAAAGGCCAAAATAGCATCTCTTAGAGAGAGAGAGAGAGAGAGAGAGAGAGAGAGAGAGAGAGAGAGAGAGAGAGAGAGAGAGAGAGAGAGAGAGAGAGAGAGAGAGAGAGAGAGAGAGAGAGAGAGAAGTCCAAGGGTCATAAGGACACTTTTCAAGCTGATCCAAGGAGTTAATTATGTATGGGAAAATGATATGTGATGAACTATGAAATTTTAGGAGGTACAAGTGTCCACACAAGGCATAAAACTTATGAAAAGTGACATGAAACTCCTTGTGTTGGCTTATAAAAAATACCTTCATGATTGACCTCCTTTAAATCCCTCATAACTAACTAGGACCAAGTTAAATGATTGGAAAGAAGGGGAAGGGTCTTAGGCATGCCTCTCCATGCATTATTTGTAGGCCTGGCCATCTAAATTCAACTAGAAAAGATCCATTATTATCTGTAGTCTAAAAACTCCTCCTTCATGCACCTTGCACACTTGGCCTCAAAATTGGCATCATTTTGTCATGCAAATCCATGGGATGGAGTGTATGACACTTTTAAATACCCTCCATGGACCTAGAAGCATTAGGTACACCTTAAAAACACTCCACTTGAAGTTTTCCACCCTTCTCACTAGTTTGTCCAATATGCTAGTTTTGACTGGCTGAGATGAGAGCTCTAGTTGAGGCACTTATGAGTTTTATCTTGAAATTAAATTACCATAGGGAGTGATAAAAATTCTAAATATTCCCTCCAAACTTTTCATCTTTAGACTCCTCCTGTAGCGTACACAACATAAAAAATGCTCAAAAATGTCATATTTATGCCATGTCTATACAAATTATATAAAACTAATTTTGGTGTTAAGGAGATTTATTGAGTCTTATTTAAATTTATGTCATCACTCATGCCATTCTGGTCCATTTTGGTGCATTATCTCTCTCATTTCCTCAAACTAGTCTTTGTAAGGGTTTAACCAAGGTTTTAGGCCTATTTGACCTCTTAAGATTTGTTCATGTAGGTTTCACATTGAATTTGTAGAGAAATTATACAATGTGGTTATTCAATACCTCTTCTAACTTCCCAAATTCCTCTATATCCCATACAAAGTGTCAAGAGAGATATGAGTATTCAAAATTGCCTTATCAAGCTCCTTTCCTTGTTCTTTGCAGGTTTGAGTTGGTTTTGGGTCCAAGAATGGCTTCCTTTATTTTAATTTGAACTATAAAATATTGAAATTTTTTTATTCATCACATACATATGCTATAACATGTTTAAATTCTTGTCTTTGGCCAAAAATGTGAAAGACCTCATCTTAGGACATTAAGCTTGATCCTTGCCTAGTAGTCTTACTTGAATTATTGTGGTTTAGACCATATAGTTTATTTTATTTGAATATATATAGATAAAAAAATATAAAATGATCCCATAGGCATGTCAAAATTAATTTTAAATCTCACTTAGGGCTATAATTGAAACTGACCCCTTATTTGGCCTTTAGGCATAACCATGCTTCATGAGCCTGTCTACAAGTTTGAGGGTCCAAGGCACCCTGTTTGGTTTCATCATTTATTTCTTGGTTATTCATGTTTTTTTATAATTAAATAAACTCTAAAAACCTCTCTATAAGTTATAAATAACCTTAGGTTCACCTTATCACCTCCCTTCCTCAAACCTGTTTGCATATGGACAAGGGGAAGTACCCCTTGTTTGAGACAAAACAAGGGTACTTCCCTTATTCTCTTAGACTAATTGACAATTTTAGTGTATTTTAAAAGTGATAAGTATCCCCTACACAAAAAATAAGCCTCTTATAATGTCATTTGACCCCAAAATCACTCCAAAACCTAGAACAAATTCCTCCCAAGGCAGATTGTGTTTTGATTTCCTCTACCAGACTGTGTCTTGTGTTATGAAGACCCTTTTCTATATTTGTTTCCCTATAATATAGGATATATTAGAAAATAATGACCAAGATTAATTTATTATATTCCCCACTTATCTCTTCAAATTCTCATGAACTCCTCTCATACCTTAACCAGTCAAGACTATGTGAAAGTGTTTCACTGGTTTTGCCTTTTAGAGAAGATACTTGTAGGCTATTTTGAAGTATTTAGACCTTAATTAATTGTAAAAACCATCAATAATATATATGATAAATTTAATGGGTATTTTTTCCTTAATTAATTTATTATATCCATTTAATCTACCCACTACCTGTCTCAATCACTGTAGTTGGTTGTGTTTCATGTGTTCTCTAAAAGTGATCCATGTAGGTTGTCCTTGCATGCCCTAGGCCTTGAAAACAACAATACAAACTAAAATGAAAATTTTACACCATATTATAAATTAAAATTATCCTTTTATTCTTTGATTAAGTTTTACCACTGATGTTATCAAGCCTATTGCTCGTGGTAGTCATATAGTCACCTACAACTATTTGTAGGTGCACATTGTATGTATAAATGAGTTTATAAGGTCACTCTTTGCCTCTTAAGACACTTGAAAATTGGAAGTAAAAATCCATAATTTTAAAATTCCTAAACATCCCTAACACTCATATGTTTTAAGATAAAATCAACTCTTCACACTTGGACCTTATATTGGTTAGCTGTATGTGCTCACCAAGACATGTGTATGGATTAAAAGTTGTATGGGAGGAAACAACACTATATCTTCCTCTTTAAAATATTTTTTATGCCATGAATGTTGAATTGAATAATTTGGAAACTTATTCATATTGGGCACAATATAAATTTCAAATTGAATGGAAAAAAGTTAGTATTCGACTCAGGCCTATAGATGATATTGAAGAAAGTGTTTTGATAACAACTTTGAAACCCCAAATGATCATCTTCCACTTTTCATCCTCCTCCAAAAATTGGCATAGTACTTATACCATGCATGATATAAAATATTTAATCACATATCTATTTTATATATCATTTTAACCATTTTTTGAGGTATCATCAAAACCTCAAGGATCACTGTTTTACCATTTTAGGGAAAATGGCCCTGAAACAATCATTTGGATCTTTGAGTATGGTTTTCAACTTCTATTGGATAAAATGACCCAAAAATAGGCTTGTCATAATCAAAAATATATATTATAACTTATAATAAGGTTTTTAAATCTTGATTTAACACTTGAAATGGAGCTTTAACCTTCTGTTGGGCTACGTGTAGGTGGTCATTTACTGTATATAGGCAGTAAAGGATGAAGTGAACAATGTGCATGATTTTCAAGTTTTCATGAGTTGTGAACCAATATAAAAATTTTAAAATTTACCTTCACACCTTATATTGGATTTAAATCACTCCAAAATCTTCCATAATAACATAAAGTCATCCTCCAAGAGCTGTAGGTGACTTTGGCTGAGTTTAACTTGCAGACTGGGTGCATATGTAGTGAATTGGAACTATGTATGGTGTATGAGCCTTGAAAAACCATTGTAAAACCCAATAAATTTTCCATATCAAATAATTTTAAACCAACTTTATAACCTTATTCTCAATGTGGAAACTTCCTTCAAAGCACCTATAGGTGCACTTTCATGGCAGATAGTGAGAAAGTGTTATATATGATTGTTATATTGCCCTTTTTACATTTTTTGGAATATATAACCTAATACCTCATGTTTATGAAAGGTAAACCAATAATTTAAATCTTTATTACATCTCTTTAGACATGTTATATAGGTCCCATACACATACTTCACCATGGCTATAGGTATAATTGGATAAAGAGTTGATTGTGCATACCAATGGATTGCAAAACTCAATGGTGTTCACCTTGGATATTGAACATTTGAAGGAAGGGTGTTACCATGACCATTTATTTGAGTGAAACACCATTATACATCATATCAAATAATTTTTAGAGAAAGATGACTTTTGTAAATGGTGGAATTTGAATGCAATTTTAGAAATCAATACCCTCTTGTAGGGTGAGCTGTCTGAGCTATCAAATCAAATTAAAACAAGAAAACAAACATTAATAACATTTTTTAGGACTTTAAAATCATTTTTAATCATCATAACTAATTGGATCATAGGGATTTTCCCAAAATGAAGCAAAACCTATAGGGTACATAGATTAGTAGGTAAATTTGAAAGGTCAATTTCTTAGGAATGGTTCATAAATATTAGACCACAATTATTATGAAACCAAAAATCAAATGGAATACACCCACAAGATCATTTTTCTTAAAACCTCTTATGCTGATTGTACCAAGTACAAACTTACAAGTCACTTCTATTTGCCAAGAAGGTTGAAAAAGTATAAGAATGGTTTTAGATCAAAAATGACACTTCCAAATCATTAAAAATGTAGAAATGAAAATGAGTAAAATGAAGAGTCACATTAAAAACTTTTCCCATGTCTCACACTTCCCAAGGAGGCCATACAAGTGCTAAACTCTTCTTTTTCTTCAAAAAACTACCCTTTTTTATAGGGACCTACGACTTTTCAATTAAAAATAGTTGGTTAAGACCTTATATGACACATGGGTCATGACATCACCCTCTAGAATCTTCACACTTCCTAATAAAATTGCACAACTCATTAAATACACATTTTTTGACCTCAAAATAACACAAAATGACTAAAAAAACCAAAATGATTGAGGACCAAGGCTAGTATAACATTAAATGACATTAATTAACCTATAAAACAACTTGTGACATAGTGTTAGACTCCCTAAAACATCTAATTTTCAAGGTTTTACCTAGGGGTACCCCAATTTGACCTAAAAGTCAAATTTGGTCAAGAAATTAGTGACTCATAGGGGTAATGTACCTATTATACTAATTAAACTAGTAGCCTTATCAATCCATTGGGATATGGAGTCACATGTACACAAATTTTGACACACACCTTGCCTTTGACAACCCACAAAACATAAGGAAAAACAAGAAAAAGTAACACACAAGACCAAAGACTAAGCAAACACAATTGTGCTTCAGAGCACTTATGGAACACACACACAAAACTAAACAACTGACTCAAAAACTGATTAACCTAAGATAATAACTCCCTCTTAGATTAAAGGGGAAGATTGAAACCTTCCTTACTTCATGACATGAAAGATTTAGTGAGACATGTAAACTTTTTTCCTTTAGCATTGATGCCTTCATCTTCTTCATGGTGTTTACCAACCTCATTGGCATGAGGTTCAATGAGAACCAAGTAGATCCATACAGGTTCACCAAGTAAATGAACTCCTCTTGCATCCAAATGGTATTTTCCTTCTCATGGACTTGGTCTTTGATGTGTAAATTTGACAATATGACAGTCCTCTCAGCATTGTCCTCCCCTTTAACATAATGTGCTTGATGTTTGGAAACACCAATCTTCCTTATACCATGTTCCCACATCCCTGAATGTGGTTTTACCTCATATGAAGCTCTTAACTATATTTTAGGCATGATAGGATCTCTCTTGACATCACTATCTATGTCTACAACTTCTTATATATTAACATCATCAAGTGACTTCATGATAGTAGGTTCTTGACCAGTAGAAAGAATTTAATCTTCATGTTTGATTGAACACTCAATACCATGATTAGATCCATTAAAAAATGTGTCATTAGCTATTCAATATTTTTAAGAATAAAAACTTTACCCAACCTATCAAATTCCTTGCATATGAAATTGAACTTCTATCATAAATCTTCTCCATCAAGAATGTCATCTTCAAGGGTTATTTCCTCTTCCTTAGTCTCATGAGAATTTCTTAGGACTGCCACTTATTGAGGAGTGATTTGAATTCATTCTTGATAGTACACTCTAATTCATGCTTTAAATGTTCATCCACAACTTCATGATCAAACATGGAGTCTTCAAATACCTCTATCTTTAAGTCTAAGCCACACTCTTCATGGATACACATTCCCTTAAAAATGGAGGCATTAGAGTCTACTTCATGGACACACATCCCTTCAAATATGGATGCAAAATATTTTGGAGTATCCTTTTAATCACTAAGGGGAGTCCTTATGGTGATTTGTTCTTCATATTAACTCATTAGGTCTTCTTGATCAACCATGAATTGAGCTTGCTCTTATTCACTTGCTTTGCTCAAGATAGGCTTCTTTTAAGAAGGGATGAGGTGGAAGGTTGCTAGATATGTTTATGGATTTGAGGTGAAGGATATAGAATATGAGATGTATTGGAAGGTGAAAGAGTTGGAAATGGAGAGTGGGATGAAGGAGAAGGCTTATGAGTGGGTTTGGAAAAAAGAAAAGCACTAGTAATCTCATATAGAAGTGAATTCTTAGGCTGCTTAGGGGAACCAACATCTACATGAGCAGGAGCTACATATTGCCAATAATATCCTTATGTGTAATATTTTTAAACATCTGATTTCATATGACAAGGTTCATAGGAGTAATATTGAGGCTGATGGGTATCATGGTATCAAGGATAAGGTTCATATTAGGATTGATAGAGAGGTGTTTCTTGATATTTATCTTGGTAGCCATACTCATAGTTTTATTCAATAACATTATGTCCATATAGAGAAGGAAATGAAGGGTTATAGGACTTTCACAAGTCTTATTTTTAAATGTAATGATACACTTCATGTAAAGGTTGATTAAGAACTTGTTCATATTGATAGGGAATGATACAAGCTATAAATGTCTCACCAATTTGTGTAAAACAAAACTCAACACCAAGGTTAGGCATGAAACTTCATTATGAAGAAAAACATAAGTACTGATCATAAAAAAAAATACCTAGATTGCTTGACCAGCTGATTTAAATTTTGAGTCACCATTGATGCTTGGATAGATGCCTTCAAATGCTGATTGTTGAGAGACAACACCAAAAATATCTCAACTTCTTGGACTAAAAGTCCCACCAAGCATGTCAAAAACTGTTGTCATTTGGATTTTCATCCTTTGAGGAGATGACTCTATCGGATTTGTTGCCAAAATTCAGATAACGTGAGTGCAATGGAGATGTGATGACACAAGATGAACAAGTGCACACCACATAGATACCAAAGCAATTTGAAAATAACACAATAAGAGAAATTGCACAAGACAAAATAGAGAAAACCAAAATCTGATTAACATGAAATGGCTAAAATGAAGAATACATATAGGAGAGCTAGAAAGTAACTCCTCCACAAATGGTGGTCAAAGCACCCCAAGAATAGAGTCCTCCACAAAAGGTGGTCAAAGCACCCCAAGAATAGACTCCTCCAAAAAAGGTGGTGACAAGGTGCTAAGAATAGAGAAGTAACTCCCATACCCGTAATAGCCGGTCAAAGGAGTCACTTATGACATTCTTATGACACCTTATGACATAAATATGACACACAATATCCACATAAGCTAGCCTATCCCACGAATGTAGGAAAAATATATGTATGCACAAATATATAATATTCCCTAATTAATAAATAGGGAAAAATAAAAACCTACACTAATACCCCCCATAAGCACAGCTTAGGTGGGCAGTGTAGAAATAAAAAATGGGTCCCGACAACTAGGCCTGATGAGGTACTCATGTACAAATGCAATCTCCTATAAGATAGAAAAAAAGAGAAAACCCGTAGGAAAAAACTCCCCCCCAAAAGAGAGACATAAAAGAAAAGAAGAGGCTAGAAGGCCCCCTTAAAGATGATGCTGCTGTAGATGTAGACCGCACCCCAAGAAGAGCTCGTAGATGAATGAACTTGCTCTCGGTGAAAGGTTTGGTGAAGATGTCTGCAACCTGCTCTGAAGACTAAAAAAATATTAAGTCAATGACCTAACTATGAATAAGCTCTCGAATGAAATACATGTGAATCTCTATGTGCTTGGTCCGCTGGTGCTAAACCGGATTCCTACAAATTTGAATGGTACTCTGGTTGTCACAATAAATGATGGTGGGCTACCTGATAGGAATGTCAAACTTAGAAAGAATTCCTTAAAGCCAAATAGCCTTAGTAGATACATTAATATCTCCCTTATACTCTGCCTCTGTGGATGATATAGCAATAGCATTCTGCTTCTTGCTAGACCAACTGATAGGATCTAAACCTAGAGAGAAACTATAACTAAAAGTGGACTTGTGAGTCTATGAATCACCAGCCCAGTCTGAATCTATGTATCCAACCAAGTCAACCTCTGTGCCAAATCTATAATGAATCCCATATCTATGTGAACCCTATATGTAATACAAGATCCTCTTAGCTACTTTCCAATGCAGCTCATGGGGTTCCTACATAAATTTGGAGACAAGTCCCACTGAATATGATATGTCAGGCCTAGTGTGAGTCAAGTAGATGAGGCTACCAACAAGTTGGTGATACTGAGTGGCATCAACCAATGGTGAAGAACAATCAGCCTCAAGCTTGACTTCTAATAGAAAGGGAGTCAGAGATGGCTTACAATCAGCCATGTGAAACTGAGCCAATAAGTCAAGAGCATACTTAGGCTGTGCAAGAGAAATCCTTGAATCTAACTATGAGATCTCAAAGCCAAGGAAGTAGTGCAACAAACCTAAGTCTATCATGTCAAATCTATCCTAGAGAGATGCCTTCACCATTGTAATAGCCGATGAAGAACTCTCGGTGATCAAAAGGTCATCAACATATAGAACCAAAATCAAGAGTGAATCATCTTGCTGTAAGAAGTAGACATTGGGATCAGAATGGTACCTAGTGAGACCTGCTGTGAGAAGGAAGGAATCAATCTTGGCATACCAAGCCTGAGGGGCTTGTTTGAGGCCATAGATAGATTTCCTAAGTCTACATACTAAGGGAAAAATTTTAAACAAATCTTGGTGGCTACTCCATGTAGATCTCCTCCTCTAGGTCTCTGTGAAGAAAGGTACTCTTCACATCCATCTGATGCACATACCAACCATGTGCCACAATAATAGCCAAGGTAAGTCCAATAGAAGTCATCTTTGCAATGGGTGCAAAGGTCTCTAAGTAGTCAATGCCTGCCACCTATGAGAAACCTTTGGTGACCAATCACACCTTGTACTTATCAACCGACCCATCTGCTACAAACTTGATCCAATATATCTACCTACATCAAACCATATTTCTTCCCTTAGGAAGTGAGTCAAATCCCAAGTGTGATTTTTGATTAAGGAATAATATTCTTCCTCCATAGCACTATCCCTCTCAGGTACCCCTGATGCCTCTCAAAAAGTCTATGGATCCAAAATTGTAGCAAAGAAGGCATGTGGATCTCTCTGAAAATCCCCCCTAGTACATCTATCATCTGCGGGATTTCCTACCCATGTGCCAGCACTCTCAAGTGTCTGTCTGGCCCAAAGTGGCCCAAAAGTGGGCAAGTTAGGTGCTAACTCCTCATCCTCTGACTGACTAGAGGTGGATGAATCTGCATCACTATCCTCACTGTCTGAACTCAAAGAAGAAGAAGATGTCTCTGGCTCAAGAACCTACTATGGCTGATCTGAATCTGATGAGGAATCATCATGAAGAAGTAGATTTGATGAGGGAGAAGAAGTGTCAAGTGTTGAGTATCTAGGACTCTCCTGAAAATGGACACTTCTCTCAATGAACAACTCATGAGTGATAAGATCTAGAAGGCGATATCCCTTAATACCATCTAGATATCCTACAAAGATGTAAGGCTTGGACTAACGTTCCATAGCTTTGCATTTCTTCTTAGAAATATGGGCCATGGCTGGGGATCCAAAAAATCTAAGGTGCTCAATATCAAGTTTCCTTTTATGCCAAGCTTCAAAGGGTGTTATCCCTTTCAAAGCTTTGTGAGGAACCCTATTTTGAATGTAGCAAGCACAATTGATGGCTTCGGCCCAGTACTGTGGTGCTAAGGATTTGGAGTGAATCATACAGCTACGCATCTCTTTCAAGAGCCTATTCTTGCATTTTGCAACTCCATTCTGTGAAGGACTGTAAGTGACTGTGTGTTGCAAATCAATCCCCTTTGTGGTGCAAAACTGCTCAAACATGATGCTGACATACTCCCCTCCATTATCAGTTCGAAGAACCTTGATGGATTTCTCACTCTGTTTCTCAATAAGAGCCTTGAAGTCTAAAAAATTTTCAAACACTTCAGATTTTTGTTTGAGAAAATATATCCAAGTGTACCTAGAGAAATCATAAATGAAAGTGAGGATGTACTTGGCCCTTGTGAAAGATGGTTTGGGAAAGGGTCCCAATACATCACTGTGGACTAACTCCAAAGGTTGTGTAGCCCTCCAAGCTTTACCTTTGTCAAATTTTGCTTCAGGATGCTTCCCAAGGGAGCACCCATCGCAAAGTCCTTTTGAGAATTGGGCTCGAAGCAAGCCAATGACCATGTCATGTTTGCAAAGTTGCTCAAGGTAGCGGTAGTTAAGGTGGCCAAACCGTTCATGCCATAATTTGCTAACTCCATCTGAATGAGTCAATAATGCTGTTAAAGAAGAATTTGTTTCAAAATGTGAGAAGGTGTATAACCTGGCTTGGTGATTTGCCCTACCCACTGCCACTGTAGTATCACTATGCAACTCTTTGATGGACATTGAATCTGGTGAAAACTCAACTCTCATGCCCTGACCAATGTGAGTGATTTGGTACACTGATAGGAGATTGGTTGAAAGAGAAGGAACACTTAGAACATTGTTGAATGTTCCTCCTTCCATTTCAACTGACCCTCTCCCTACAATGGAAACTGATGTGTCATCACCCAAACTAATTGAAGTCATGCTACAAGGCTCTAAAGATGAAAACTCAACTATTGAAGAGCCCATGTGGTGAGAAGCACCTGAGTCGATGACCCATGAGGATGTGAAAGCTATTATAGCTACAAGGGCCTTGCCCTTTTCTTTCTCCTTACCCTTGCCTTTTACCTTAGTAAAATCTTGGGTAGATGAATTCTGCTTGATGGACTCAGGAACACCTATGTTGTTCTTCTCTAGAAGATGAGTTAGGTGATCTATTTGTTTCTTCATGCATTTGTGTTCATCATGCCCTGTATTTTTACAATAGGCACACTTAACCTTCTCCTTCTTAGTTTTAGCATTGGAAGATGAAGTCTCAGTGTTGTTTTTGGCAGGATTGGTGTTTTCTTTCTTCTTCTCCTAGTCCTTGTTCTTTTTCTTCTTCTCCTTTGTTGAAGTCTTATCCTTACCATTTCCAAATATCAAAGCTTGGGGTTGAGTAGACTTCATTATGCCCATTTGAATTAGCTTATCTTGCTCCCTAGTCAAGTCAGCAATGAATGAATCCAAAGAAGGTATTTTCCATGTAGTGCCAAGGGCACTTTTTGTGGCATGGAAAGTGGAGACAAAGACTGAATAGCTTAGACCTAACTTTGCGAGAATAGAAAGAATGAGTTGATCATCTTTCTTCTCTATCATGCACTCTTTCAATTACAATCTAAGGGCCTCAAACTTAGTGAAGAAGTCCTGTAGGGTGTCAAAGTTGCTAGGACTTAGACTTATGAGTTCATTTTCGAGCTCATGACCTCTCATCTCATCAAGCTTCCCAAACAAATTTTCTAAGGTGTCCCATATGTCATTAGGAGTTTGGGAGGATTATAAGTGGAAGAGAAGTTCTAGAGACACAGATAAACTCAGTAATCCATAGGCTTCATCACTACGGTTGTACCACTTGACCTTTTCAACATCAGTGTTGGGTTATACTTCAGTTCCCATAGTAATCCTATACAACCCTTTGCTTTTAAGAATGATTGACATTTTAACTTTCCATTCATGATAGTTGAAGGGTGTTAGGGGTTTAAGTTGAAAAGAATCCATTTTTAGCTGAATTTAGGTGAAATTGTGTTGATTGTAAGTTGTGAATTTATGCAGAAAGGAGAATGAAAGCAAGTTGTGAAAAGCAATCACACCCCCCTGAAATGTTGAGCCCCCCCAAATATGCAAGTGCACACTAAAAAAAAGTCAGACTCAGCCAAGAATGTGTCTTAGAGTAATCAGTGCAAGACTAAAGCAAACAGGACGTCAGACTCAGCCGAAAATGCGTCTCAGGAGACCCAAATTTTGGCACTTTATAAACTAGTACATTTTTGAAAAATAACAAGTCTACACTGTGGAGAATTAAATTTCAAGCACTTTTTCAAAAAAGGGTACCCAAAATCAAGCTACTGTTTGCAAGATTTTAAAGTTACAAATTTCTCATAAACTAGTGTTTTTGCAAAAAAAACACTAAAACATTAAAAAAATGCCAGTTATAGGGAGAGAAAGTGGCCTTTCAACCACTCGTTGGATTTAGCACAAAATAAGGAATCCAAAAGAGGTATTTGTGAGAGGAAATTGCCCTCTTGCCAACTCAGGCCTCACCCTTCGTCTTCGACAGGCGAAGATACAAGTTTTAATTGAAAACCCTGAAATTACAAAACTGTCTAAAAAGTTAAATACTCAGTCAAATTGACTGATTTTTGTTTTAACAAGTCAAATTTAACTGAAAATATTAAATCAGAGATAGAATTAAATGAAGCCATGTGTCCAATGGATGCCAAATAAGATGCCAAGTAGGAAGGGGCGTCCAAAAATGAACAGTCCAGAATTTGACAATAGAAAAGACAAAAAATGAATGTTCAGCCTACTGGATGCGACTGCTTGGTGGTAGGGAGGACTGTGGCGTGGCAGAACTTCACCAAAAAAGAGGCACAGAAGCTTCTGGACAGCAAACAAAGCAAGTGGCATCCCAAAAGAAAGGTGCAGTTCTGATTTTTTACAAAAAACAAAAAAAAGAGCAGACCTAGGTGCCGTACAAATGACTGCTGAAACTGACTGCTACTGTTGGAACTTGCTAGAAAGGAGGTTGGCGCAGACCAGGAGTGTGGCGTGGCAAAAATGAAGCTGAAGTATGCTAGGCATTGCAAAAAAGTTATGTAGGTGAGAAAGGAAACTTCCAGCACTTTCTTTCCAATGATAAGCTTTGTTATCACAAGCACCAAAGCTTAAAATTTCAGATCCAAAGCTTACAACAGCTATCTTTTGACGCCATATCTGAACTTTTCCAAGATAAAAAAACAACTAAAAAAAAAAGCCAAGTTTGGATCTCTTTCCCATGTAGCACATAGAGAAAGCTTCAATGCCTTGCTACAAGCAAAGAAACAAGTAAAAGATCCCCCTTTTTTTCCTGTAGAATGACAAAAAATAGAATTCCTCTGCCTTGCTGAAGAAAACCACAGATCTAGACAAAATGTCTTAGCAAATGCTAACTCAAAAGTAAATTTTTAAACAAGTTCCGTATGGATTTGCATGAGTTTTCAAAAAAATCTACCAAAGCTCTCAAATGCAATGGATTTTTTAAAAAAAAAACTACTAAGAAAGCAAAGTAAGAATTTCAAAATAAACTACTAGCATAACCAGACACATGATTACTGGAGTGGCTCTGATACCATTTCGGAGTTGTTGCCAGAATCTGGATAACGCGAGTGTAATGGAGACGTGATCACACAAGATGAACAAGTGCACTCCACATAGATGCCAAAGCAATTTGAAAATAACACAATAAGAGAAATTGCACAAGATAAAATGGAGAAAACCAAAATCTGATTAACATGAAATGGCCAAAATAAAGAATACATATAGGAGAGCTAGAAAGTAACTCCTCCACAAATGGTGGTCAAAGCACCCCAAGAATAGACTCCTCCACAAAAGGTGGTCAAAGCACCCCAAGAATAGACTCTTCCAAAAAAGGTGGTGACAAGGTGCTAAGAATAGAGAAGTAACTCCCATACCCAGAATAGCCAGTCAAAGGAGTGACTTATGACATTCTTATGACACCTTATGACACAAATATGACACACAATCTCCACATAAGCTAGCCTATCCCACGAATGTAGGAAAACTCCATGTATGCACAAATATATAATATTCCCTAATTAATAAATAGGGAAAAATAAAAACCTACACTAATAGATTCATCCCTCCTCATCCAAATGCAATAATGGAAACAACTCACTTGCTCAGGGTAGTCAATTTGATGAGATGAATCTCTAGAATGAAGGGCTAGCTCCCTAGATGTGCCTTGAAATGCTTTCACATATACTAAAAAATTGCTTATGGATAAAGGGGATAGATTTGGCATAAAATGAAACCTATTCTATAGGGTGATGTGATAATATGTTTACCATAAGACTATTGTAATCTATCACTTTGAGACAAGGCATACAACACTAATTTAAGAGTCCTAAAGTGCACTAACATCAGTATTTCAATATGAAGGTGCCATATATGAAGAATATCTAAGGTAAGTGGAAACATAGATCATTTTGTAGATTCTAAGACTTCCTTGTACACTTAAGAACATGTCCATACACTTCACAACACTTTATATGACATACTAGGCATGTAATCACTTGCATCAAACATGGAAAGATTGATAGAAAGGAAGGATAAATGAATATCCCTTAACTATTTACTATATATCTCTTCACACACTTTAACAAGATGATATATGAACTCGAAACTGAATTGATTTATTGTCTAAGGTAAGCACAATGTCAAAACTAGTAGGGCTTTGCCATACCTAGTGTGATATTTGATTACAAAGGCCAAAATGGTAGCTCTTATAAATCTTGAGAGAGAGAGAGAGAGGAGAAGGGAGAAGTGTAAGGGTCATAAGAACACTTTTAAAGCTGATCCAAGGAGCTACTTGTGCATGGTAAAATAATATGGGATGAACCATGCAATTTCAAGAGGTATAAGTGTCCACACAAGGCATAAAACTTATGAAAAGTGGAATGAAACTCCTTGTGTTGGCTCAAAAAAACTGCCTTCATGATTGGAAATAAGGGTAAGGGTTTAGGCATGCCTCTCCATGCATTGGTTGTAGGCCTGGTCATATGGAATCAATTGGAAAGGAGCCATCATCATTTGCAGTCCAAAAACCTCCTCCTTCATGCACCCTACACACTTGGCCTCAAAATTAACATCATTTACTCATGCAAATATCTGAGAGGGAGTGGATGACACTTGTCAAGACCCTCTATAGACCTAGAAGCATTAGGAATACCTTAAAATCACTCCACTTAAATTTTTCCACCTTTATTACTAGCTTGTCCAATATGTTAGTTTTGATTGGCTGAGATGAGAGCTCTAGTTAAGGCACTTAGGAGTTTTCTATTGAAATTAAATGACCATAAGTAGTTAGAACAAGTTTAAATCTTAACTCCAAACTTTATTTCATCTTTAGCCTCCTCCATAGCTTGAAAAACATAAAAAATGCTCAAAAATACCATGTTTCTACCATGTCCATATAGATTCCATACAACTAATTTTAGTGGTAGGGAGCTTGATTGAATCTTCTTTAACATCCAATCATCACTCATGTCATTCTAGTCCATTATCTCTCTTATTTCCTCAAATTGGTCTTTGTAAATGTTTAATAATGGGTTTAGGCCTATCTAACCTCTTAATCTTTGTTCATGTAGGTTTCACATTGAAGTTGCAGACAAATTCCACAAGGTGGTTGTTCAAGACCTCTTCTAACTTCCCCAAACTCCTCTGGCTCCCATGCAAAGTGTCAAGATAGATATGATTATTCAAAACTAACCTATTAAGTTCCTTTCATTATTCCTTACAGGTATGAGTTGGTTTTGGGTCCAATAATGGCTTCTTTTGGTTTTATTTGCACTCTAAAATCTTGAAAACTTATGTAGTCATCCCATACATATGTTCCAATATGTTGAAATGCTTGTCTATGACCAAAAGTGTGAGTAGTCTTACCTACACTCTTACGGTTTAGACCATCTAGTTAAGTTTTTTTGTATCTAAAAATATCAAACACCTCTAACATGATCCCATAGGCATGTCACAATTAATTGGAAAGCTCACCTAGGGCTAGAATTGAAACTGACCCCTTGTTTGGCCTTTAGGCATAACCATGCCTCATGAGCCTTTTTAAAAATTTGAGTGTTTAAGGCACCCTATTTGGTTTCAACATTTATTTATTGGTTTTTTATTTTTATAAATGTACATAAACTCTACACACCTCTCTCTAAGGTCTAAACAACCTCATGTTCACCTTATCACCTCCCTTCCTCAAACCTGCCTGCTTATGCACAAGGGGAAGTACCCCCTATCTAAGACAAGTTAAGTGGTGATTCCCTTATTATCTCAGACTAACTAACCATTTTAATGGATTTTAAAAGTGATAAGGATCCATTACACAAAAAATCAGCCTCTTAATAGGTCATTTGACCCTAAAATCACTTGAAAACCATAAACAGACTCCTCCCAAAGCAGATTGTGTTTTGATTTCCTCTAATGGACTATGTCTTGTGTTATGAGGATGATTTTATCTATTTTTTTCCATATCATAGAGGATATATTATGACATAATGACTAGGATGAAGGTATTATAGTCCCCACTTATCTCTTCAACCTCTCATAAACTCCTCTCATACCTTAATCAATAAAGATTGTGTGAAAGTGTTTGACTAGTTTTGCCTTTTAGAGAAGATACCTATAGGCTATTTTGAAGTATTTGGATGTTAATTAATGGTATCACACATAAATAAATATATATGACCCATTTAATTGGTAGTTTGACCTTAATTCATGTCCCAGATCCATTTGCTTTACCCACTGCCTATCTCAGACACCTTAGCTAATTGTGTTTCCTATGTTCTTCTCCAAAAGTGACACCTGTAGGTTGTCCTTGCATGATATAGGCCTTGAAAACAACAATAAAACCTTAAATGAAACTTTTTACACCATATTATAACTTAAAATTTTCCTTTTATGCTTGGAGTAAGGTTTACCACTGAGGTTATCAAGCCTATTGCTCAAGGTAGTCTTACGTCACCTACAGCTGGCTGTAAGTGCAACTATCATGAGTTTAGAAGGTCACTCTTTTCCTCTTAAGACAATTGAACTTTTGAAGGAAATATCCATCATTTCCAAACTCCTAAACATGCCTAAAACTCATATGTTGTAATAGAAAAGTAACTTTTCACACTTGGACCTTATATTGGCTCGTTGTAGGTGCTCACCAAGACATTTGTATGGACTAAAAGTTTCTTGGGAGGCAAAAAACACTATATATTCCTCTTTAAAATATTTTTGATGACATGAATGTTCAATTGAATCATTTAGAACCATCATCATATGGGGCATAGTCTAAATTGTAACTTGAATAGAAAAAAGTCATTATTTGACTCAAGCATGTAAATGATATTGAAGAAAGTTAGTGTTTTGATAACAACTAGGAGACCCCAAATGACCATCTTCTAATTGTCATCCTCATCCCGAACTTGGCATAGTCCTTCTCCCATGCATGTGCTACAAGATTTACTCACCTAGATATTTTAGATATCATTTTAACCATGTTTTTAGGTATCATTAAAACCTCAAGGATCATTATTTTGCCATTTTAGGGAAAATGGGCATGAAATAGTCATTTGGATCTTTTAGCATGGTTTTCAACTTCCATTGGATAACATGACCCACAAATAGGCCCATCATGATCAAAAATATATATTAGAACTTCCAAAAAGGTTTTCAAATCTCAATTCAACCCTTGACACGGATCTTTAACCTTCTATTAGGCTGTCTTTAGGTGGTCATTTAGTGTATACAGGCAGTAAAGGATGAAGTGGACAGTGTGCATGATTTTCAAGTTTTCATGAGTTGTAAACAAATATCAACATTTTAAAATATACCTTCACACCTTTCAGGGGATGGAAGTCACTGCAAAATCTTTCATCATAACATGACATCATCCTCTAAGAGATGTAGGTGACTTTGACTGAGTTTAGCATGCAAACTGGGTGCATATGCAGTGAATTGGAACTATGTATGGTGTATGAGCCTTGAATAACCATTGCACCTTATAATATATTTTACATTTCAAATCATTTGAAACCAACTTAAAAACCTTCTTCTCAATGTGGAAACTTCCTTCAAAGCACCTGTAGATGCACTTCCATGCCAAACAATGAGAAGGTGTTATATATGACTATTATAGTACCATTTTTACATTTGTTGGAACGTATAACATACTACCTCATTCTTATAAAAGGTACACCAAGCCTTGAAACCTTAATTACATCTTTGTGTACATGTTATACATGTCTCATGTACATACTTCACCATGGCTGTAGGTACAATTGGACAAAGAGATGACTGTACATGCCAATGGACTATAATACTCAATATTGTTCACCTTGGATATTTAAACCTTGAAGGAAGGGTGTTACCATGACAATTTATTTGATTGAAACAACATGCTACATCATGTAAAATCCCTTGTAGAGAAAGAGGAATTTTGAAAATGGTGGAATTTGAATGCAAGTTTAGTATCAACACCCTCATGCAAGGTGAGTTGTTTGAGATTTAAAATCAACTTAAAACATGAAAAAAATAATAAAGGACATTTGAGGAGGATGTTAGGATCATTTTAAATCATCACAACTAACTGAATCATATATATTTGCCCAAAATGAAGCAAAACTTATAGGGTACATGGATTAGCAGATAGATTTAAAAGGTCAACTTCTTAGGAATGGTTCATAAAGCTCATACCACCATTAATCTAAAAAAAAATCAAATGGTATCTGATTGAGTGTAGAATACGCCCCTAATAGTATTTATCTTGAAACCTCTTATGTTGACCATACCAAGTATAAACTTGTAGGTTACTTCTATTTGCCAAGAAGGGTGAAAAAGGTGTAGAATGGTTTTAGATCAGAAATGACACTTAAAAAGCATTATAAATGTATAAATTAACATTAGGAAGGTGAAGAGTCACATTAAAACCTTTTCCCATGTGGTACTCTTCCCAAGGAGGCCTTACAAGTGCCAAACTCTTCATTTTCTTCAAGAAAACTACCCTTTTCTAAGGGAATTGCCACTTTTTAGTTACGAATGGTTGGTTAATACCTAACATGCCACATGGGGCATGACATCACCCTATGAAATCTTTACACTTCCCAATAAATCCATATAACTCATTAAATGTACCTTTTTAAGCCTCAAAATGACCCAAAATGACTAAAAGGACTAGAATGATTGGGGACCAAGGCTATTATAACATCATAAGACATTATTTAACCTATAAAACACCTTGTGACATAATGTTAGACACCATAAAAAACCTAAAGGTGAATTTTTTACATAGTGGTGCCCCAATTTGACTTAAAAGTCAAATTTGGTCAACAATGAGTAGTAGACAAAACTTTGGAATATATTTGAAATTTATTTGCTTATGAAAATAGTTTGGTGATCTATAAGGATATTTTTATCAAACCTTTGAACTACGTAAGACCAAAAATTAGTGGTCAAGTTTCTAAAAATAAAGGGAATGCCTAAGAATTTGAATTAAATTCTAGGGAGAATATACTACCATTGAAATCCCTCAAACTAAAGAGATTAGGGAGAAAGAGATTAGTGATAGGTGTGAGTTTTATTACATTGGATGGAAGACCTAAAAACAAGTCAAAATATATCAAGGCATTATGTATCATTTTTAATATAATCCTCTTCATCTTGAAGGGTAATAAATAAGTCATCTACAAAGTGCCCATTAATCAATTGATGGTTTGAATTGGATAGAGAATACCCTTCACCAAAGCCTTAGAAGGATAGTTATCCAAAGGATATATAAATACCTCAACAATGGAAACATAAAGAGGAGATAAAGGGAAACCCTTCCTAATATATCAATAAAGTTCAAAATGATGATATTGGGCACTGTTGATAGTAATGCAAGCACTAACAACTTAAAAAATCATGTAGACAACATGCACAAACTTGGGGCCAAAACCAAGAGCCTAGAATATTTTTATAATGAAAGGCCACTCAAATTGATCATAGTCCTTCTCAAAATCAATCTTGACAAATGAGGCCTTCTGATTGGAAACGGTATCCCATTCCATACCTTTCAAGATAAAAATGACATTGTATATAACATATCTATGTTGAAAAAACCCCTTTTGCTAACTTTTAATGATTAAAGTAAAAATATGCTTAATTATGAGGGCTAGAGATTTATCCATAATTTTATAAGATAAATTTAGAAGGGTAATAGTGTCTAATTAGTAATGAAACTATGGTCACCATATTTATGAATAAACTTGATATTAGCCTGATTGATGAGAGAGCCCAAATAAATGTTCAAAACAACTTATAAAAGACTTTCTAAACATTAGGTCACATATTATCCCATAAGGTTTGATAAAGATCACAAATAAACCCATTAAAAGTAAGGGTTTTGTTAGTAAACATATGCATAACAACTTCCTTAATATCATTCAAGCTAAGGGTTCCATAACACACTAATATCTATGCTTCTAAAAGCTTACAAGGGACAAATTCAAGGTGTTGAGAGATAGTAGGTTATTTTTTAGGAGTGACAAGTTGAGCTGAAAACACACCATGATAATGATGAACAAAAGTGTGTAGAATATTAGGTAACTTGGTCACTCTAGTAGAAACATACTTAATGTCTTTGATTCTATTAGTGACTTGTATTGAATGAAGGAGAGAAACTAATTATATGGTTACTTTATATCTAACTTTTATCCAATGCATAGAGGCTTGAGTTGTGCTCCCTTAGCTTTATATGCCTCTTCAATTTAGATTTTATGTCTTTAAAGTGCTCTTTGATTCTGAAGATAATTATTAAAAGGTGACTCCTCAAGATAATGTGAAACCCTATGGACTTTATAGTTTGTGGCATGATGAAGGAATTGTCATAAGATAACATCTTGTTTGTCATACATTCAAATGAAAGTGGCAGTGCGATAAATGGCATCAAACCATAATTCAATTTAGCTAGTATGCCTAGTGGGTCTACAAACCAAATTTAAAATTTGAATAATGTGCCCAAAAAATATTTCATGTTTTAGATGAGTTGTGTTGAGATAAAATTGTGTTTTGGAGGGTATAACCTGAGGAGTAGACTATTCAATACATAAGCAAACAGGGTGGTGATTTGATAAAAGAGTGTTAGGGAATACAAAAACTAGTCGATATTGCATATGACAAAATAAAAAAGGTCTTTTTATTCAATAATAACACAACTAAGATGTTAAGCACTCTATATTCTCCCTACCAAAATTTAGAGGAGGTGAACCAAGGAGATCTCAGCCCCTTCTCTAACGGTGATAGGGTCAAATACCCTAAGTTTGTTACACATGTAAAACCATGCCTTTTGCTTCCCAAAAAACAATCACATGGGTAGATATCCCTCTTTGTTTTCATGATATTTAACCATATTGAAGTATTTTAAAATTATCTAGTAAGCATCTAGTATAAAATATGAAAACCATCTCCAGAGTAAGGTTCATTTCACAACATAATTAGATGCATATAGGTTGATAAATCTAATGAAGTGATTATAAAAATAGAAAAGGGTCCAGATGACATGATGGGTGGGGTATGAACCCAAAAATACCGCATTTTGAGAAATCTTAGGGGCTAAAATACTGACAACACCTTCACCACTAGTTTCATAATAAGTGTCCTAACATAAATCCCTAATCCAGAAAGTGTGAGTAGAAGACTGAAGAAAGAAGTCATAAATATTGAATTATTGCATGCAAATAATTTTCATGTGAAAATGGTTTTGACAACTTTTCCTAACTGTATCCTTAGGATTTAGATTAGTAGGACCTTAAACATTCTAGGAGTAGACTAACATTGGGAAACACTAAAATTCTTATCATTTTCCTTTGTAAGGTCTTCGAGGGATGAAAATAGATTAAGATGAATATTAGAAACCATAAAATCACCTAAATGGAAAGGACACCATTTATCTGGCACATACTCATCATCCTTGGAGGGTTAGGTACTATGTGAATGCCACAAAATAGTCTTGTGGTTGAGAGCAATGACATTGATATCAGAGTAGAAAGTTGTTTTCCTAGAAGGGGTTGTGAGGGTGGATCTGGTGAAGGAACAAAATTAGATACCACTTACAGTGTGTGATAAATTGGAGGTGATGCCTTAACTAGTGTAGGATCATTTATTTTTCCAATAGAGGCCAAAGAGATAAGAACAACTATGGTTCAGTACATAATGGACTAGGCTTTACCAATACCATGGGATATATTATTTTTATTATTAGTGATTGTGTTCCAACTTATAGAGTTCCCTTTCTGGGTTTTGGATGTAGACCCACATTTTTCTTGAGAAGTAGGGAATATTAAAGGACATTTCAAATCATATGATCTAAAAATTGATACCAAAAGCAAGTGTAGACACTATAAAACCACAAATCATGGTTCTATGTGTCGAAATGACCCTTAAAACACTTTGGAACCCCCTATGGACTATTCTAAACCTTTTGACCATAAACTTGAGTCAAGCTAACTTAACCCTACCATATCGACTATCAATGGTCATCATAAACACCAACAATTAGGTTAGCCACCAACGATCAGGTTTTAACCACCTAAACACTTTAACTCCCACTTTATCTCCACCTTGATTTTTTATATTTATCTTTCCTGATCTATGTGCAAATCAATGCATGCTAGAAATAAATTTAGACACCCTCTTGAACCTCTTATTTGAACTAGTTTTTCCACCTCTCCCTTTCTTCTATATAAGGAGAGGAGGAGAACGTGAAAGATACATTAGATCATTAGGATAACCATTAGCAATCATCAATAATTATATCGGAAATTAGTTTTTAGGTCTTATTTCAATGAATCCAACAAACTAGTGACCATGATAGAGCTAAACAAATGTTGCAATAACTCATTAATCAACAACCAAGCACCATTACTCTGCTAAAATTACTCTAGGTTGCTAAAAACAAATTCAAGCCAACTCCCTTGACATTATTTAGGCTAGCAAGCTAAGTATCTATATTCTATTAGATGCTATAATTAGTTTATGTGTCTGATCTCCCAGCCCACTACCCAAAATCTATTCTACAACTTACCTAATTAGCTTCTTAAACCAACTCAAAATCCACAGTAACTAGTGATGGTCACCCTGATTATCAAAAATTTATCCTAACCACCGACACTCACCTTAACCACTAATGGTCTCACCTAACCAATGATGGTCACTATGTAACAATTCCAATAGCAAGCTTAATTAACCTATCAAACCCTAAGCAAATCCCATTTTTTAACTCCTTACCTAACCATAGAACACCACCCTATTTTATGAACCACACCTGATTTCTTTAACATTAATATCTAATAATTTATTGCTATAATTAGTCAAATTCTATCTTTTTATCAAGCACTTGTATTTCATTCTAATATATTCTGTTATATATGCAATCAATTTATCTTTCACTTTTAGAATTTAGTTGTTTAAAATCATGGATTGATAACCTCTTAAGAAGTGTGTACTTCTTGGATCTAGCTAACATTAGGTAATCCACCCAACTACCTAACTAACCAACACTTTTTATTTTAGTGTTTTCCTATTTGTAAGTCATTCCTTCCCAGATAAAGATGAGTCTCCACAATCATTTGATCAACACATGCAAAACATATCAGGTTCTTCTACCATACTCTTCTCAAGTTTCTTCTTTCTTCCAAGAATATAAGAAAAAAATTATTGGAACATTCTAGCACACCTAATGGGACCCTTGAGTCTTAAATTCAGTTCATTAGTTTGCATCTAGGTTCTCTTCTTCTTTTTTATGCTCATATAACAAAATACAAAATTTCAATTCAGGTTTAAAATTAATTGCATACATTATTTTATTGTAATTTTATCTCACATAGCTCAATTAAAGTAAGTAATTAAACCATATCTTCACTTATATCACACACACAAGACCAAACCACTTACACCTGATCAAATATCAAACAACTAACATAAGGACTAATTGATATTTGATCACCTAGCAGTCACCTTCATCCCTTAGCAATCTTAGTTAGATGTCATTACCAAGAAGAGAAACCAAAACTCAGCTCTCTAGTTGAGTATAATATCTGGTAATCTGTATATATTGGCTAATCACCCAACACCCTTATCGCTATGATGTGTGAAGTGAGGCGGTAGGACCTAATTCAAGCCACGTACTGATTCCTAACATATATCCTTTTGAGAGCCTAAACCACTTGAAACCAACCATAGACTTCTTATCTAGTACCCATTCTACAAACCAACATTGAGTCACATAATTCTTAAAGCTTCAAGCATAAGCCAAAAGAGAGACTAAAAATAAATTTAGGATTTAATGTGCCTTTAGTATGTGTTTTATTAATCTTTTCCTATATTCTCTTTTTTTGAGTTGTGAGATTTTTTGTGTTTTCCTTTCTCCCTTATTTGCATGGTTCTAACTCGACAACAACTAAGAAACCAAGAAGAATAAGATCTACCACCAAACCATCTAAATTATTCTACCTCTTCATCCATGAAGTACATCTCAAATGTAGAGGGTTCTCCTCATCCTTCAAGAATTCCTAGTTTGCCTTGGGTATTTACTCTAAGGGATACAAACTTTTTTCCTTCTAAGATAACATTTTGTGGCCCTTCAACATTATCTCAACACCATACTCACCATATCCCTATTTTGGTTCCACCTTATGGTATGCCATCCCACCTTATGGGTGACACTTTTATTGCCACCATTACCACACAAACATTAACCACCAAAACATCTTCATCTACCAATAATCCATTTGATACCACTATGCAAAACTAACCTATCCAACCTACCAACATCCTAACACCTTCCAATCTAACCAATAACTCCTCTACCTTAGGGGTTACCCAACCATTAACCACCTATACTCCACTTATTATGGGAGTAACCACTACTAACATTATTGCCCTTACTATGGCTATCCCTAACCCACTAACCACTACTCCACTTCAAAACTTGGTGGCTTCTATACCACCTATACTACCTCCCATTAGTACCAAACTCACTACCTAACCTCTACCTAAAAACCCAACCATACCTCTTATTCAACCTACATTAATCCCTTAATAGGTGCCCATTACACTGAACCCAAGCTATATCCCTAACCCACAAGGGTATGTACCTCTACCTACTACCCAGCCAATTGCATCTACTTACCCATATATAACATCTACCCAACTACTTATGCCCACATATCCTTACGTAGCATCTTATCAACCACTTGTATCCATATACCAATATTTGGTAGCCTCTCAACCTCCCACTAACTATCAGTATGTTACCCAACCTCAATAGCACACACATTAAAACTTTAGACGTGCCCAACCCTAAAATGATATGGTAAAAATGTTAATGGATAAAATGACTACTTTGGAGTCATCCATATATATTTCCCATAACATATTATTGTATGGCCAAATATGTAACAAGCCGATTCACCCACTTGTCCCCATTCAACCATATCCTCCTCAATGATAACTTAACAAATTTACTAAATTTCAAAGTAAGGTGGACCCTCAATAACATCTAAGAGAATTTAGGCATTCATGTTATTTAATTTCCTATGATGATGCTCTCCTTATTCATACTTTCCCTATGTCTCTATCAGTTTTGACACTAGATTGATACAGTGCTATCATAAAACACTCCCTCTTTTCCTTTTCCCAACTACTTCAAAATTTATTAGATCACTTTTATATAAACATCTCTAATAAAGTTTCTATCACTGACCTCTACTCTATTCAACAATTCGATGATAAGTCTATTGTTGACTTTGTATCCCAATAAAGGAGTTTGATAAATCAACTATCTTTCTCCTTTCCCCAATCCAAGCTAATTAAAATTTTCACTTGAGTGTGTAACAAACACATTTGTTATACTTTATGGGTTCAAAGCTTCAATACCTTTAATGAGGCTTTCATTATGGCTTAGAAACTAGAGAAGAGAGGCATCGATGAGGGGAAACTAAAACTAAAAAACAAAAATTCCACCTTAAAATCAAACTAAGATTGCTCCTCTAAACCCAACAATCAAACCAACACTAGCACCAAAAATAAGGGAATTTTCAATGCATTTATCCATAAAACCGCTCCTCCACTTGTTGTTAACCAACCCAACTCTTTCAATTCCTTCAATTAAAACACTAAGAACCAAAACCATATAGAATAGAATCAATTTACTCTATTATGGGATTCATATGATTTGGTCTTAGAGAAGTTTTGAAATCCAATATTATACTACTTCCATAAAACCTCCATAACAATTTGAATCCTCTCATCATGTACTAGGTTGGTATAAGGATAATGAATTGTGCATCTTCCACTGAGTCATTGGATATGATGTAAGTAGGTGAAATACCTTAAATAACATCATTTAAACTCTTATAGACAAGGGGGAACTTGTGTTGGATAACTCCAATTACCCATGAACCAATCACTCAACATATTCAGACAACCATTTCCCAATCACACTCCTTCTACAAATAATGAAAACAAAGTAGAATCTTCTCATAACCACAAGGCCCATACGATTAATATGGTTATTGGTGAACTCATTACTAAGGAAACTATTGATCAAATCACCTCTTCTCCTACTCCACTTATTGAGGTAGTAGAGTCACTGATCTCTCCTTTGATAACCACACCATATGAGCCAACCATTAACATTCTATCTTCCACATCCATCATATAACAACCCATTCCTCCTTTAGAGAGTTATCCTAAGGAAGAGCCTACCTTATCTATGCTTCCCACATAGGAGTCACTTTCCAAAACCTTAGAACCTTTGATTGAGGAAAATAATGAGTTACCATTCCTCTCTCTCAACCTATGGGCTTATCCTTTGAGTCCACCGCTGAAAGAACCAAACCCATTTATAAACCTTTCTCTAAACTAGTTAAAAAATTAGAATTCATGTCTTAGACTAACCTATATTGAGCCACTTTTTAGTAGCAACTTGGGCTCTCCTATATCACCAAGCAAGAGCCTTCAGCCATATCTTTGATAGAACAACCCACCACTTCTATTCCAACCAAGCCATCTGATACCTCTACCAACCAAACCATATCTCAACCATCCAAACCAACTAAACCCAAAATAACCAAATCACCTTCTACCATTATAACCAAAACAACCAAAAACCTTGGCATTTTTCATATGTAAAAGCTTACTCACCCATCATTGAAATTAGAATTAACCTCACCAAACCTATCAAAGAAACCATAAACTAAGTCAATAAATAAGGTAAAACCACCCAAGATTCCACAACCTAGAACTTTTCTGCCCCTCTCCACGTTGCCTTCTATTCTAGGACCTCATCCCTCTACCTTATTTTGGAAACCAGCCATACCAAAAAAAAGCCAAATCCCACCACCACCTTTGGTCACACCTAAACTCCCACTTTCATCTCAACCTATTTTTACTGAACCATTCATTGTCAAACCTCCTATATTTCAAGATTCTAAAACTAAACCACCTATTATACCAAAACCAACTACCAAAAACACCACCTCATCTAATTCTCTTACCATTCCCAAAAGAGCCTACAAACTAACTACCAAAACTAAGACCCCCACTCGTTTACCACATTTATTAGAGTATTATTCTATCATTTTTTAAAGGTTATTGCAAGCATTTTTCTTAACCTTACCACCTATTAAACCATTTGGCTTGCACAATTTGAAACCATCATGGTTAAACAATGATCTAATATGTTCATGCCATCTAACACCTGGGCATGATATGGAGAACTATAAGGCTCTCCAAACCTTAGTCCATCATCTATATCAAGAGGATAAATTATTATCAAATGAGCCTCTTATAAGCTCACTATTGATCGAGGAACTAGAAACCATAACCCAACATTTACCTAATCCTCCACTCTCACCTAAGAGTGAGGAGAAACTGAAGCAATCCACTACAATAACCCTTCCCCAAATCCATACTATCTATGTGGTCACATGATCACATGCTCAACCAAAGGATAAAGGAAAGGCAAAAATTTCCATTCCATGGACATATCCCTCTTCTACAACCCAATTTCCAAATTAGATACAAGTACCTTCACCCTCAACCAATCCAAAGGTATCCATCTTGGGCACCTCTCAATCCAACCCTTCTGAATCAATCTAATGAGTAGTTCTAAAACAACTTCATCAAATGATAGTAAAGATGAGTCTATATAAAATTATCAATACCTAACCCCCACCATCACCAAGAAATGATAAAGGCTATGCAGTCTATAGATGTTCAAGCGGAAGACCCATAACCTCTAGCCTTTGTTAGATCCATTCAACTTTCCAACCTTGTTACCTTTAAATATTCAAAACTAACCTTTATCAATCTTAATGATCTAGATCCTCCTTTTTTCATTACCATGTACATCAACAAAACTTGCATTAAGAGGGTTATGATTGATGGGGGAGTTAGTATCAAAATTATCTCCTTGAATGTCTATGACCAACTCAAATTACCGAACAACATTATATCAAAAACCTCAACAATATTTCTCTCTTTCAATGATACTGTGGCCACCACTTCATGAATTATTGTCCTTCACATTCTCTTGGGACCATGTATGCTTCCTGAACTCTTCTATGTAGTAGAAAGAGAGTTCAAGTATAATATATTTTTAGAATGACCCTAGATCCTCTCCAGGAGCTGTGTTCCATATACCTTGCACTGATGCATCAAATTTGAGCATGAAGGTCAAGTTTTCACTATACAAACTAAACCAATCCCTTTCATAACATGCAACATGATATACAAACCCAATGATGTTCTCTTTCCCCCATCAACCAAGCCCTCAATAATAAAATATGAAGGCCCATCTTATTATACTAATGAGGCATCTACCATTTCACTAGTTTATTTAGACCAAATCCCCATAATATACCCCTTGGATCCAAAATTCCAATGTCTCTCACTTGGGGAGTATTACCTTTTGACCCTCCATGCTTTCCGTACTCTCTAAGAGTATGAGAAACTTGACCATCAACCCAATTATGACCTAGATATTGGGGCCATTATTCCCCTCAGATATTCAACCTGTCATACCCATTTCATTTATGGGGGACTTGAGAAACTGGTTGACACTTCTACCACCTCCTTTTTTCCAACACATACCTACTAGAGTTTGCCAAGACATACCTCTATAGGTGTGCTTAGAAGGGATTTGGTCTAGGATGGTATGAACACTGGCTGCATGAGTTGATTCCAATTAAGACTTGAAAACCTAATGAAATGTATGGCCTTGGTTTCACTCCACTTGAAAAGCAAACCAACCCACCTCCCATCACCATTATTGAGGAAGATATCCCTTCCTCCCCAACCATTTCTCTATCAAAATGTGAGGATGTCGATGCCATCCCACCTAATGTTTTTTCATAAACATGATTATCCTCAAACCCCTGACTTATCAAAAGGATGGGGTAACCATGACCATTCCTTTGACTCATCTTTAGATGATAGGGGATAACTCTCCTACCATTAATACCATTTAGTGTCAGGATGATGATTCCATTCTCACTATCTTGGTATAGAAAATTCCTCTAGCCACAAATATCTCCCTCCTAAGACTTAAAATATGTTGAATGAATCCATCATCAATGTAAACATAGGTACTTAGGATAGCTTGTGCATTGTCAAAATTGAACAATCCCTAGATTCCCTAAAAAATCAAGACTTTTCTACCTTCCTCCAAGACCATAACATAAAATTTTCTTGTAATTACAATGGCATGCCTAGAATTGACTCTATTATTTCCACCCATAACATAGTCACCAACTGAGATGCTAAGCCTATTTAGGCAAAAGCTTCATGAAATACACACTCACATAGCCCTTCTTGTGAAAGAAGAGCTTTAGCATCTCCTTTCGATCAATTTCATCCAACCCATTGATTATCCCCAATGGGTCTTGAATGTTATTCTTATCACCAAATCTATGGGGAGACTTTGCATTTGTGTGTATTTCTATGACCTTAACCTAGATTATGCAAATGGTGACTTTCCTTTACCAAGCATTAACTAGCTTATTGATCTTATAGTTGACCACAAGATGACATCTCTTATGGATGGGTTCTTAGGATACAATCAAATCTTGATTACCCCTGAAGATCAACATAAAACCACCTTTATCACCCCTTAGGGGACTTTTTTCAATAGAGTCATGACTTTTGGTCTAAGAATGCTAGGGAAACCTAACAACATGCCATGACCTATATCTTCCATGATCTTATTCACAAGATCGTAGAGGACTATGTGGATAGATTTCTTGGGAAATCTAAATATAAAAAATATATATATATTTTTTAAGGTTATCTTTAAGTGAATCATGCATTACCATGTCTGTCTCAACCCTAAGAAGTGTGTTTTTAGGGTCTTTTCAGGCAAACTTATTGGCTTCATTATCTCTCTTTTCAAAATCTAAGCAAATCCCACAAAAGTCAAATCAATCCTTGACATGTATTCTCTAATCAACCTCAATTAACTCCACAATTTGTAGGGTAAGCTTCAATCCATCCACCATTTCATCTCTTAGTTATTTAACAGGTGCTAAATTTTTCACCACCTTCTAAATAAAGACACATATTTTAAGTGGAACCAAGACTATCAAAAAGCCTTTGACTCACTTAAATATTACCTTATTTCTCCACCTATTCTCATTCATCCAAAATGGGATCAACTTTTTTACCTATATATCTCTACCAATGACCACTCTTTAGGGGTAATGCTTGAGCACCATGATGATAAAATAAAGAGAAAGATGTCTATTACACGAGCTAAACACTTATAGAGTATGAAACTTGGTACACCCATAACTAAGAAAATATTCCTTGACTTGGTCTTTGTGGCCATCAAACTTCACCATTATCTTCTCAACCATAAAACCTTTGTCATCACTAACACCGACCCCTTCAATTACATGCACTCCAAGTCATACCAAAATCAATGTATGGCTAAGTGGCTCATAATTTTAGCTGAATTTGACCTTGAGTTTCTCCATTAGATGTCAATTAAAAGATAATTCATTGTGGACCAATTGGCTAAATCACCCTAAGTAGACAATCAACCTTCTCCTCTCAAATTTCCTGATGAATCCATCGCTACCCTCTCTCGAGTTGAATTCACCTATCAAGTAACCATATTTTTGAACAAATGAAAATTTCAACATGGTGAGGGAGATGGTATCATCCTCATTCCCCTTAATGGTGAACCTCTTCTTTTATCCTTCAAGATAGATTTTAAATATACCAATAATATGGATAAATATGCAGCCTTAGTCACAGGTCTCCAAATTAATTTAGCCTTGGGAGTCAAAACAATCATCATCTTTGGTGAATCCCAAATCATGGTCAATAAAATCAATGGCTCTTACTAGTGTGAGAATGATGTTTTATAATAGTATAAATAACATTGGATGTGTTATTGATGTCATTTTATCACTACCTTACCCAAGCTACCCCATGATCTATGTACAAGTTTATTGATACAATGGCTTCTCTCGCTTCTAAACTATATATCATTATCCATCAAATTATCAAGCCTTATTGTATCAAATTAGACTCACCTACAATATTCAATGTGGAGGAAACCTAACCCAACTTTTGGTATCAGTATATCTTCAACTATCTCAACCTTGCTATCCTTCCTTTCAATCTTTCTTAGAATGCTCGAAGAGCATTTATCCAAAGTACCTCAAATTACACCATAATGGGAGGAATCCTTTATAAATGTAGCTTTAATAGTTTCTTCTTCCATTGCTTGTGTAGTCATGAAGCCTCCCATTCTATTATGGAAATGCATGATGGGATTTATGGAGGATATTTTAGTGTTCTAGCTATTTCTAAGCATATCCTTCACCTTGACTACTACTAGCCTACCCTTAGCCTAGATTATTGTGATTATGTAAAAAACTGTATTAAATGTCAGAAACAAACCAATATACATCACACCCATATCCATAGTCTCCAAGTATCTAAGGATTTTTTGCCTTTCTCACAATGGGGTCTAAATCTTATTAGTGAAATTAACCCCCATTCCTCATAGTGACATCATTCTATCATCACTACACCTAAATATTTCACCAAGTGTGTAGAGGCTTCCCCTCTCATTTCAACCAAAGATGAAAAGATCATTGGTTTTATTAACCATAACATCATCTACCATTTTGGTGTTTCACACAATATTATCATTGATAATGGTAAATATTTTAAGAACAATAAAGTCTAAGGTCTTTATGATGCATTTGACATCAAGTTAATCTTCTCATCACCCTACTACCCCCAAGCTAATGGACAAGCTGAAACCTTTAACAAAACTCTCAAAAATATGCTAATTAAAGTGGTCAATGCATCTGGTTGAGATTGGAATTTACATATCCCCTTCACCTTATGGGCATATTGTACTAGCATTCAAACCCCTATGGGTGCTACCCCTTTCTCTCTAGTTTTTGGAGTTGAGGCTATCTTGCCTCTTGAAATCCAAATTCCCTCTCTTTGCATATCACTATAAGATATCATTTTAAAAAATGATTATCATCAAGAATGTATATCCCAACTTGAGCTAATTGATAAACATCATTTAGCCATGCTCACCCATCTTCATGTCTATCAATAACAAATTATACACACTTATAACAAACACCTTAAAGTGTGAGAAATCAATATTGGAGATCTCATCTTAAAACAAAATCAACATGTCACCAATATGGAGAACAACAAGTGGGGTAATTTTACTTTCAATCAATTTAAACCTTATATCATAACACACAAGTATGGATCGGGATCTTACCGATTGTCTTCTCTTGAAGTAAATCCAGAACCTAAGCCCTTTAATGATTTGCATCTACATCCTTTATTTTATTAAACAGGATCAAACTCACCTTTTTGTATAACTTAAACTTATCCCTTATTTTAACCACATTCATCTCCTTATTTTAAAGACATTTGATTAAAAATAAATCATGTGATTATCCTTCAAAATCATAGCCTAATCTTGAACATGGACACCATGGCTCTACCCAGGGCATGATTCTTATGGTACTTTAGGATAAAGGAATAGTAAAACATAGGAAATGGCAAGTTGGTATGTTAAGGATTAATAAACAAAATTTTCCACTAATTTTTCCATATATAATTATAAATAGGACACAATGGCATATATCAATGGTACTAATTTTACCATAGGTGGTTATAATTAGTATCAAGACTAGTGATAAGAAAGGAACAATAAACAAAGGATGTAACTACTGAAACTTTTGTCATACTACTCCAAAAGATTACCTCTATCTGAAATGCTCAAAACAAATGTTGAAATTAATCAGATTTAATAATGCTAAAAATATACAACTAATGGTAAAACTAAGGTCAAACGGGCTAGGTAGATAGGATTCAAGACATGATTCTTTGATAGAAAGAAATGGTATAATGGATAAGTAATAGGCTAATAGGAATGATAAGAATTACACTCATATAAAGAAGAATAGTGGTAAAATGGCACAACTGAAATGGTCCTTATAGACAATAAACCATAACATTTAAGCATAGTACCACTTAAGGTGAATAATATTCATCAGGGTTTACTTGGTTCTGGTGATTGATCCAAAAATTCCAAAGATGGAAATTTTGCTTCTTGTCTTGTAGGAGATAATGGTGCCTCCAATTCTTACTCAACATTATTTCTTAAACTAGAGGATGATGGAATTTCTTATTCAGATATTTTGGGGAGAAATCTACCCTTGGAATTTCGTGGTCTACTCCATCTGGTGTGGTGAGCCTATATGCTCATATTCCATAATTTGTAATAATGATGAAAGGTCCTATCCAATTTGGTTTGAATTTACCTTTATGCTTATTCTCAGCTATGGTATTCTTTTAGTTTTCTTTAAGAATAAGATCACCAAGTTTAAATGTTCTATATTTGATGTACCAATTATAATGGCCTTTGATTTGGTTTTGATATGCCTAAATATTATTTAGCGTAGTCATGCATTTTTCATCAAGTAGGTCTAACTCTTGCAAGCAAGCTACTCGATAGTCATGATCATCTAGGACATGCTTGAAAGATGTGTAGAGATGGTAACTCAACCTCAATAAGAAGGATGGCTTTATTACCATAAACTAATGAGTATATAGTGGCTCTTGTGGGGGTATGATGATTGGTATGGTATGACCAAAAGGCGTAAAATATATGAAGGTGTCAGTCATGACTGACATCGTTGATAATCTTTTTAAGAATGTTAATAAGTATTTTGTTAGAGGCCTTAGCCTAACCATTATCTTGAGGGTAATATTCCATAGATATGATGTTTTATTTGGAACATATCTTTTCAACATCCTTGTTCTTGAATGATCCTCCATTATTAGATATAATTTTGGAAGGGATACCATAGCGGCATATGAGATGGCTAATAATGAACTTGGAAATATGCTTTCCAGTCATATGAGGGGTATAGCTTAAACCTACTTAGTGAAATATTTAGTCATGATAAGGATATGTTTATGTCTATCTGAAGATGTAGGATTTATTTTCTTGATGAGTTAGAGGCCCCATGTAGCAAATGGCAATGGTGTCAACATTGGTTTAAGAGTCTTGGATAGGGCATGAATCAGATTAGGATGTCATTAACATTTGTCACACTTCTTTACATATGTAGCTACATCTACATCTATTATGGGCCAATAATAACTAGTACGTAAGATATTTTTGGATAAGATAGCCCCACTAGTGTGGGCTCCACATATCCCTTCATGTACTTCCTATAATGCTAGTGTAGATTCTATCGAATTTAAGCAATGAAGTAGGGTTACATCAAAACTATGGTGATAAAGGGTTCAGCCAAGTAGGGTATAATGAGTGGAGTATGGATAAAGCCTTTGGTTTAGTTTTTAGAGAGGCCAGGTGGTAAAACTTGGTCATGAAGGTAGTTATAAAGGTTTGAGTACTAGATATAACTAGGACCAACAATATCACAAATCATCATGATAGTGGAGGGTTCATGAGCTGGTCCAAATAAGTTTTGATGAGGAACTGATACTCTCTAGCTTTATCTTTTTTTAATCAAATATTCAATAGTGGACATAACATCTATATTTCTATTACTTTCCCTTGGTATATGCTCAAAATGGATATTTGAAATTTGTTGTTTTAGAGTGTCAACCATAGCTTTGTAAGGAACCAACTTGTCATCTTTAGTTTGGAAATGGTTTGTGAATTGATTGATGATTAACTAAGAATCACCATAAACCTTTAGATGAGATATGTTCAACTGTATTGCCTATCAAAGTCCTACAATAAGTGCTTCATACTGAACTATGTTGTTTGTACAAGGAAAGCTGATTCTAAAAGACTTAGGAATTAGATCCCCAAATGGCATAATAAATAAGAGGCCTACCTTTGATCCATGTGTAGTAAATGATCCATAAAAATACAACTTCTAATGCTGATCTTCAAGAGGTATGTCAATGATGTTCATTATAGATTCAATAGGAAATTGGAATGTGAGTGGCTCTCTGTCTGAAAGGGGTGCTTTGGTAAATTGATTTGCAAGGACCTATCCCTTGATTGCCTTATGATTGACATAATCTATGTCAAACTCACTAAGAAGAATGATCCATTTGGCCATTATACCTTATAAATATGTTTTATATAGTAGATACTTGAGTGGATCTACTTTTGAAATGACCATGGTCTTATTGTTTAACATGCATTATCATAATTTTTGAGCCATGAATACCATCGCAACATAGGCTTTTTCAATAGGCATATAGTTATGTTCATATGTGACCAATGTATGACTTAAGTATTAGACTACATTATATTTTATATTATCATCATGTTGAGTTAGAAGTATCCTAAAGGTAGTATCTATAGCTGATAGGTATAATAAAAATGGTTTTCCTAGCATAGGGGGTAATAAAATAGGTAGATTTGTTAGGTAATCTTCTAGCTACTGAAAAGTTGTTTGGCAGTGATTATCCTAATGGAATGTAACTCCCATTTTAAAAATGTGTGTAAATGGATGGAACTTATCTACTAACTAAGATGTGAAGCATCATATTGACTAGATCTTTCCCTAAAAACTATGAAGCTACTTCAAATTGGTTGGTGGCAGCATCTTTGTTATAGATTGGACTTTGGCTAGAACAAATTCAATGCCTCTATAAGGAACAATAAAGCCAAGTAACTTGCCTGATGTTCCTCTAATTACACATTTATTTGGATTTAGTCAAACTTTTTACTCACGTAGTCTTTCAAATATCCTACGTAGTAGTGCTAGCTGGTCGGCCTTGGTTTTAGATTTACCTAATACGTCATCGACGTAGTCTTCAATAATACCATGCATCATATCATGGAATATGATGGTTATTGATCTTAGATATGTGGCTCCAAAATTTTTAATACCAAATGGCATTACATGATAATAGAATGTTCCCCATGGAGTGGTGAACATTGTTTTATGTTGGTCTCTTGGTGCTAATCTGATTTGGTTGTATCTTGAAAAGTCATCCATGAGTGAAAGCATCTCATAACCTACTGTGGAGTTGATGATCATGTCAATATTAGGTAATGGAAAGTCATCCTTAGGGTAAGCTTTGTTTATGTCTTGAAAATTATTACATATTCTAATTCCTTCTACCTTTTTACTAACATGTATAAAATTGGATATCCATTTTGAGTAGTCAATGGATCAAATACATCCTGCTTATAAGAGTTTTTATAACTCTTTCTTTACTAATACAACAATACGAGGATGCATCTTTCATAAATTTTACTTAACTATATTGGCATCAAGATTCACCATAAGGTGATATAAAACTAAGGTGGGCTCTAAACCTAGCATGTCAGAATACACCCATGCAAAGATATCTACAATTTCTCTCAATAGAGCTTTAAAGACTTCACATTCCTCCTCAGTGAGGGATGCACCTAATTTTATCCATTTAGGGTTTGATAAATTACCAACATTTACCTCTATTTTATATTTGACTAGAAGGGTTGAACTATTTTCTAAGATAGTAGGCAAATACTTAAATTGTCTTATATTTGACTAGAAGGGTTGAACTGTTTTCCATAGTGTCTTTTATACTTGGTCATTGAAATTGGCTCAAGTATTCCTTGTTGATTTAGTCTGAGGCCTCTTCCTTCATAGTCTTGATTTTCCATGATCTTGTTGGGAATATGATACTTTGCACTTTTATAAAAATCAACTTGGTTGTCATTATATAACCATGATTCATCCCCTTCAAGAGGGTCCAGTTCTAAGCCAAATATTGGTACAAACATGATAGGTCCTTTATCTTTGTTCTTTTGTTGCTAATACATGTGTGGGGTAAATTTAGGTCTTCTAAAGGTCTTTATATTTTGAGGAAGATTGGAAATATGAAAGGTATCATGTGTTGAGTATTCTCCTAGGCCATTAGCTAAAATGGTGTAATGATTAGAAGTTCTAGGAGGTGGCATGTGGGAAAGGGAATGTAAGGTATTAGGATCTATACAATTATCCTTTGGAGAATAAATAAGTATGGCCTCTTTTTTATCTTAATTATAACTTGGATTTATTCCATATTGGTAATTGTAGCTTTGAAACTTAGCCTTGAGATGTTTGTTATGCTCATATGGGTACAAATCTCCTAGAATATTCACTTCCATCCCTGAGTGAGAGAACTTGACAAATTGGTACAGTGTTGATGAGACTACATGAATCTCATGTAACCAAGGCCTACCTAGATGCATATTATATGATAACTCAAGATCAAGCATATGGTAAAGTGTATCATGGGTCGAAGGCCCAATGATAAATGGCAAGATAATGGTGCCTTGTGACTATCTCTCTTGATTATCATATGATTTGATACTTATCATTTATGGTTGGAGATCTACCATTATGTACCTAAGAAGCTTGATAAGCTTTAGAGACACTATGTTGAGGCCTGATCCATTATCTATAAGGACACATTTCACTTTATGCTGATTTATATAAACTTCTATATATAATGGATTATTATGGAGTGGGCCATGGGAAGACATATCGCTTTGGTTGAATGTGAATTCTTGGGCTGGAGTTAGTGTCCAACCAAGGCTTGAAATTTATCAGGGGATATGTCACTGGAAATAGTGGATTGAGTTAAGAACTCATTCAAATGTTATTATGGATTGTCGATGTTCACAACAAATCTAAAATAGAGATTTGTGTTAGTATATTCTACAATTGTTCCACAATATCAAACTTATAATCTTGGTCAATAGTGAATGGTTTATTTCAAGGTTGAATGGTTGGTTGGATAACAAGCAAAGTGGCAAATGGTTATGAGCCTGGGATGGTAATCCTTGACCTCTAGGTTGTGATTGCATAATTGAGATTAGATATAGGACCATGATTGCTAAAAAATGGTGGAAATGGTATGGGAATAGAAAGGACAAGTCTCAGTTGTTGGTACACTTATATGTGGTCACAGGGCAAGGACAAGTTATCAGTATAAGGTCTAAAAGTAGAAGTCCTAATTTGTTGGTTTGCCTATGTGTAGTCTTAGGTCAAACAAGGATTATCCATGTAATTTGGTTGAGTGGCATTGTTTAACATTGGTCTATATTGATTAGTGCTTAGTATAGGATTAATGGAGATGGTATTAATGCTACCCCCTATAATATGACCTACAACTAGGTTATAGTCATGTGAAACTGCAAGGTAGGTTTATTAGTTGTTATCATTTTAACCTTGGTTTTGTCTATTGTTCTGATGTTGTTGATTCTGTTGGTTTGGCCTTTGATTTTAATATTTTTAATTTTATTGTTGCACTAGTTGGTGTTGTTGATGTTACTACTAGTTGTTATGTTTCTACTAGGTGTTATGTTGGGGAAAGGGGTTTTGATAAATACCAAGAGTTTTATTAGAGGTGGAATAACCATTAGCCAATTTTATCTCCTCATTCTCCAACATATTCTCAATCAAATGCTTTATTTGCACACATCTTTGTATACTATGCCCATTGACCTGATGATATTCATAGAATTCATTTTCATGGTACCAATCAGGATAAGGGAAACCTTGCGGATAATGCTTTGGTATAGGCTAACTAATCAAATTAGTAGTGGTAAGTTTACAAAATATAGATTTAATAGGATTTCCAAGGTCATTAAAGACATGATGCATAGGTATAATTCTCTTTGGAGGAGGGTTTTGTAATAGCAAAGTTTGTTTTACTTGTTGTGTAGGTCTTGGTTGTTGCACTTGTAGTGTTGATTGAAGAGGTTGTTGGGTAGGAGTAAGCTAAAAAGGTGGAGTAGGTTGAATTGTCAATGTTTATACCATTTAAAAATGATGTGACTCAGTTATGCCATTTCTCATAACATTCTTATTATTATTGAATTGCTTTAGTCTATCTTGGTTATTGGCTTGTGCCCATTGTTATGCTTGCACTTGGATTGGATGTTGGTTTTGGTCATTTCCCTGATTGGTACCTTGGTTTTGATTAGTTGAATTAATATTTATGACTCATTTATTAATGAGTAATCTCTCAATCAACAAACCTTTGTCAATAATTTCTTTAAAGGTATGTACACATTGTAGTTCTAGATGATAGGCTATCTCACTATGAAATTTTTTAGTGAACAATTGGGCTAATTATTTATCTGGTAAAATTTGAGTGGATCAACTTATAAGTGCTCTCCATCATTGTAGATAACTTGAAAAACTCTCATTAGTTTTTTTAATCTTGTATCAAATCAACCAATGAAATATCATATTTGAGATTATAGGAAAAATGTTTCACAAACTTATCTAAAAGATCATAAAAATCAATTACTAAATTATTAGGTAACTTTAAGAACCAATCTAAAGCCTATCTAGCTAAGCTCCTTGGAAATAACAACAAGAGGTATATATCACAATATGCCACTGGATAACATGTGATAAAGAACTTGGTTAAATGGGATTTGGGGCCACCTTTCCCTTTGTATTTATCAAACTTTGGGGGCTCATATCCTGGAGGAAATAGAATTTTTAATTACTCCATATTAAAAGGATAGGAACACACATAATCCAACTTAAAATATTTAATTTATTTCCCTGCTTGGATGGTGGTGAATTCATTCTTCATCTATTGTAATTCTTGCTCTAGGAAACTTGTGAGAATATGTTGGCTTGGGTAGGTGGTGGGGTGGTCATAAGTGGAACACTTAGATTGGGTTATAATGGATATATTTGTTGGGGTATGATGGATTGGTTAGGAAATGAACCAATAATATGCAGACATGGATTAGGATGTGCTTGAAATTGCATGCTAGGTATGTGATATTCTGCTTTGGATTAGCTATGAAGGTTTGAATTAGAGGATTATGTGGTTAGGATGGAGGGATGTAACCATACTATGCATGTTGTGGTTGAATAGGAACCTAATACTGACTAATCAAACCTTGATATTGAGTGGGAACTTGTGAACCAAGACCTTGCTTCTGAATAAGTGGCACATTTTGAGCCAAAGGTATTTTTTGCCTAGTAGGTGTTGACCAATTTTGTCTTTTAGGTCAAAATAGGGCACCTGTAGTAAAAATATTCACTTTTAGGCATTTAACGGGGTGTAATATGTTGTTAAAAAGTGTTTCATAGGTCAATTAGTGTTAATTGATGTTGTACTATCTTTGGTTAAGTGTTCTCTAGGTCCATTTATCATTTTAAGTCATTTTGAGGGGTTTAAATAGTGCATTTAATGCTTTATATGGGTTTCTTGGGAATTTTGTAAGTTTAAAGGAGTTGTATCATGTGCCATGTGTCCTAGGAGGTCTTTATCAACTATTATTAACTAAAATTTGTAGGTTGTTTAGATAAAAGGTAGTTTTCTTGGCCAAAGAGAGAGAAATGGGCACTTGTACAACTTCTTTAGGAAGTGTGCCACTTGGAAAACATGGTGGTGTGACTCTTCACCTTCACATAGGACATTCCAATTTTTTAATTGAATAAATTACATAAAAAATGCATTTGTAACTCATTTTTCTTCCTTTTCCTCTCAACATGCAAAGAAAGGTCAACTTTAAGCACTCACTATGGGTCATACGGTTTGAATTGGAGGGTGTTATTCAGGGGGTGGATTTTAATCTAATTAAAATTAATTTCCATAATAATAAATTTAATTTTTTTATCTCATCCTTTATGAACAATTAGTTACATTCTAGGCAGCTTTTTATGGGATTGAATCCAAGAGGGGTGTATGTTTGCATTTGTTTCTTGTTTCTAGGAATCCAAGGAGATATGTGAGTTTTATGAAGTGGTTTTATGTGTGATTTAATTCCTCTCCATGATTTCTCAGCCATACAACACTTCTCTCTTCATTCCCTTGAAGGATGATTCCAAAATGGGATTGTTTTCTAAATCTGCAGCTATGGGTGTGTAGTTTGAGTTTCACAACATGGAAAGGAGCTCTATAGAGGTTTCAATGTATTTTAAATCATATTTTAAAATTTATTTAATTTAATTACCATAATTATATATCAATTATCGCTCCTTTCAAGCTAATTTTCCTTAGTTTTCCTTGCTCACTACTTTATTTACAGAATGTTGATAGTCACCTTATCTAAGAGGTTTGTACATAGATTTTTATGGTGGACACATGATGAAATTCATGTTTGAGTTATTAAAATTTACTATATATCATGTAACTCATTCCATTGAAGCTATGATACTATTCCAAGAAGAAGTCTCCACTTCAAAAGATGAGCTTGACTGTTTTGATTTAATAGTCCCTAAATTTGCCAAACAGAGGTCCTGAGGATTTTTTGAGATGATGTATGTTGGTTTAAAAATTCTTTAAATGAAATTTATTTGTTTTATTTCATATCCATATCTAAAAAAAACACCTCTCCCAATTTTGAGCTTGAAAATATAGGGAGAAGATGGATTTTGAAGCCTCCAAAAGTTGTTAAAACTAATTGAATTGTGGTAGTGATGTCTATAGGAGTTTGAAGGATATTTTCAAATTACACCATATGTGAAAGTCCAAGACCTTTTATAAATATATTAAATAATTAAAAGGGATATAAAAATAATTCCTAAGAACTTAGGTTATGGAGAATGAGGACATTGCATAAAATGCCCCTTTTAGGCCATCCCTTGTCCGTACATAGGGCAGAGAGGCAGTGAGGGCAGTGCTTTGAAGATTGGAAAAAAAAGATGGTGTAAGGAATAATAAATAATAATATAAGTATAATTTTGTTTCCTAAAATTATAAATTCAAGCTCAATAATCCTTAGACAGAGTCAAACATATTTTAAATGCCCCTTGGCCAACCTACAGGGTTGGAAATATGCACCCACAGTTAGGGTATTGAGAAAATTGTTCTTAGTCAAGGGTAAATTGGTTTTTGAGATTAATAGAACATGAAATAAGGTTAAATTTTGTAACATTATGATAATATGATAAACCCAATCCTTATGCATACACTTTTGAGACCAAATACATGATCAAGATACACATTTAAGCATAAACAGGGTCTCAGTCCGTATAGGCAATGCTTTGATGAATGACACAAAGGATGGTTTTGAGGATTAAAAAGAAAAAAATAGGGTAAATTTAAATTTTAGAGAGATAAATTAAATATAAACAAACCCTATATACTCTTAACATGTTCCAAGTGACCCTTGGGCCAACCTTCAAGCTTAAGAATATGTACCTACAATCATGGACAGTGAGGTTGAGGTTTGTGAAGGTTGAGCTTGGTTTAGAGATTTCAAGGTGATATAAGCTACATGAGATAAGGATTACCTCAATTAAACTGAATAAAAACCTAAATCATCATGACCCAAGCCTAGAAATCACCTTCAAGTAGCCTTAGTCACAAAACACAGTCAAGTCAAGGTTATGGATAGTGAGTTTGGAATTTGAAGTTAAACTGGGTCTTGAATCCTTCAAGTGAAAAATAAGGTGAAACGAGCATGAAATGACCTACTATATCCCATTTAAATCCTACATACATCATGTAAAAGTCCTCTATCTTTCTAAAATCCAACCAAATAGAGGCAGACAGGGTTTGTCTTAGTCAAGACAGGGTATGCTAGTCAAAGGTAAGAGTAAGCATGGAATTAAGCTAGTTTGAGGAATTTATTAGTGGAATAAAATAAAATGGGGTCCTAATGACCTAATTATAATTTAATATAAGACCATTAACACCAAACCAATACCAAAGCACCATCAAACAAGGGTAAAGTATGACTGTGACAGTCCAAGTAGGTAGGGGTATCTTCCTTAAGGACCGCAAGATGGTTTGAAGGTTTTCACGGTGAAGTTAATCATGAAGAAAATAATATGAAATAATAGATCATGATGAGGAGTCTAAAAACATAAAATCAAGATTCACCCATAACTTATAGTCAGGTCTATAGGGCTTGTCTCAGTCCTTAAGGGTAGAAGCCTAATCATGAGACTAAGGATAAACCAATGAAAAGAGGTGAGTTAGCATTTTAAAATGGTAAGGTGGTAATATTAATGATATTATAACATAAAATTAGGTTTTAATTTTATTTAAAAATCATAAAACAAGCTAAAATCACCTACATCCATGCATAGAACATGGATCTCCTCTCTTAGGTAGTCATAGGCATGTTTGAGTTTCCAAGATCAAAGGGATGTTTTAGGAGAAAAAAAGGGATAGATATGGATTGAATAAGTTATTTCAGGATTTTAGGTTCCTTTAAATTCCATAATAAATCCCAATTAAATATATCTCTTTTCTAGGTATAGTCCATCCCTTACCCACCTCAAACCATGCTTTTCCCAAAAGTGTGCATTGCAAAATTGAAGAGTTGGAGGACCATATGTAGGATTTGAGAACTAAATTTAGGTAAAGAGTACCCTTATGACCTATATAACACTCTAAAATCATCATATTTGATGATAAAATAGTGAAAAAACTCACTATTTTGTCTCAGAGTGGGAGCTATTTTAGTGCGTATAAAGGTGCCAATTTTGGTGAAAGTGATCAAATGTTGAATCATAAGGATAGAAAGGAAAAATTTATGATTTAATAATCTGGAGGTGAGATAAAAAAACATAATAAACAATAATATAAGTTATGAAAACATACAATTTGTTCCAACCAAGGAGGTTTGCATGCATACCTAGTGGAAATCCTTAGGCCTAAAAGCCAAATTGAAGGTCATTTTCATTTTTGGCCTTTTACATGCCTTAAAATTTATTAGAACATGTTTTCAGGGGTAAATAATATGTTTTATATCAATCAAGAATCAAAGTAATCCATTGGAGTGTTAGGTTGGGTCTGCGATGGCAAACAGGCCTATTGGCAAGGTCTAGGCATAGTGCCAAACAAGGGTAAGTTTTCATTTTTGGATTTTGAGGAGATAATATAATGATGGGAAAATGTTTGTGGGGTTAATATAAATTTTTTTTATCCACTTTTTTAAAATTAAATTCATCATAAGACTAATTGTTGGCTTTGAGGCTCCCAAACCCTCACAAAATGCACTAAATGGCATGAAGGGTCATCTTGGAATGCTCATATCTTCCGTGAGCCTTTGCATGGGACATAGAGATTTTCAAGAAAGTTTGAGGGGGTAATTAATAATACAAAAGTGGCATTTTGAAGTAATTAAAATGATCCATGTTTATGAACAAATGCTAAGAAGGCTTGTCACTCTAAAACCCTCCAAAACCTTGTTTGAGACCTAGAGGAGAAAATGATCCTAAAAGTGACACTAGATGGAGGAATTTGAACCTGAATGATGAAGATAAGTTATTTTAAAATCCATGAGGATCACATCCATGTGATTTTTTTGTATGTAACTATATGAATTAGAGGAAAATAGGGCTTATTTTGACCATTTTGAGTGGTGTGTAGGCTACAAGAGGAGTTAGGAGATAAAAAAACTTTGGGAAGAATATTTTCAATTTAGATAACTCTGAAAATTCACATCATCTCATGAATAAACCTATAATTTCCAAAACTAGGCCCTCACTTTGAGCCATTTCAGTGAGCCAGCTAGTGAACAATTGGGGAAAATGGCAAATCATTATTTAGAGAGATTTTTAAGGCTAATTTATTGTAAATGATGGTATTATCACTCCTTAAAAATATAATTTATACTATTATATGGATCATATTATAGAGATGAAGAGTTTTTAGATGCCAAGTGTGAAGGGTGAAGGGAAAAGAGCTATTTTGAGAGTACCAAGTGTGATCATGCATGGCCAAGATGATAGGAAGGGTCAACATCCTCCCAAATGAATGTGAGGTATTATTATTAATCCCTCCCACTCATATTCATCATCAAAATTGATTAGTTGTAGAGTTTGGGTTGTTTTATAAGACCAATCATAAGGTGCAGTTTTCTATGCATAGAAAAGGAGTTTCTTGATTATTTGTAGGTCCTAAATGATTTTAGATGATATTTTTAACTCCTGATATGGATTACATCACCCAATCCTTCTCTCTCATGAATTTTTACTTATTTTATCAAGTGAAACATGTCCAAGTGACTCTTGGACTTCCCTTCTCTCTACCTTCACATTTCTTCTATAAATTCTTGCCTTTTCGCTATTGTATGGAGCTCTCTACCTGGGTAAGGCGAAGCCCACCCAAAATTTTACCTTGAATCAATAAAGATAATTGTTTTACCTCATTCAAATATTTCACTAAGTGTGCAATGGATGTTATTCTTATGCAAGTGTAAGTTTTGTCTACCTTCACATGTTTCTCTCGTTAGTACTTTTATTTGAGCAAGTAAAACATGTACAAGTGAATCTTGGACTTCCCTTCTCTCTACCTTCACATTTCTTATTTAAATTCTTGCCTTTTGGTTATTATATGGATCTCTCTACCTAGGTATGGTGAATCCCTACCAAAATTTTACCTTGAAACAATAAAGATAAGTGTTTTACCTCATTCAAATATTTCACTAAGTGTGAAATGGATGTTATTCCTGTGAAAGTATAAGTTTTATCTACCTTCACATGTTTCTCTCCTTAGTACCTTGTGTGTTTGTAATCTCCCACTTTAATGTCAATAAGAAGTGTCAAAGTAGATTGCAGGTGTAGTGAGTAGGATACTCAATTGAGTGTCTTAGAATGCGTATTGTTTAGTTCTTCCTATCCTATATCATCTCCAAGACCCCATATTGAAGCATTGATGTGAGAAGGGAGATTCATGTTGAATGAATTGCATGGGATATTTTTACCTAGTTTCAAGTGTATGTTAAAGGTATGAATAGAGAAAATATTTTGGTGGATCACCTCTAATATAATAGGCTTACTTTCAATTATTCTAACCCTTTTCATCCCCACAATTTGTTAGTATTAGGAGTATGATATTCAATGATGCATCAAGGGGAGCTAGCCCCTAATCTAGAGATCCAACTCCTAATAGGGATACCCACTACCCTAAGTTGGTTCTATTATTTGAATTGAATGAGGAGAAGCTTGTCCAATCTCCTCACTAGGTATAAGTTCAAGCTACAATAGTTTATGGCATGATTGATGGGACTAGAGGTCCTATCCTTGAGAAGTTTTGGTGTTTTTCTCAAGATACCAGCTTTTAGAGACAATTCAGTAAACACCAATGGCAACTCCAAGTACATATCTACTGGTTGAGCAGTCTAGGTACACCTATTGAAAGTTATTTTCTTGTTTCATACTCATTTAGTGAAGTAATTCAAGGAGAATTGTGAGTTTTAGATTTTTTTAACGCAAGTTGAGGAGTTATGTGCAGCCTTGCCTCTTCCTCCTAATTATGAGCAAGTTCTTAGCCAACTTTGTCATGATCCTCAAGTCAAGCATATGATTCTAATGACCAACATTATCAAGTTTGTGCTCCATATAGCTCACCTAGCTCCTCTCTAAGCCATTACATTGTTGGTTTTAAAAGGACCCTCCTTGATTATCAAGACTATATGTTATACCTTGACACTAGATATGGTTGTGGTCAAATTTTCCCTAGTGTTTTTGTCAAGAATGTGAGGGATGATTTAGATCAAGTCAAAAGGGAATGGATCCATATAGAGAAATCTATTTGGCTATGTATTTATAATGATATGCTTGATATTTTTGGTTTGATATTATATCTAGAAGAAAGTTTGAGAACTTATGAACAAACTCCATCTTGGTAGCCTCAAAGTCTCCCAAATTCCCTATCTATTCCCAAAAACTTATCCTCTTAGAAGCTTATTCAATAAAGTAGCCAAGGGAAGGAGAATATCATGGTGGATTAGGTTGGTACACTTAGAGGATATTGTGAAAAATAAGGATTGAGTTTTGAAGCTCAACTTGGAAGGGAAATTGAGTTAGCAAATCAGATGTTGAGGAAATCTATTATGACAGCTAAAGGTGAACTATCTAAATCTACTTCTCCAACTTGAAATCAAGGTGTCAATCCTTAGGTTACTCTAAGATTCCTAGATATATCTTTCACCCCTTCATCAGCCTCTCAACCCCATGAAAATATCCTTGAACCCACCTTCCCAAGATGGAAAGATGTGATGGTAGCTCATGAAGAAAGGTGCAAACCATGTTTAAGTGGAGAAGCTATTAGGGAAGAGACTTTTGGAACCATTAAATTCCCTCCTACCCCTCCCAAAGAAGCTATTGAAACCATCCTTCCACCCCTTCCAAATAATCAAGTTTCCCCACCTAATGTTTGGAATTGTATTGCCACTTGGGAATCCATTTTAGCCAAGCTCCCTATTTTTGAAGTGCCTAAGGTTGATGTCACTAGGAGGGAGGATGAGATTGAAATCTCATATTGGATTAAAGATGGAGAAGGGATAAATGATGATGAGGAGAGGTTAGGTTGTCAGGATATGAAGTAATATTCCCCTTGTGTTGTAAAATATGCCTTGAAGTAAGTTCTCTTAGAATCTAAAGATGATGAATAAATGGCCTTTTTTGTCTGTCATTTTCATGATGCAGGCCAGCTAAAGGATGATGATCTATGGAAAATATTTGAGAGCATATGTAATGAAGTTAAAGCTCTCAAATGACCTATAAATTCCTTGGAGATAATTAGTAATGATAATAAATAATATGTGTCTCAAAGAGAGGACATGTGGCATATTTACATGCAAATGTCCCAAGATTATGAAGAGGAGGAAAAGACTAAGCTCCTAGACAATCAAGCTCAATATGAGGGAGAGAAAATACATGTTGAAGAAAAACATCATGAAGAGAGCCTAAATCATAATGGAACAATATATGATGATCTTAGGCATTTTGAATGTGATTTGGAGCTTGTCTGTACATCCAACTATGCATCCACCTCTACCAACTTCAATGAATAATGCCAATAAGAAATGCTTTCAAATGGTTTAGATACAATACTCCTTGAGGAGTTTGAAGAGATTATTGTTGACCAATTTTGACCTTTGGTCAAAATTAGCCAACCCATAATTTTTTTGTGAACTTTTATAGGTTCACCCATGTCTTATAGGGGTGTCTTTTAGTCTAAAACATCCACTTGTCCATAGTCCAACCTTGGTCCAAAGTTTAGGCCTTAGAACTAGTTAAGTCAAAGAAAGTCAACCTGGTCAAATAGAGTCAAACTTAGTCAAAGGATTGAAATATGTGTTTTTAGTCATAATGTGATTTCTAATATGTTTTAATCTCTTTTCATGTAATTCATTTTCATTTTCCACTTTTAATGTGCAAGAAAGAGCTTGTGGGCCCACTTTGGGCTAGATTCAAGGACTTGTACGGATGACAGATGCAAAAAGTTAGATCCAAGTAGGGAATAAATATGGATAAATTTAGAAGAGGTTAGTTTCAGGTTTGTCATAGGCCAAGATTTAGTTAGAGTTAAAAAAGGTAGTATTCTCTCAAAATAAGAGCTTTTGGGCACTTGTATGGACTTCCCAAGTCCATCATCAACCAAAAATGTGGGAAGAGAAACTCTTCACCTTCCCACATCCACTTACACACATATAACTGAAATATAATGCAAAAAGAGGATTTTGAAACTCATTTTCTCATTTTCTCCTCTTGGCACATAAAGAAGGCTCAACTTCAAGTGTTCACCATGAGCCGTACAATTGAAGTTATAGAAAATGATTTTGGGGGTGGATAAGGATTTGAATCTAATCCAAATCCATAACAAGAAGTTGAAATTTGGTGCATCCTCCTTTATGAACCATTAGTTTGATCCCATGTAGCTTTTTACACATGATCAACCATGAGGGGGTCATTGTTTGAGCTTGTCTTAAAATTTATTATTTTGGATTGATGTATTTGTGTGTTTTAGGTGTCTTTTCATGATTTTAAATATGTTTTAATGCTCCTTATTTATTTTGTGATCTAGGAATTTGACTCAAGAGAGGATGGTTAGTATGGTGTTAATTTTAAAATGAAAACAAAATGAAAGAAACATACTAACTAGCATAACATCTCTAGACCTTGACACTAGGGAGAGCTTAGTTAAAAAACATGAATAAAACACAGAACTAAAATGCAAAAGAAACTTTATTTGACCTCCCTAGGATGCTCCAAAATGCTTGTTGTAGTGGCTTGCTCGGCTTGTACTCATGAAGTCCTTGGCAATGGAATATTGACTACCTCTGTCTTTTCTTGGCATCTTTGGCTTGTGGCTTGACTTAGCTTGGAATAAATTTGGCATAGTGACACTAATTGTAATGGCTTTTCAAATCATTTATGCATTATAAATTTTCATTCTCAAGTCTTAGAAATGATGTAGTAAGGCCTTTTATTTATAAATTTTTGAGAATGTCTAGAATCAACCTAAACCATCAATCCTAAGATTGAGATGTGTGGTTAAGGATTAATTAAATTTTTGGAATTAAGTTTATAATTATCCTCATCATGACATTGGAAGAAGGGGAAATTAAAAGGCATGGAGGGCATCATGGAAGGCATTGATGAGGCATGGAGGGCTTTGAATCTTGATATTTGTGGCATTTATGTTCTAGGGATGTCTTCCTAAGAAATGAGGTCACCTGATGATGTAGATATTCAATATTCATTTACAGAACAAATTATTTAACAAGTTTCCATGGAATTCTTAATTAGGCCTTGATTTGGGTTAATTAGTTCTTAAGCATGTTTAAGCATTTTGTGCACAAATTACTCAAATTAATCAGAATGCCTTATTATTGGTCTAAAATTCAACTAGATTGGAATTGGAAGGTAATGTCAGATGTGTTGGATCCATTATCCAATTTAGGATGTTATCAATAATAAATAACAAAGGCACATGTCTTATGTAGAAGATTTGATAGGAAAGAGTAATCCAGAGTACCTAGGTGTAAAATTAACATTTTGACTCAAAATGATCTGATCAAAGTTAGCTGGCCCATAAATTGCATTGCCCCATTTAGGGATACCCTAGCCAAAATTGGCACTTGAATATGTCATTTTCCAGTCTTTTAGCATGTTTTAGTGTTTTAGGCCAAATTGTGCATTTTAGTTGTAAATTGTCCAAAATCTTGATTAGAGGTCATTGGTGTCTAGATTTAGGTGTCTACAGCTTTAAGAGTTAATTAGTTTTGGAAAACCTCTTCTAGGTTTACAAAAGGATTGAATTTACATTAACAGTCACTGCACCTACTTTGGAAAAGTTGCCTTCACATTGGTAAGAGTGTTTTGATATGTTTTGGGGATGATCCATATGTTTTTCATGAATAGAAGAGTTGACATCTTATTTTGCGTTGCTTGGAAAAATTTTCCTTGCATTTTCTTACTTCCTCATGACCTCCTTGCATAACACAGTCACAAATCTCCACCTACAAGAGTATGATAACGTCATCAATGAGATGTGAAGGTTATGACATGGTATTTCAAAATTGGGAGACCTCTTGAATGCATGTAAGTGTTAGAAAAGGGAATTTAGATGCTATAAAAAGTATGTTTGAGGAGTGATAGTCTACCTGTGTAAATGGAATTCCATCCACAGTTGAGGCCATAAATGGCTCTTTTGGAGATGATTATTGTGCATGATCAATCTACTTTGAAGTCCATTGCTATGGAGAATACAAAATAGACCTATTAAGGAGCTTATTTCATAAATGGATGATGTTTGACTAACATTTTCAGTATTGAAAGGTGATCAGGCCTGCTTGCCCTAAAAATGTCAAACACAGGCCTTGAAGGTTTTTGATGACCTCACAAAAGTCACTTGCTAGATGATCCAAGTTTTCAAATTAGATATTTGGGTAGCCCTATCCACATACAAAAATTATGACAATTTTGAGAAGCCAAATATGAGTAGAGATTGGATGTTACAAATCATAAATATGGATAAAAAACCACTAAAGCAGGGCAATGATGTCTACAAGACAGTGACTAAAATGTTAATTTACATCCCATTTTGGTGTCCTAGGCTATGTTATCAAATTAAATGATGCTAAGTGATTCAAATGATGCTTTCATGATAATAAATCATGAGAGAAGGTGAATTTCAATGTTTTAAACCCCAACACATACTCCTCTATCTATACACAGGACTGTGAAGAACCACCTACAAGTAGTGAAGGTAGGTTTCAAGGAATTGCAAGCAAGAGATGGTGTTGAAAGTTCCTAGGATGGAACTAGGTCATAATGTGAGGTCTCCAAATTTTATTTCAATCTCATTAGGTCTTATAAATCTCCTAATCATGATCCAAATAATCTTTGACAACCTATAGGCCTAAAAATAGGCATCTACAGTCAAAGCTAAGGGTTTGATCTCAGTCAAGAACAAAGAAGGTCTATTGAGGTTAATTGAAACATTAAAATGGATGGATGAGAAAAATGGATAGATAAGAGAGAAAATTAAATATTTTATGGAATTTTGAGACTAAAATCTGACCAAAATATAACCTACAGCCATGTAAAATGAACACCTATAGACTGGTGTTTGGAAGTTGTCTCAGTCAGGGGTAAAGAAGATTTTGAAGCTCAAACAAAGCATGTAAATGGACTAAATTAACATAAAATAATTATAGGAATATTAAAAAATGTTTTCATATAACTTTTAAAATATAAACTTACCCTATCAACCTACAATCCAAGCAAGAATGACTGTTTCAGTCAGGAAGAACACTGAGGAATTGGCAAGCCTAGAAAGCTAACATCAAGTTTTGAGGATGGTGAGCTCAAATTGGAATAAAGAAGAGTCAGAGAGGTTATAAATGTATCTTGAAAACTTTATATCCCTAAGAAGATAATAATCTAAAATAATAAACCCCCTATTTACATTCTCAGTCTTGATAGGGCACTAGTTGGTGAAAGTAAGATATCAATTTTGACCTCCTAGAGAGGTATGTCAGTCCTTTCATGAATTATGTCTTGAATAATGAAAATAAAATGAGTTTAATGACACTAAAAAAACATCCCTAATATATCCAAACTCCTTTTCTCATAAGCTTACTTGTCTCAGTGCATACAGTTAGCATGCAAAGGCCTTGTTTCAAAGGGCTGAAGGAGCATTCCAAGTGCAAAAAATGTTTCCAGGGGTTTCAAAATATTCATATTATTGAATTGGATATGAAAAAATCATTTAAAGAGCCAAAAAACATGTTAATTCATTAATATAGGAGCTATGGGCTAGTTTTGGTGAAAACATGCAAAAATAGGGGTTTTGTGGCCTCTTTTTGGGAAAATTGAGTTGATTGGACCACCTAGACTTAGAATCTAATCAAAAACTTGGGTAAAATCACTGTAATTATCTCATATAAATTCAAAAATATTCAATTTTCAATTGAAAATAGGCCTGATATTCACTATTTTGTCTCAGACCTACCTCAGTTGATGCATGTAAGAAAAAGACCAGTTTTGAGAAATCTTACAAATGAGAGACTTACACTAAGTTTGACCATTTAATGAGATGTATATAGTTTGGAGACACCTATGGGGACCTATAAACCAAATATATAGGGTTTGGATGTCAAGGGTTTGGTTCACACAAGAAGCTTTACATGAAGGTCTAGTGGGAAAACATGTTTTCCTAGCCCCAAGTAAAGTGTCAATTCAAATTATATAATCCTCCAAGACTTATAACGATTTTTTTTATGCTTAAAAATAAAATATGATGTTTTCATGCTCTAGGATTCCATTGAAAGATAATGACATCATCCATTAGTTAAAAAAGGGCAGGCATGCTGCTTGGCAAGGCATGATTCTTCTTCCAAAATAGGGGCAAATTTTAGTTTGGCTTCTTGGTGAGCCCCCCAAGGTAATTGGAAATGTTAATGGGTAAATTAAATATATTTTTTTTATTTTTTTTGGAATATAAACATCAATATAAGTCATTTTGAGCCTCAGATGTGCTAGAACCCTCACACAATGTAAGAATCATATTTGAGGGTCATCTTCTTTGGCTTATATCTTTGCTAAAATCTTGCATGGGACTTGAAGAATTTTATGAAAATTGGAGGATGTATTTGAGGTGAAATATTTTCAATTTAGAATATTTTTTAATGTCACAATGTTATGAACAATAACTAAGACCTGAAAACCCCTTAAACCCTCCCAAAACCCTTGGGCAGACTTGATGGTGGAAATAAAGCCAAAAGTGAAATAAAATGGATGAATTGTACCAGGAGTATAAAATAAAATTTTTAGATGACATTATTATGGCTCCATACACGTGTTTATGTTATATGTATCCATAAGTAACAGGGGAAAAAAGGATTGTTTTCACCATTTTTGATGGTGTGAAAATTTTAGGAAGAGTTAGAAGGTGAAACCAATTTTTTAGGGAAGATATACACTTGTGATAGATAAAAAAATTAAATTTATCTCCTGAAAATGATTATAAGTATCTGAAATAGGCCTTCACTTTTGGCCACTCTAGTGAGCCAAAAAGTGAACTTTGGGGAAAAGTGGTGAAAAGTGATTAGGGAAGCATTTTAAAGTATTTTTATTGAAATTGATGATGTGTGAGTATTTTATAGGTGTAATTATCCATTTTTCATGAATTGGTTTGATGATTTTGAAGGTTTGGAGTGCCAAGTGGTAAGGGTGCATGGGAATGAACTCTTTTGAAACTACCTGAGATGATTGTGCATGTCCATAATAATATGAATGATTAGAGACCATACCAATGAATGGATGAGGTTTATTTTAACCCCTCCTATCTTGGACAACCATTATAATCCATGTTTTTTAAATAAAAAGAGGATTTTTGGAAGGCAAATCAAGTAGATAGTTTCTTATGCAAAATTGGTAATTTTGTGCCACTTTTCACCTTTCTTATGATCTATTTTGATAATTGTGATTATTGAATTCACACGGTTTACCTCACTTATATTTCACATGTAAATTTAACTCCATTTACTAGATGGAAACATGTCTAAGTGACCTTTGGAATTCCTCTTGCTTATTCTCTATCTCTAGGCTATAAATATGCATTATTTTGGCTTGTTTTAGCAGCCTCCGTTGGTTGATGGGGAAATTATAGCCAAATTTGTACATGAAAAACTCTTAAATAATTAATACAAGTATTATTTCCACTCATACACTACAACATTGTTTTATGACTTGGATCATGTTGGTCTAGTTTAGTAAAAGTTGTCTTTGCTAGCTTTGTACTCTTGATGGTCTACCAAATTACAGATAGATGATTGTTGTAGGTCATTAATAATGTTATTTTCAAGTGTAGAGATATTATAAGTGATCCATGAATGTAATCTTTTGTTTTCATTCATTTCCTTCATAAGAGTCATTCACCTTACTAAATCTAGTTTGTGAAACATTAATGCAATAATAGGTCTAAGTTTATGAGTCTTGTGTAAAAAGTACATTATTCATATTCAAGTAGTATTTTTAGTCAAGTGTGAGGAAAATTTACATTGGTGTATCACCTGTTAGTTTTTTAATTTATATTTCTTAAACTCTTTCCATTACCAAGTTGTTAGAGTAGTTTGGAAGCAATACAAAGAAGATCTAGGAAGTTAGCCCTTATAATACTAGAGATTCATCTCTCTCACAAGTTCCCACAATATTGAGAGATGATTCTATGTTGCATAAAATTACAAGAGATGAATCAATGGTCTTAGGGTGCACAATTTGATGCCAACAATTTTGGTACACTCGATGGGATAGCTGGTCCTAATTGTTCTATGTCAAGGTGAATACTGGTCTTGACAAGCTCAAAATTGTAGAAGTATTCTTCATTCATCATTTGGAAACTCCTAAATTGTAATATTTCTAGTTATGTATCAAGTTACTTGCATTATAATCTATGGTATTCAATAGATCATCATCCAGTATATCTTTTAACCAAGACCCTCAACCTGAAACACCTCTTGATATACAACATCCTGCACCTTTATTATCCTTTGGAGATATAGAAGAAGGTTTTGAAGAAGAAGAAGAGGTTGAATAAATGGATAGACAATAAGCCTTTCCTACATTCAATACACAAAACCCAATCCTCCTTACTTCATATAATCCTATCTTTTCCAATGCTACCAAAAATCTCCTTACCTTCAATAGAGAAGGTCCCATTACTCTATGTGAACACATTAGAGATATCTCAAATTTTTGAGACTTTCACAACATTACAAAAACCAATATAGCTATTAGGATACTTGAAATTTCTATCAAAGGTAAGGTGCTTGATTGGTATAGGACATTAGAAGGTGGTTGCATTACTAATTGGGATACTTTTGGAGAGTTGCTAGTGGATAGGTTTGAAAATACAAGTGATCACACTTCCTTAATTCACCGATTTAATGTGATAAAGAGAGGTCCAAATGAGTCTATGGGAGATTTTAATGAAAGGTTTCAAAGGACATGGTATAGGTTACCATCTGTTATGATACCTCCAATAAGCTTTATCTTTCTTACATATCTCAAAGCTATTGGTATTGATATAGTAGTGATGTTTCAATCAATGCAAGGATTCATTTTACCAGAAGCATATGAGATAGTCATGGTAGTTGAGAATAACTTATATTAATCTAGAATATTTCCTCCAAGAGTGTCCATGCCTTTGTTATCTCATATCTCACTTGAAGCTCCAACTATAACACAAGTTCCTAATGTAAATACCAAATCTAGGACATCTCCCAAGAAGATGGATAATGATATAGATAAGGATGAAATGATTCAGTCTTTACAAGCTTAGCTCAAGCAAATTCAAAACTAACAAATGATAGATCTACCCAATCCTCCATACTATCCCCAACAAGGTTATAGACCTCCTCCTCAATAAAAAAATCAAGGAAGAAACCAAGGTCAACAAGGTTTCAATAGACCACCCAATGCCTATAATCTAAATGCTACTACCTCCACAAGAGCTATTGTTCCAATCCCCACCAATCTAGTTCAAGGATAGGAGCATGTGGACCATTGGGGACAATCTCAAGGGTAGTTTATAAATGATGATGGATAAACTATCCAAGATTTGGTAGTTTAAGGAGGGGCTACTCCTTATGTGATAACAAAAGAAGAAGCTCTTGTGTAAGGGGATGTTCAAGAAGAAGGTGGTAGCCAAAGCACTAGTTTCATGAAATTCCAAGTGGAAGACAACTATTTGTTGAATAAAAATAGTTTAGTGGAAACCAATAGAAGATTAAAAAATAGAGCTTTGGGTGATACATCAACAACACAAGTCCTAAAAATTCCTCTCCAAGGACACAAGGTATGAATACTAATGTAGTATCCTCTATTAGCCCTACTACTCCTCAAGGTCTAAATATGATCAAGGTTATCAAGTCTCCAACAAGCCAAGTTCAAGCATCCTCATTTCCTTCAAGAACACAATAAAAGGTGAGCACCTCCTCTTTAAATATTTTTTATTCTTTGAAGAATACCAAAACAAACATTTCCCTTTGGGAAGTCTTGCATATGCCTCGCCAAAAGGAAATCTTACAAGAGCAACTTGATAACATCCATGTATCCTCTCAAGCCCCAAAATATCATGATTTATCCCTCACCAACATACCTAATTGAGCCTTAGAACCATCCAATAAATTTTAAAAACCTCCAGCCTTTTACCTCACACTAATTGCAAGAGACAAATTGGTCCACAATTGTATTGTGGATAGTGGAGCTAGCACCACTGTCATGCCTAAGGTGGTTACTGATAAGTTAGGGTTGAAATATGAACCCCATAGCAAGGGTGTGTTAAAAATTGATATAAATTTAGATAAGGCAATGGTGTTAGTTAAAGGATTAAAAATTTTCTTACATGACTGCCCAAGTTTTCCAATTTTACAAGACATTGTGGTGGTGGATCTTTCAGCTCATTTTGCCATTTTCTTGTCAAGAGACTTCATGGCCAAGATTAGAGGATACATTGCATTTGATTGATCTTTTCTATCTTTTAGAACAAGATATGGATCAAAGGAGATTATAAGAACACAACCCTTGGTAAGGTTTCACATTGAACCATATATGGAAACCAATTCAAATAAAAATTGTGCAATTAGTGAACAAGAAAAAGTTGTTATTGGTGGTGAAACATCATTTCCACTTGAAGGTATCTCTAACCTATTCGTTGATGAGTATGGTACTAGAAATTATGAGCATGATTATTATGCATTCATAGAAGAAACTAATTTGTGAGTATATTGTATTCACGAAGAAAATACTTATATGTCATCACTCACTAGAGAAGATCATGAGCTTGAAGGAATGTGGGAAATGTTTTTTGATGGCTCTACGAGCAAGGTAGGGGCAGGAGCTGATATCATGTTGTTTTCTCCTTAAAAAAAAAGTAATATTATTCATATAGACTCATTTTTAGTTATACTTGCAACATGGTAGAATATGAAGGTTTTGTTCATGGCCTTTAATGTGCAAAGAGAAGGGGAATCAAAAGTTTGAAAGTCTATGGAGATAGTGAGTTGATCATTCATCAAGTGAGGGACCAAGTGATAACCAAGAATCCTTTTCTCAAATCCTAAAAACATAGAGTGTGGGATCTAGTTGAAGACTTTAAGGATTTCAATATCCAACATATACCAAGAGATTGAAACAAACATGTTAATAGGTTGGTTGTGATAGGGGCACACTTAGATTTGGTTTTTGATGTAAGTAAAGAGAAGGATCAATCTCACATAAAATCCATTGTGAGACCCTCTATTCCAAAAAATGAGGTGTCATGACAAGTGTTTTAAAGTGATAAACACATTGCACTCTTCTTAATAAATGAGGAAGAATTCTTTTCACATAATCAAAAGAAACTTCATGATCAATATGGAGAATAAATCATCAGCTGAGAACAAAAAAATACCTAAATGTTTGGTCACTTTAGAGATTATTTTCAATGAGGATGATCAAAGGAGAAAAGAAAGAGTAAGCATGTCCACCAAAGAGGAGAACTATGACAGAGTTTTGATATTCAAAGACAAGCTTCTAAATATTGGTAAGATATGTTCTCCTTCCAAAAGGCAAGCTTTCATTGAGTTTTGCAAAGAGTTTGATGATGTTTTTGCTTGAGAATACAAGGATTTAAAAGAGTTTGATCTAAATATAGCTCATCACACTATTGAGTTAAAACCTAGAGCTAAATTGGTTAGATAAAGACAAAGGCCCATTAATCTCAAGATTGAGGAACTCATGAAGAAGGAGCTCACCAAATTGATTAAATCAAGGATCATTTTCCATATCAAGCATTCAACTTGGGTAGCCAACCTTGTACCTATCCAAAACAAGAGTGGAGAGATCAGACTTTGTGTGGAATTTAGAGACCTCAATAGAGTATCACTCAAAGACCACTATCCATTACCCTCTATGGAGAAAATCTTACAAGTGGTTTCAGGTTCTCAATACTTTTCACTTCTTGATGGCTATTTGGGATATAATCAAATATTATTGAATGAAGAAGATCAATTCAAGACATATTTTACTACAAAATGGGGCACCTTTTCCTATATAAAGATGTCTTTTGGTTTGTCTAATGATGGAGCTACTTTCTAAAGGGCAATGGACATGGCCTTCAAAGGTTTGATCAATGAGTTTTTGCTTGTCTATCTTGATGATATAACTATTTTCTTCAAAGATTATAATGACCATATGAAGAATATAAAGCAATTATTTAAGAAGTGTAGAGAGTTTGGAGTTTCTCTTAATCCAAAAAAGTGTATTTTTTATGTTCATGAAGGTAGGCTATTGGGTCATATTGTGTCAAAATAAAGCTTGTCTATTGACCTCTAAAGGATTGAAGCCATCCTAGGCTTGTCTTTTCCTCTACATAAGAAAGGTTTACAAAGTTTTTTGGGCAAGATCAACTTTTTAAGAATGTTTTTTCTAGGCTTTGAAACTTTGGTGAAGCCTATCACAACCATGCTCAAGAAGAACCAAGCTTTTACTTAGACAAAAAAAGGTAAGGATAGTTTTGAGGAAATCAAGCAAGCAATTGCCAAATCTCCTACTCTCTTGAATATAGATTGTAATAAATATGTCATGCTCTATACATTTTCCAATCTTGACACAATCTCATCTATGCTTATGTAAATAAATGATGAAGAGATTGAACAACCTATTGCATTCTTTAGCCAAGGATTAGAGGAATATGAGGTCAAATATACTTTTGTTGAGAAGTAAGGTTTAGCTATGATAAGAGGATTAAAAAAGTTTAGGCATTTGGTTTATAAAAATAAAATACATGTCATGGTCTCTCATCCTAGTACCAAAGAGTTTATTCTAAGCAAAGACCTCAATGAGAAGAGGGTTGGATGGATCACCAAAGTAATGGAGTATGATGTTGACATCAATGTAACAAATTTAGTGAGAGGTAGAGGGTTGTGTGAACATATAGCTTTATATTTTCAAGGGATTAAAGAGGAATTATTGGTTAATCAAACTCATCCCCAATCAGTTGGTCACACACCAATTCAAGGTTGGACACAAGATTTCATCGATTTTCTCCAAAATGGTGAGTGCCCTAATGGCTTGAACAAGTCACAAAGAAGGTATTTTAGATTAAAAAATATTCATTATTGTCTTTTAGATGGTATTATTTTTCATAAAGATGTGAATGGTGTGATCTTAAGGTGTGTTGACAATGATCAGTCTAATACCTTGCTTGAAAAGTTTCATAATGGCATAGATGGAGGCCATTTCTCTCCCATGACAATAGTTACAAAGATAATGAGGGCTGGGTATTATTGGCCTAATATATTCAAGGATTGATGTTATTGGTGTAGGATATGTCCTCAATATGCCTTCTTTATGGGAAAACAAAAGCTTGCAGCTCTTCCATTAAACCCCATACAAGTAGACTAGCCTTTAATGTAATGGGGGCTTGATTTCATTGGTATGATCAACCATCTTTCTAGTGTTAGACACAAATGGATATTGACTACAATGGATTACTTTACAAGGTGGGTAGAGGCTATGGCATTGAAAGAGGCAACTAAAAATTCCATCTTAGAGTTCTATGAGGGCATCACAACAAGGTTTGGAGCCCCTTATACCATCATTTCTGATAATGTACTAGCTTTCATGAGTGTTAAAACTATTGATTAGGAAAAAAAGAATGGAGTTTAATTGAGTATTTCATCCAATTATTACCCACAAGGTAATGGATTTTTTGAATCTACTAATAAGAATCTTATCAAAATCATCAAGAGAACCTTAGAGACCAATCAAAGAGCATGGAACATGAAGTTGAAGATAACCCTATGGGCTAATAATATTACTCCTAAAAGGGTGATTGGAAATTATCCCTTTGTTCTTGTGTATGGAAGGGAAGCTAGGTTGTATATCTCACAAGAATTGCCTACTCTAGAACTTGCACAATAGCTGGAATTACTTGAAAATACTCCAATGCAAGTCAGATTGAATGAACTTATGTAGCTGTAAGAGACAAGAGATAATACCCATTGGACTATGGAACACCACCAAGTGTTCATGACGATTTTTTTTTTGATAAGTCATCAAGTACTAGAGTGTTTAAAGAGGGAGACATAGTTCTAAAATGGGATGAAGATAGGGTCAAACATGGAAAACACACCAAGTTTGATGCTTTTTGGAGTGGCCCATATGTGATTACTAAATGCAAGCCACACAATTTTTTCCAACTTTCAAGGTTGTATGGAGAGGATCTTCATATCGTATTCAATGGGATACACATCAAACATTGCTACTAATGTTATCCTTTTCCCTTGTACATAGTCTTTTATTTTCCTTATGTTCCCTAAATGCCTATGCACAGGTGTGTTTAGTCTTTGTGTTATTTTGTTTTGTCTTTTCTTGGTCTTGTTGTGTTGTTGTGGTGTGTTTTCTTTGTGTTTTGATATGGCACAACATTTTAAGTCATATTCAGGTATTCATTGACTCCATTGGCCTTTAGTTGCATAAGGCTACTAGTCTCAAAACATAGTCAGGCATGTTTACCCAAAGAGTTGCCAAATTTTTTTTTGTGAACTTTTAGAGGTTCAACCATGTTCTGTAGGGGTGTCTTTTATTATAAAACATCCACTTGTCCATAGTCCAACCTTGGTCTAAATTTTAGGCCTTAGAACTATTCAAGTCAAGGAAAGTCAACCCTAGTCAAATAGGGTCAAACTCAGTCAAAGACTTGAAATATGTTTTTTTAGTCCTAATGTGGTTTTTAATATGTTTTAAGCTCTTTTCATGTAATTCATTTACATTTTCCACTTTCAATGTGCAAAAAAGAGCTTGTGGACTCACTTTGGGCTAGATTCAAGGACTTGTACAGATGGTAGATGGTAGAAAGTTAGCTCCAAGTAGGGAATCAATGTGGAGAAGGTTAGAAGGGGTTAGTGGTAGGTTTTTGGTAGGCCAAGATTTAGTTAGAGTCAGAAAAGGTAGTTTCCTCTCAAAAATAGGAGCTTTTGAGCACTTGTATGGATTTCCCAAGTCCATCATCAGATAAAACATGGGAAGAGTAAATATTCACCTTCCCAAATCCATTTACATACCCATTCTTGAAAGATAATGCAAAAATATGATTCTCTAACTCATTTTCTCATTTTCTCCTCTTGCCATATAAAGAAGGCTCAACTTCAAGTGCTCACCATGAGCCATACAGTTAAAGTTATAAAAAATGATTTTGGGGTGGATAGGGATATAATTCTACTCCATATCAATAATAATAAATTGAAATTTGGTGCATCCTCCTTTATGAATCATTAGTTTGATCCTAAGTAGCTTTTTATACATGATCAACCATGAGGGGGGCATTGTTTGAGGTTGTCTCAAAATTTATTATTTTGGATTAATGGATTTGTGTGTTTCAAGTGTCTTAATATGATTTTAAATATGTTTTCATTCTCCTTATTTCTTTAAGATTTCATTAATTTTGGAAAGCCTCTTCTAGGCTTGTAATAGGCTTACGTTTACATTAACAGTCACTTCCCCTGATTTAGAGACATTGCCTTCACATTGGGAAGAGTGTTTTGATATGTTTTAGGGATTATCCATATGTTTCCATGAATAGAAGAGTTGAAATCTTATTTTTTGGTGCTTGGATAGTTTTTCCCTTACATTTTCCTACTTCCTCATGACCTCCTTGCATAACATAGTCACAAATCGCCACCTACAAGAGTATGTTGATGTCATCAATGAGATGTGAAGGTTATGACATGGTATTTAAAGCTTGGGAGACCTTTTAAATGCATTAAAGTATTATAAAAGGGAATTTAGATGCTATAACTAGCATGTTTTAGGAGTGATGTCAATTTGCCTATGTAAAGGGAATGTCATCCACAACTGAGGCCACAAATGGCTCTTCTGGAGATGATTCTTGTGCATGATCAATCTACTTTGAAGTCTATTTCTATAGAGAATACAAAATAGATCTATTAAGGAGCTTGTCTCATAAATGGAAGATGTTTAAACAAAATTTTGAGTATTCAAAGGTGACCAAGCCTGCTTGCCCTAAAAATGTTAAACACGGGCCTTGAAGGTTTATTAGGACCTCACAAAAGTCACTTGTTAGATGATCCAATTTTTCAAATTGGAAAGTTGGGTAGCTTTATCCACCTAAAATAGTTATGCCAATTTTGAGAAGCCAAATATGAGTATATATTGGATGTTTCAAAGCATAAATATGGCTAAAAACCCACTAAATTAGGATAGTGATGTCTATAAGACAATGACCAAAATGTTAATTTGCATCCCATTTTGGTGTCCTAGGTTATGTTATCAAATTAAATGATTCTAAGTGATTAAAATGATGCTTTCATGGTAATAAAGCATGAGATAAGGTTAATTTAAATATTTTAAACCCCAACACATACTCCTTTATCTGTACACAAGACTGTGAAGAACCACCTACAAATAGTGAAGGTAGGTTTCAAGGAATTACAAGTAAGAGATGGCATTGAAAGTTATTAGGATGGAACTAGGTCCTAATGTGAGGTCTCAAAAGTTTATTTCAATCTCATTATGTCTTATAAAACTCCTAATCATGATACAAATACTCTTTGACAACCTACAAGCTTAGAAATAGGCATCTACAGTCAGGGCTAAGGGTTTGATCTCAGTCAAGAATAAAGAAGGTATGTTGAGGACAATTGAAACATTAAAATGAATGGATGAAAAAAATTTATTGATAATAGATTAAATTAAATCTTGTATGGAATTTTGAGACTAAAATCTCACCAAAATACAAGCTACAACCATGGAAAATGAACACCTATAGCCTGGTGTTTGGAAGTTATCTCAGTCAGGGGTAAAGAAGGTTTTGAAGCTTAAGTAGAGAATGTAAATAGATGAAATGAACATAAAATAATGATATTAATATGAAAAAAGTTTTACATATACCTTTGAAGATATAAACTTACCCTAGCAACTTACAGTCCAAGCAAGAATGACTGTCTCAGTCAAGAAGAATAGTGAGGAATTGGCAAGCCTAGAAAGCCAACATCAAGTTTTGAGGATGGTAAGCTCAAATTGGAATAAATAAGAGTCATAGAGGTTATAAATGTCTCTTGAAAACTTTATATCACCAAGAAGATAATCATATAAAATAATAAACCCCCTGTTTACATTCTCAGTCCTGACAGGGCACTAGTTGGTGAAGACAAGATATCAAGTTTTGATCTCCTAGAGAGGTAGGCCAATCCTTTCATGCATTATGTTTTGATTGAAAAACATAAAATGAGTGTAATGACACTCCACAAAAATCATTAATCTATCCAAACTCCTTTTCTCATAAGCCTACTTGTCTCAGTCCATACAATTAACATGTAAAGGCGTTGTTTCAAAGGGCTAAAGGAGCATTCCAAGTGCAAAAAGGTTTTCCAAGGGTTTAAAAAGATAAAAAAAAGCTTGACTTGGATATGATAAATAAGTTTAAAGATCAAACAAACATTAATAATGCATAAATGTAGGAGCTATGGGTCAATTTGGGTGAAAACATGCAAAAACAAGGTTTTTGTGGCCTCTTTTCGAGAAAATTGAGTTGATTGGACCACCTAGACTTAGAATCCAATAAAACCTTTCAATAAAAATCACTATCATGACATAATAGAGTTCCAAAAATATTCATGTTTTATGGAAAAATAGGTTTGATATTCACTATTTTGTCTCAGACCTACCTCAGTCCATGCATGCAAGAAAAGGACCAGTTTTGAGAAATCTTTAAAATGAGAGACTTGCACTAAGTTTGACCATTGAATGAGATGTATAAAATTGGGAAAAACCTATGGGGACATAAAAAACCAAGATATAGGGTTTGGATGTCAAGGGTTTGATTCACACAAGAAGATTTACATGAAGGTTTAGCGGGAAAACATGCTTTCCCATCCCCAAACAAGGTGTCAACTCAGATTATATACTCCTCCAATACTTATAATTATTTTTTTGATTATTAAAGGGTCAAATATGATGTTATAATTCTATAGGAGTACATTAAAAGATAATTACATCATCCATTAGTTCACAAAGGGTAGGTAAGTTGCTTGACAAGACATGATTCTTCTTCCAAAATAGTGGTAAATTTTATTTTGGCTTCTTGGTGAGCCATCCAAGGTAATTGGACATGTTAATTGGTTAATTATAGAGATTTATGTGAATTTTGTTCTCATATAAACATCAATATAAGTAATTTTTAGCCTCAGACGTGCTAGAACCCTCACACAATGCAAGAATCCTATTTGAGGGTCATCTTCTTTTGCTTATATCTTTCCTAAACACTTGCATGAGACCTGAAGGCTCTTAGGAAAATTTGAGGAGGTATTTGAGGAGAAAAAATTTTAATTTAGAAGAGTTTTCAATGTCATAATGTTATGAACAATCACTAAGACCTAAAAACCCCCTAAACCCTCCTAAAACCCTTGGGCAGACTCGATGGTGGAAATCAAGCCAAAATTGAAATAAAATGGATGAATTAGACTAGGGGTATAAAATAAACATTGTAGAGGACATTATCAAGGTTCCATACATGTGTTTTTATTATATAGATCCATACAGAATAGTGGAAAAAAAATCTTATTTTCACCATTTTTGATGATGTGCAAATTTTAGGAAGAGTTAGAAGGTGAAAAAAATTTAGGCAAAGATCTACACTTGAGATAACTCAAAAAGTTCACTTTAGCTCCTAAAAACCATTCTAAGTGTCCTAAATAGGCCATCACATTTGGCCACTCTAGTGAGCCAAATAGTGAACTTTGGGGTAAAGTGGTGAAAAGTGATTACATAAGCCTTTTAAAGGATTTTTATTGAAACTAATCATTTGGGTGTCTTTGACAAGTGTCATGCCCCCTTGTGCATGAATTGGTTTGTATATTTGGAAGGTTTAGAGTGCCAAGTGGTAAGGGTGCATGAGAATGAAATATTTTGAATTGCCTGAAATGATTGTGCATGTCCACAACAATAAGAATGATCAGAGACTAGACCAATTCATGGATGAGGTTGATTGTAACCCCCCCTATCCTATAAAACCATTAGACTTCATGTTTTGTAGATAAAAGAGGAGTTTTGGAAGGCACTCAAGTAGGTATTTTATTATGCAAAATTGGCCTCATCTATTTTGACAAATGTTCATCTTGACTTGGCATGGTTTACCTCACTTCTATTTCACATTCAAATGTAACTCCCATTACTATATGGACACATGTATAAGTGACCCTTGGAATTCCTCTTACTTGTTCTCTATCTCTAGGCTATAAATATGCATTATTTTGGCTTATTTTAACAACCTCCATTGGTTGATGGGGAAACTCTGGCCAAATTTTTACATGAACAACTCTTGAAGAAATAATACAAGTGTTATTTCTACTCATAAACTACAATATTGTGTTATAACTTGGATCATTTTGGTCTAATTTAGTAAAAGTTGTCTTTGTTAGCTTTAAACTCTTGATGGTCTACCAAATTGCAGATAGATGATTGTTGCAGGTCATTACTAGTGTCCTTTCAAGTGTAGATATCTTATAATTGATCCATGAATGTACTCCTTTGGCATCATTCATTTCCTTAATAAGAGTCTTTCACCCCGCTAAATCTAGTTTGTGAAACATTGATGCAATAATAGGTCTAAGGTTATGATTCTTGTGTAAAAAGCACATTATTCATCTTCAAGTAGTATTTTCAATCAAGTGTGAGGAAAATTTACATTGGTGTATCACCTATTAGTTTTTTTATTCTTAAAATCTTTCCATTACCATGTTGTTAGAGTAGTTTAGAAGCAATAAAAAGAAGATCTAGGGAGCTAGCCCTTATAATACTACAGATTCATCTCTATCACAAGTTCCCACAAGATTGAGAGATTATTCTAGGGCACACATTTTGATGCCAATAATTATGATAATAGAAAATGATGATGAGATCCTTCAAGTAGAGATGAACTTGCAACAAACTATCCCATATATGGATTTTCAGGTTTGTCATGACAAGATGAAGAGGCATCAGTTTAAGGCATGATTTTAGGTTCAATAAGACCTTAATACCCTTATAATGAATGGGAGATGACTCCATTGGATCATGTACAAAATCAAAGAGCAAAGAGAAGGCAAGAGTCATCTAACACCCCATCTAAGAAGAAGCATGCCTGGCATCCTCACTCATCTAGTGAGGAAGGAGACTTAAGATACTTCTATTTTGATCTAGGAAGGGAGGTATGAGAAAGAGAAATGTACATATTTATTTCCTTTCTACTGTGTTTGTTTCCCGAAAATGCTAAGTAGCACAAGTGTATTTGCTTTAATATTTGTTGTGTGTCTCTTTCTTTTGGGTGTTTGAGGTAGTCAATGGTTGTCTTGTTGATCAAGGTTTGAGTCAATGGTTAGGTTCTCTTATTTACCTCAATCCTTAGATGATTTCATAAACCCAATGGAGTGATAAGGATACTGGTCTAGTTAGTATAGCATGCATACTACCCCTATGAGTCACTAATATGTTGACCAATTTTGACTTTTAGGTCAAAATAAGGTACCACTAGTAAAAATATTTAATTTTAGGCATTTAAATGGGTGTAATGTATTTTTGAAAAGTGTTTCATAGGTTAATTATTGTTAATTTATGTTGTAATATCTTTGGTTAAGTATTCTCTAGGTCTATTTATCATTTTAAGTCATTTTGACGGGTCCAAATAGTGCATTTAATGCTTTGTACAAGTTTCTTAGGATTTATGCAACTATAAAGGAGTTTTATCACTTTCCATGTGTCTTAGGAGGTCTTTATAAACTATCATTAACTGAGATTTATAGGTTGTTCAGACAAAAGGTAGTTTTCTTGGCTAAAGAGAGAGTAATGGGCACTTGTATGGATTTTTTGGGAAGTGTGTCACTTGGAAAACATTTTGGTGTGACTCTTAACCTCCCCATAGGCAATTACCATGTATTAATTTAAGAAATCATAAAAAATGCATCTATAACTCATTTTTATTCATTTTCCTCTCTGCATGCAAAGGAAGGTCAACTTCAAGCACTCATTATGGGCCATACAATTTGAATTTGAGGGAGTGCTTCTGGGGATGGATTTTAATCTATGTACACTTAAATTTTATAACATTAAATTACGTTTTTGTATCTCTTCCTTTATGAATAATCAATTACACTCTAGGCAGTATTTTATGGGATTACATCCAAGAGGGGTGTATGTTTGCATCTATTTATTATTTATAGGAATCCAAGGAGCTATTTGAGTTAATGAGGTGGTTTCAAGTGTGAATTAGGTACTTTTCATGATGTATCAACAATCCAAAACTTCTCTCTTCATTCCCTTTAAGGAGGATTCCAAAATGGGCTTGTTTTCCAAGTTTGCAGCTATGGGTGTGTAGTCTAAGTTTCACATGGAAATGAGCTCCATGGAGGTTTAAATGTGTTTGTAATCATGTTTTCAAAGTTATTTAATTTAATTTATATTATTATATATCAATTTTCCCTCCTTCCAAGCTAATTTGCTTTTATTTTCCTTGCTCATTACTTTGTTTGCAGAATGCTGATAGTCACCTTCTCCAGGAGGTTTATACGAAGCTTTTAATGGTTGACACATGATGAAATTCATGTTTTATTTCTTAAAATTTCCAAAATATCATGAAATTAATGCCAATTAATCTAGGATTATATGCTAAGAAGAAGTCTCCACTTCAAAAAATGAGCTTGTTGTTTTGATTTAACAGTCCCTAAATTTGCCAAACAGAGGTCATAAAGATTTTTTGAGATGATGTATGTTGGTTTAAAAAGTATTTCAATGCCCATTTTTTATATTTGATATACCTATATAAAAACAACACTTTTTCCAATTTTGAGATTGAAAAGATAGGGAGAAGATGGATTTTGAAGCCTCCAAAAGTTGTTAAAACTCGTTGAATTATGCCAGTGATGTCTATAGGAGTTTGAAGGATATTTTAAACTTTCACCATGAGTGAAAGTACTAGACATTGAAAAAATATATGAAAAAATTAAAAAGTATATAAAAATAAGTCTTAATCACTTAGGTGATGGATAAGGAGGACATTGCATGAAGTGCCCCTTTTAGGCCATCCCCTATTTGTACATAGGGCAGAGAGGCAGTGAGGGCAGTGCTTTGAAGATTGGCACCAAAAATATGGTGTAAGGAATCATAAAGAATAATATAAGTATAATTTTGAGTCCTATAAGGCTAAATTCAATCTCAACAATCCCTAGACAAAGTCAAACATATTCCAAATGCCCTTTGGCTAGCCTACAGGCTTGGAAACATGCACCCATAGTCAGGGTATTGAGAAAATTAATCTTAGTTAAGGGTAAAGTGGTTTTTGATATCAATATATCATGAAATCAGGTGAAATTTTATAACATTATGATAATAAGACAACCCCAAGGATTTGGTATACACTTTTGAGACCAAATATATGATCAAGATACACATTCAAGCATAAATGGGGTCTCAATCCATATAAGTAATGCTTTGATGAATGACACAAAGGATGGTATTGAGGATTACCAAGAATAAACTAGGGTGAATTTAATTTATAGAGAGATAAATTCAATATAAATAAACTCTAGATACTCTTAACATGCTCCAAGTGACCCTTGGCCAACTTACAGGCCTGGGAATATGTACCTATAGTCATGGACAATGAGGTTGAGGTTTATGAAGGTTGATCTTGGTTTAAAGATTTCAAGGTGATATAAGTGCCATGAGAGAAGGGTGAAATTAAGGAACTTGAATAAAAACCTAAATCATCATGACCCAAGCTTAAAAGGCACCTACAGGTAGCCCTAGTCATAAAACATAGTCAAGTCAAGGTTATGGACAATGAGTTTGGAATTTAAAGTTAAACTGGTTCTTGAATCCTTAAAGTGCCAAATAAGGTGAAATGAAAATTATATGACCTAAATTATCCCATGTAAAAACTACATACATCATGGAAAAGGCCTCTATCTTTCCAAAATCTAACCAAACAGAGGTAGACAGGGTTTATCTCAGTCAAGATAGGGTATGCTAGTCAAAGGTGAGAGTAAGCATGCAATTAAGATAGTTTGAGGGATTTATTGGTGGAATAAAATAAAATAGGGTCATAATTACCTAATAAAATTTTAATATAAGACCATAAACACCAACCCAAGCCCAAAACACCATCAAATAGGGGTAAAGAATGATTATGATAGTCTAAGTAGATAGGGTTATCTTTTTTAAGGACCCCAAGCATGATTTAATGGTTTGAAGGTTTTATAGGTGAATTTAAGAATGAAAAAAATCATATTAAATAATATGATCATGATGAGTCCAAAAACATCAAATCAAGCTTCACCCATAACTTACAGTCAGGTCTACATGGCTTGTTGTAGTGCTTAAGGGCAGAAGCCTAATCTTGAGACTAAGGATAGACCAATGCAAAGAGGTGAGTTAGACTTTAAAAATGGTAAGTTGGAAATATTAATGTTATTTATAACATAAAAATATGTTTTAATTGTATTTAAAAATCATAAAAAAATCTAAAATCACCTATAGCCATGCATAGAACATGACTCTCCTCTCCTAGGCAGTCATAGACCTGTTTAAGTTTCCAAGAGCAAAGAGACATTTTAGGAGTAAAAAATGGATAGATATGGACTGAATAAAATATTTAAGGAATGTAGGGTCCTTAAAATTCCATAGTAAATCACAATACAATCCATTTATTTTCCAAATACAATCTATCCCTTACCCACCTCAAACTATGCTTTTCCCAAAAGTCTACCTTGCAAACTGGGAGAGTTGGAGGACCAAATGGAGGATTTGAGAGATAAATTTTGATAAAAAGTACCACTAGGATATATATAAAACTATAAAATAATCATATTTTATGATCAAATATTTAAAACACTCACTATTTTACCTCAAAGTAGGGGCTATTTTATGTGCATGAAGGTTCCAATTTTGGGACAAGTGATGAAATGTTGAACTAGAAGGATATAAATGAAAAATTTATGATTGTATAACCTGGATGGTATATAATAAAACCTAATAAATATTAATATAAGGTATGGAAGCATACGTGTTCCAATCAAGGAGGTTTGCTTGCATACCTATTGGGGATCCTTAGGCCTAAAAGCCAAATTGAAGGTCATTTTAATTTTTGTCCTTTTACATGAATTAAAATTGAATGGAAAATTTTTTCATGGGTAAATAAGATGTTTTATAGCCATTATAATTCAAAGGAAGCCATTGGAGTGTCAGTTTGGATCTAAAATGGCAAGCAAGCCTATTGGCAAGGTCTAGGCCTAGTGCCAAACAAGGGTAAGTTTTCATTTTTGGCTTTTGAGGAGATAATATAATTATGGGAAAATTTTTATGTGGTTATTATATAGGTTTTTGATCCATTTTTTAATAAATAAATTCATTATAAGACTAATTCTTGGCTTTGAGGCTCCCAAACCCTCACAAAATGCACTAAATGGCACGAATGGTCATCTTGGAATGCTCATATCTTTCATGAGTCTTTGCATGGGAATTAGATATGTTTAAGGATTTTTAGGGGGTCCTTAATAAACCAAAATCATAATTTTTAAGTAATTAAAATGATACCTCTTTATGAACAAATGCTAATAAGGCTTATCACTCTAAAACCCTCCAAAACCCTATTTGAGACCTAGAGGTGAAAATGAGCCTAAAAGTACCACCAGATGGAGGAATTTGAACCTGATTGATGAATATAATTTGTTTCAAACTCCATTTTTATCACATACATGTGCTTTTTTTGTAGGGAACTATACAGATCAGAGGAAAATAGGGCTTATTTTGACCATTTTGAGTGGTGTGCAGGACATAGGAGGAGTTAGGAGATGAAACAAACTTTGGGAGGAATATTTCACTTTAGATAAATCCAAAAATTCATTGCATATCATGAATAAACCAATAAGTTCCCCAAATAGGCCCTCACTTTCATCCATTCTAGTGAGCCAACTAGTGAACACTTAGGGAAAATGGCAAATCTTTGTTGGGAGAGCCTTTTAAGGCCAATTTATTATTACTGATGGTATGAGATCTCCTTAAACATGTAATTTTTCCAATTTTATGGATCGTATTGTAGAGATGAAGAGTTTTTAGATGCCAAGTGTGAAGGGTAAAGGTAAAAGAACTATTTTGGGACTACCAAGTGTGATCATGCATGGCTAAGATCATAGGAAGGGTTAGGAGCCTCCCCAATACATGTGAAGGCTTCTTAGTAACCCATCCTACTCATATTAATAATCAAAATTGATCATGTACAGACTTTGGGTAGTTTTTTGATACCAATCATAATGGGTAGTTTTCTATGCATAGAAAAGGAGTTTCTTGACTATTTGTAGGTCTTGAATTATTCTAGATAATATTTGTAACTCCTAACATGGATCAACTCACCCCATCCATCTGTCTCATGAATTTTTAATTGATTTTAGTTAGTGACACATGTCCAAGTGACTCTTGGACTTCCCTTCTCTCTACCTTCACATTTCTTCTTTAAATTATGGACTTTTGGCTATTATATGGAGCTCTTTGCCTAGGTATGGAAAATCCCTACCAAAATTTTATCTCAAATAAATAAAGATAAGTGTTTTACCTCATTCAAATATTTCACTAAGTGTGTAATGGATTTTAGTCTTGTTCAAGTGTAAGTTTTATCTACCTTCACATGTTTCTCTCCTTAGTACCTTGTGTGTTTGTAATCTCCCACTTGTAGGTCAACAAGAAGTGTCAAAGTACATTATAGTTGTAGTTATTAGGCTACTCAATATATTGTCTTAAAATTCCTATTGTTTATTTTATCCTATCCTATATCATCTCCAAGACCCTATGTTGATGCATTGATGTGAGAGGGGAGATTTATGTTGAATGAAGTGTATGTGTTATTTATCCTTAGTTTCAAGTGTATGTTAAAGGTATGAGTAGATAAAATATTTTGGTGCATCATATTCAATAGAATAGGCTTAATTTCAGTTATTCTAACCCTTTTCATCCCCCCAAGTTGTTAGTAGTAGTAATATGAGCTTCAATGATGCATCAAGGGGAGCTAGCCCCTAATCTAGAGATCCACATCCTAAAAGGGATACCCACATCCCTAAGGTGGTTCCATTATTTCACTTGAAAAATGAGAATATTATCCCATATCCTAATTGGGTACAAGTTCAAGTGACAATAGTAGGTACTTTATAAATAGTAAAACCTCCTTGTTACGTGAATCCCTATTAGGAAGTTGATGCTTATTGGAGATTCAACACCTATTACTCACCAATAGTTATATGTTGTTGGTTAGACATTGCTTGGTTTTGAATTAGAACACTATATTATGATTGAAGAGGTATGCTTTCTACTATCTGATGAGGTATAAAATTAGTTGCCCCTTATTGGGTTAGAAATATGTTCACCCTATGTTATGTTGGTAAATTAATTTATGCCTATTGTTATGAAATGCTACTTGTCCCTTGTTAAAGAGGAATAAGATTAATCACATTATTTTGTTGATGAAATTCAGTAGTCACTAGCTGACTACCTAATCCTGTTGGTTGTGCACTTGAAGAAGTGATTAGTTGAGGATTAGAAGTAGTCAGTTGATATTGAGATGTAGAAATTCCCATTCTTTGGTATGTAGATCCAATCATGGTATTAATCATAGGCACATTTTGTTGACTAGTTGTTTGTGTATTAGTACCACTTTTATTTGGATTGGAAATTTCTTGTGCATTATCCACTATGCTTTTCTCATTATTCTACATAGAATCAAAAGCCACTTATTCAATAACTAGCATATGCAAAAAGTTATCAACCAAAGTGCTTTGTGAAAATGGGTTTAAACTTTTATTGTCTTAACCAATTAACTCTATCAAAACCCTTGTTGAAGGAACTAAGTCAATAAGGAGTTTACTCACCATGGTCATCTGATTTAAATCATGTGTTAGATTCAAGGTTTGATATGTTGTCTGCATTTGGTTAAAGTGGTATTACATGAGGCTTTGTCCTTTGTTAGGCATATTAGGGTCCTGATACATCATTTGGACTATAGCTAAAGGATTGATGAAAGAAGCTTGCTGACTATATAATATGTTGTGAGGCATTTTTACTAGACTTGGTAAACTTTCATGGGGGAATTTTGCTAAAAACATGGCCTATACCTCTATGGATCTATCCAAAATCTCATCTTTGCTCTCTAATAGATGATTCTCAAACAAATAAGGATCATATGTGGAAGGTGTGTTAATGGAGTATGGTTGTTGAGGAAAAGGTTTTTCAATAGTATTTATTGTAGCTAGGTATTATGCAATTTGTTCTTGGTCCTATTCCATATTAACCAAATGGTTAGCCAATAGATCTTGTTTTTGTACCCCTATTTGAGAATATTATATACGTAGGTGTCTTTCACCATTTATTCTTATGCGACCACTTTATTAGTCCTAGGATTGTACATGAGTCCACTACGAGTGTAAGAATACATGTTAGGATCCATAGTGAATGTTTTATAATATAAAGGGAAGAGAGTTTTACAAAATATAAAAAAGACAATATCTAAGAGATGACATTCAAACTTGGTCTAGATTTGTCAAAAGGATGGAAAGGTTTATGCAATGATTTATGATAAAACAAGCTAACATTAAGTATCTAATGTTACACATCTTATACAAAAAGATTAAATAAATGGATCAAAAATGAAAATTCCAAACTCCAAGGTTGAAGTGTTTCAAATCAATCTAATCTAAGAAATAAATAGTTGCTAAGTCTTTTGTCCAAATGCAGTGTCAAAAGCTAGGGTCAAACAAGGCATGTGCTAGGTATCTTGGCCAAACAACGTCAAAATCTAGACTTTGAAATATATGAGATTTTAATCTAATGGATTTGAAATACTTCTAACAAAAACTCAGAATTTGACTCTTGGACATGAACTCAATCCAATAGGTATAAGGTATGAAACAAAAGGAACTTTAGGGATAGTTTGTTTTCTCATAAATAATGATATAAAACTTGGTTCTTTTGACAAATAGGCTAGATAAATTTGAATGATATAGCTATGCTAGATAAATATTCACAAATGTATACTTGAATTGGCTTGAAAAATTTGCACAAACTTGAACTCTATGTGAAAGAGACTATGAAACAATGATTGAAATATTTTGGGTAGCATAACCATGCTAAACTACTCAAAATATGACAAAAAAATGTTTACTTCAAAAAATCTCTAAGGCAAATATGGTTTCTCACAAATTTGGTAGCATAACACTACCTTTCTTAACTCAAATGACATATATACCTTCAAATTTTTGACAATATCTTTAAGGTAAAAAGGTATGCTTCAAATGATCTCAATGGAAATAGGAGGGTAACACAAAAATGTTGTAGTGCATAGTATCAAAGTGCAAGTGTTTAGCAAAAAATGACTTAAGTTTATTAAATGGTGATAATGATTCTAAGTCTTAAACGACCTTCAACCCAAATTGGAAATTGAACCTAAGATCCCTCAAGTTTAGTGAAAATGGTGAACCCACTTAACACATCAACCCTATAAACTTATGAAGGTGCAATTTCAAATTTAAGTTATAAATGAAGGACTTAAACAGTGTTTGGTAGAAGTATAAACTCAATTAGGTAGCATAACTACACCAAAGTGGATGATATGACTCCAAGTTTTGATGAACTTTGAACAGGCCAAATTGATGATCACGTGGGCATCATAATACCTCTTTGTTCAAAGGAAAATGAGGACTATGTGTTTTGGTTTGGATCATTTGTTCACACCAAGTTTTGACTCCAAAAAAGACTTTAACCTAGGATAAAACCAACTAATTAATCACTCTTAGATCTTAAACTGACAAGGTCGCATGTTATTGTTAGAATCCATTAATATACATCATTTGGGAGGATTTTTAAGTGTTCATCAAAAATTGAAATGCACATTATATAGTAGGGTTTTTACAACCCCACTTCTCTCAAATGACAATACTATGACATGGAATTTGAGGTACACTTTACACCAACAACACTTTTGTGGTAAGTGGGTATTTGTCTAAGATCTACAAGTTTCTAAACGTCTAGGGGGATCAATTACACAATGAATTTTACATCAAAATATGTAAAATAAAAGCATGGAAATTGGGTCTATATAATTTGGATTATTGTAAAAATGTCTTGTCTTTTTGTAACCATTACATCCATCACTTTCTTAGTATAGTACGATGTCTAAAGTGAAGATACATCTTATGTGCAACTTCAGTTCTAGAAGGTGGTTTAACAATAAAACCTCTTATCCTAATATGAGTGGTTAAAGTTAGTGCTGAGAGATGAAACCTAGGTCAAAGATTACCTATAAAACTTGTGATAGATAATGAAGTCCCCCTCACAAGCTAAGTTTACATGAAATAAAAGAATAATAGAAAAACTTTAGGGTTATTTTCAAGGTCACCCAAACTATTGTGAGTTTTTGGGGAGTGCTTTAGACAAAATTCTTTCTATGCCTTGGACTAGGCATGTTTACAATAAGGACAGTGCTTTTGATTCCAAAATTTCCCTAAAGGGGATGGATGGAAGAGCATACATACAATGACCTTCTTTTTTCTAATCCAAACTAGATTAAACAACTATTAAAGACAAAAATTTACAAGTGTGTTCAATTTTAAGCCCAAAATAAAGATTAGGTGGTGTTATTTTGAACCCTTGGTCTTAATTTATAACTTTGAAAACATTCACCTAAGCAACTAAATTTTTCATTAAGCACAAAAACAAGGTTCTTAATCCATTTTAATCCTTCAAAAGAGGTCTAAAAATCATGATTTAACAAATTTCAAGCCGGCCCTACAATAAAAAAGTCAGTATGTCCTTTAGCCTTGAAGCTATTTTAAGGTTAGAACAATAAACTTTAAAAAAAGTTTGCATAGTGAAATCCTGCTAGTTATAGGACAATCTTGAGACTTCTATAGTTGTGGTATAGTAACTTAACCACTGACAGTTTAGTCACAATACCATGACTCAGGTAGGCAATTATGCTAGTTGCAAGGCAATCCCATAACTTTGAAAGTTATGATATTATAACTTAACTGCTAATGATTTAGTCATAATATTGTGACTCAAGGAGGCAATCCCACTAGTTGTAGGGCAATCCTACAACTTTTTGAGTAGTGGTATTATCGCTTAACCACTAGCAGTTAGATAATACCATGACACTTTTAGGTAACCCTATGATTTTTAGGACAATCCTATGACTGAGTGAGTAGCGGTATTGTCAAACCTACATAAAAATCCAAATTTAGTTCAAGAAAAATCAATTAAACACAATACCATGACTCTGAATGACAATACTATGAGTGTCTAGACAAAACTACAACTTTCAGAAAAAATGTGTTTTACTCAAATTTTTCACTCTTTTAGACCTCCCACTCCAAGATTTTGCATAACAAAGGTTATTAGTTTTCTTGTAGGATCTTTGTGATCAATTTTTTGAGGCTAGTGTCTCACTAGGCATGCCATTATGTGAACTAGGAATTTACTCAAGAGATGATGGTTAGTGTTGTGTTAGTCCCAAAATGAAAACAAAATGAAATAAACACACTAGCATAACATCTATAGGCCTAGTTACTAGGGATGGCTTATTTAATAAAACATGAATGAAAAACACAACTAAAATTCAAAATAAACCTTATTTTACCTTACTTGGATGACCCAAATGGCTTGTTGAAGTGGCTTTCTCAATTTGTGCTTCAAGAGATCTTCTTTAATGGAGTGTGGCTACCTTCATCTCCTCTTGGCACATTTGGCTTGTGATGGCTTTGGATAAATATTTGGGCATTATAAAACTAATTCAATGGCCTTTAAAATTCATTTTTCATGATAAATTTAGCTTATGAGAGCTTAAAATTTAATAGGTAAGGCCTCTTATTTATAGATTTTTGCAAATGGCTAGAATCAATCTAAACCATCGATCTCAAGATTAAGATGTGTGGCTAAGGATTAATTCAATTATTAAATTAAAATTAATAAATAGGATCATCAATATTTTTGATATAGGGGCATTGAATAGGCATGGAAGGGCTTTGATGAGGCATGGGAGGCATGAATCTTGATATTTGTGGCATTTATGGCCTAGGATGTCTTCCCAAGAAATGATGTCCCCTGATGATGTATTTAATAAAAATTAATTTAAAATAAAGATTTATTCAACAAGTTCCATGTAAAATTAACTTAAGACCCTAATTTGGATTAATTATCTTTAAACATATTTAGGAACTTTGATGCAAACCCTTGCTCTTTATGCAAAAATTACTTAAATGGTCAAAATGTCTTGCTAATTGCCCAAAATTTGACTAGATTAGAATTGGAAATATATGTCAAATGCATTGGATCCATTATCCCATTTATTATGTCATCAACACAAAATAATAAATGCATGTGTCTCATACAAGAGATTTGATAGAGAAAATCAATCCAAAGCACCTAGGTGCAAAATTAACATTTTGACTCAAAATTATCTAATCAAAGTTAGCTTGCCCATGAAATTCATCACCTTATTTAGGGATACCCTAGCCAAAATATGTATTTTAATATATCAATTTCAACTCATTTAATGGGCTTTAGTGTTTTTAGGCCAAATTATGCATTTTGGTAAGAAATTCATCAAAATTCTGGTTCGAGGTTATCAGTGGCTAGATTTAGGTGTCTACACTATATTCCATCATATTCTATAATTAATTTCTCTTTCTTATCTCCTAACCCACTACCTAGAATCCATTTTATAAGTTATCCAACTAGCTTCTTGAACCAGGCCAAAACCCATAGTAACTCCCAATGGTCACCATGATCACCGACAGTTACCCAAATGCCGATGATCACCCTAATCATTAACAGTCTCTCCCGACCACTGATAGTCACTATGTGAAAATTCCAACAATAGGCTTATTTAACCTATTAGACCCTAAATAAATCCCCTTTTTTTATTTCTTATTTGATTATAAAATACCACCCTATTTTTTGAACCACATCTAATTCATTTAGCATTAATATGATCATTTATTGCTATAATTAGTCAAATTCTATCTTCTTATCAAGCACTTCTTGTATTTCATTCTAATATCTTTTTTTATATATGAAATAAATTTATCTTTTAATTTCATAAATTAATTATTTAAAATCATGGATTGACAACCTCCTAATAAGCATGTGCTTCTCAAATCTAGCTCACACTAGGCAATCCACCCAAATAACCAACTAATCAACCTTTTTTCTTTCAGTGATTTCTTATCTATAAGTCATTCCTCCCTAGACAAAGAGGAGTCTCCACAATCATCTGATCAATGTGTGTAGAAAATATTAGGTTCTTCCACCATACCCTTCTCAAATTTCTTCTCTTTCTTCTAAGAATATAATAAAAAGTCACTAAACAACAAGTGTTTAAAAAATTAATATAAAGCATAAACTATGTGAACAAATTATTTCCAATTTGTATCTCTATGGACTCCTTGAGATTTTTGGTAAGGTTAATCTTAACACAAACCCTTTTCTAAGGACTTGATGCATAGAACTTAGGTTATTCTTGGTAGATGAACCATCCTATGGGTTTAATGAGCTATTCAATAAATCCCCACAAGGGGAGAGGTAAAACAAGAAACTCTATCTAGATTGGGATCTTAATCTTATCTTGCTTAGAGACTTGAAAGTCTCAATTTTAATTATAAAAAATGTCAAACATGTTAATAATAAACTAGGGGCCATGATTGACAATGGCTTTGAAATGTTCTATTTTACAAATGTGAAAGAAGAAAAAAAATCTTGGTAAGGTTTTGGACTCCTTCCAGTTTCACATAATGGCCTTGCCTATGGATGTGGGACCATTGTTTTAACATGCTATTAGGAGAGACTCTACCCATGAAATAAATAACTAGAGTGAAGGTTTCAAAATAGATACATGCTTTCTCAAACTCTGAAAAATCAAGCATAACATTGGGTAAAATAGTGTATGAGTTAGATCCAATACCTCATGGTATATCTTCATTATAAAATTTTGTGATTGTTTTGACACTATTGATAGTCAAGATCCCATTGGGTTTCCCTGCATCCAAAGATGCAAAAATGATAGCAATGGCCATTTAATAAAAGGTTTGCAAAACTACCCAAAGGTGGAGTGCCAACCCAACTTAGCGAAATAAATGTGTAATAAAAAATATTTTTCTACTTATATCTACTAAATATCACTGGTGTGATAGGCAAAAAAGAAAACCTACAAATCTTTAGATATCTATCTCTTTGTATGAATCCAAACCTCTTGACTTAAAAAGATTGATTCTCAACAATTGAATATTCAATTGGAAGGTCTTTGGAAAATAATTCATATATAGTAATGACAACTTAATTCTAGTTAAATAATAATAATTATTAGTTTTAAAGTACACAAGAGTTATAATCATATATTACATAGTGTAAAGAGGAAATGTTAAATACGATCCATTTTTTTCTTAAGTTTTCTACATTTTTAAAACTCAATTTAACCTTGTTTCATTAAAATAAATCTTTTTAATATATAACATTTTATAATGTAATTTTGTTTCATAATTTTTATTAATGTAGAATTAAGTAATTATAGCTCAATTATATATTAGTGTTAATTAATTGAAGGTTATCACTAAATTTTTTAATTAGATTATTAATTATTGTCACATTTTTAATGGTGTGTTTACTTAATTTAAGATGATTTTCATGAGTAGTTACTAATTTAGTAAAAAAATATTTTTTTACTTTTATATGTATTTTTAGATAATAATCATTATAAAAAGGGATCCATTAAACACATAAATACTATGTATTTTGAAGATTGACCTCCATGTTGGAGTAGATTCAAAATTTCATACAGAGAGTGAATACTAAAAAGTTCAGTGGAAAAACAATACATTGTTAAGAAATAACATATTTTACATATACATAGGAGTTATCCTATAACTACTCTCCTCATTATAGACGAGTTTATATAACCACACTCACTAACTTACACAACACTAAAATCTCTCCTATGATATCTACATGAGTTGTTAACAACTCACAATACACTCACATATTCCACACACTTACTAATTAACTAATTTACATAATATAATTTCTCACCACAAATGTGATCACTAACTTAGGATATCTATAATATTCCCCTCCCCCTTAGTGAAAACATGGGTACATGAAGGGTAATTTAGAGTTGTAACATGATGATTGGGATGGGTCTATTGCCTCTATCTTATAGGTTATTATAGACATTTAAGGTTTTCTATTCCCTTTGCCACCTCTTCAATGTAAAAACTCATGGATCTTGGTTTCAACCAAGATTGCATACAATTACATTCTATAATGACCCCTTTAATTTTATTGGAAAAAAAATTATATATCATTTATAATATTTTTTTAAAAAGATCTTCCTTCCCCACTTTTTTTCAAAAAAATATCCATTCCATAATCACTCTTTATAAAAAATTCCTCTTTAAAAGAAAATTTAAATAAAAAATTACTTTTGTGGTCTTTCCTTAGACCTCCATTATACCCAAGGTCTTCCCTAGGACTTGCCTCTACATACAGGAGTCTGTTGATTTCTTCATAGAAGTCCTAATGAGCATTAAGATAACAGGTGGCTAGATCAAGTCATTATTCCAAGCTCAAATGGGAAGATGGTGATGAGGATATTAGAATGAGATGTAGGGGTGAATAACTCACAAAAATTTATCTAGTTGAGTTGAATGGAGTGATCTGGGGTAGGATCAAGCTTGAGATTAAAGTCATTATTGAGTTTCTTTGGAGGGATTAATGTCATATCCAAAAAAACTTTCCAAAAGAGATCAAATCAAGTTGGATACATGGGGTGGAACTCAGTCAAGTATGGGTTTGATTGAAAAATTGATGGCAATGCCACTATGAATACAAATAGCTATAGGACAAGCGTGTATGATGAATGAAAGTCTACTGAGTTCTTCAATCTTGATGTAGGGCACTTATGTAGGGTCCTCAATGTAATCCAAAAAATTGAACAAAAAACACAAGGTTGTGTTGTTGTGCTTAAAAAATGAAATAACATGTCAAACCAACATTTACAAACCTAATTGATCCAATATCATTGAAGCTCAATCCAATGTAAATTTAAAATGCATATTAATCATAGAATGATTAATAGAATTAATGTGGATGATGACAATAGATATAAATCCAAGGCTGATGTATAACCTATGAATCCAAATTCATATATCAAATACCTCAAACTTGCAAAAGCAAGTGATTTGAATAGGGTCAAAAAAGTTTAGAAGATGTGTACAACCTATTAAAAAACTTAGACCAAACTGTTTAACCTTAAATTTTTAGATGTGGATCCTTTAAGGATAGATAGGGTTAATAATATAGAAATGAATAAATACAAGGGTGCTAAACATATTTATATCACTCTAATTAATTTATAAGCTCAGATAAATAATATTTTAAATTAAATGTTGAGATATGTCAAAAATATAAAGTACAACTATGCTAGATATTGTAATGATAATTTGAACAAATACTTGGTTCTTATTCTAATACAAATATGGAACTAGAACAAATAAGTAGTCTAGAATATTATTCTATAACACCCATAAAATTTTGAATTGAGTGGTTATGTAATTGATACACTTGCATCATCCTAGGATAGTTGTATCGATGCTACTATTTGGATTAAATGAAGGTGTCTAGTACATAGTAAATTTGAAACTAGATATAACCACATTGATTTTCTAGGTTATGTGTCACATTTGCCCTCATGCATTTCAATCTGGGTCATGGATTGCCACTCCTTATCATATGATAAAACCCCTATTATTCATCTTCATAGTGGTTGTGGGAGAAATAAGCTAGTACACACATGGGGTCAAACTACCCCAAATATCCATTTGTTAATAAATACTACCTACATAATCAATACTTTAAAGAGGGCCTCATACTTATCTAGTTCTCTCTTATCTATTGGATTGTATGTATATTATGCAATGTGTGATAAGTAAATATAAAAATGACCTAGCTTGTAACTTGGAAAATATAGATCTTGGACTACTCCTTTAGTAGTTCAAACCTGTAGATATTTTGTCCCTGATTAACATGGAAATAAGAGGAAATATGGAAGCCTTTATTCACTTGAGTGCTTGATATAATGATTTTGGTAAGTTGCTTTGGTATTTTTAAGGTGAGTTTAGGATGAAGGTTAAAGCATTTAGGTTAACCATAGGAATATGTTTCATTTGTAAATTAGATAATTTAAGGGCATTGAACACTTGTGTTAGGGTAGGACACTTGCATCGACATAGGCATCTGGATGGGATGTAAGTGTTCAAAGAGAAGGAAATCAAGTAAGGTCCAAAAATTGTAAAGATGGATAATAAGAAGGTTAAAATAATTTTAGAAGATAGAATCCATGGGTCATAATAATGATACTGGTCAGACTAAGAGATAAGTAATGAACACAGAGAGATAGTAGATGCAAGACTTGCATAAATAAGAAAGATTTAGAATTGAGAGGAACAATCAAAGCTTGTGTTTACCAAGTGTAGAAGATTAATGTGCTACATAATTAATAAATATCATCTACATTCATCCCATTTTAATATAGTAATAAAATTACTAGTTTAATGGAAATGAATGCATACTTTGGTGTGTATAACACACCTTGTATTTATTTGATTCCAACTTGTGTTTTATTGGTAATTGAAATACAACCAAGAGCATGTTATAGTATATAATCAGTGCATATATTTTAAAATTAAAAATATTTAAATGATTGAAATTGAAAGAGAGAAGTGTTTAGGAGTACACCTATGTATCGATGCAACTGTCTTGCCTTTTAGAAATTTGATTTGAAATATGTATCATTATACATAACTAAAACCAAGATTATGTAAAATATAAATGTATAACATGTGTAATCACCTAAAAGTGGTATTTGAGTTCTAAGAGTGCTACTTAAGACTATTTGTTTTTTAGCTTAGTCTTATACCTATCCTAAAGCCTATTATCACACTTTTCCATCCTTTGTATGGGCCACATGAATCCTTAGTTAGCTTAAACACAATATTAGACACTCATTTTCTAATCTTGGCCCTTCGTACCCAACATTTTTCCAACTAGACATTAGAGCCACATTAAGGACACTAGAGCCATGTGGTGCTAGTGTCCCAAAAATGGCACCTATGTCTTGTACCTTATCTTTCTTGAATGAATATATTTTCAAAGGTAAATCCCTCTTAAAGTTGGCTTAAACATATTTTATTATCCACATAAACAATAAAACATTATCAATACATCAATTTTATTCCTCCATCTAATAGATGGAAATTAGATGCAAAATACCTATTCAAACACAAAATAAATGGATCAAAATCAAAATTATTAATCCATATTTTTCCCTACTTATACATACTCTATTTATAGATTCCATAAGCTCAATTTTTTATATTTCCAATCTCAAGCACACTCAAGGCACTCAAAACCACTATCATTCTAGCATCACTTACATTTGTGCTAATAATTAAGTGGGGAGAAATAGATTAGGCTTGATCCCTCCTTATAGTATTGGTATGTAGGAAAATATCTTCACAATTTGGTGTTGAGGATGTCCAACCTATCCTACTAATAAACACACTTTTCAGATCATGCCTTACTTATAATAAGGATTATAGTTTGCATCATAAATAATTTATTACAGGCACAATACAAAGTTCTCTAGACTTCATGTATGTGAAAACAAAACCCAAAAACACAATCCAAGGTATACCTAAAATTTCAAGATAATCCTACATAGAGGACAATAGTACCATTATCAAGATACTAGATCTATATGGTGCTTATGTCCAAATGTGGTGTTGTTGCCTAAGATAGGTTCTGATACAAAGATCTAATTGATGACACTCAGACCTATTCATATCTCAGTTTTCATCACTTAAATCATCTATATTAGGTGTTTTCTAGATAAATATTTATTTATACATATTTATTTCCCTTTAGTCAAACATAGGATTTACATAATTAAAAATGTAAAAGGTTAAAATATTTGGTGAACCTGAGTAACTTTGAATATTTCTCAAACCCTAACCCTAGATACTCTTAGGGTTTTTATCCTTAATTTTCCCATTTTCATTAGCTAATTTAAATTTTTTAAATTTCATATATTCTATTTTAGTATCCATGTTCCAATTTTTTTACTATATGTCATTTTAAAAATTTATGTCTCTTCCATTAAAAAAAACTGCTAGACTAGGTGGTAATCCTATAGAGCATATTCAAATTCTTATTAATCAAGTCTATAACATGGATAAGAGACCTATTATAACTCTATTTATTGATCCTTCACACACTGATTGTGTAGATTTCAATGATAATGCATCTAAAGATGAACAATACAATCAAGAACAAGCTGATATACAAATTGAAAATTGGGACACTCTCCTTTCATTTAACAATGATAACATGATTTTCAATAAAGATGAGATATTACAAAGATTTAGAGATAGAATTTGATAACAACCCCTTGATCATGCAAAAATATTAAAATCCATCTTGGAAATTAAAATAAATCAAACAATGGTCAATCTTCAACTCCCCTAGCTAATAAAAAGGTTACACCTATATTGGGGCCAACTTAGCTAGCATAACCTACAATTTTAATTCAACAACCTTCAGTGACAACTAAACCTCTTGTGGCTAGTTCCTCTACCCTAGATATACAATACCTTATGCATAAGGTTCATATTCTGTAGGATAAGGTGTTACATATTGAGAAGGGAGACACTAGGTCATCACATGCTTTGGATTCTAATATTCTCTTACATACACCTTTGGAACACCACATAGCATAAACTCCTTTGCCATGTGGATTTGTGGAACCTAAGATTACATTATATGATGGTAAGGGTGACCCAGAGCATCATCTCTAAGCATGTTTGGACTATGTGTCTAATTTGTCTTCTCATGATGTTGTTTTCATGCATTTTAAAGGGTAATGCCCTAAAGTGGTTTTATGACTTATCAAATCAATCTATCATATAATTCAATCCTTTGGTAGACATGTTTTTATCACACTTCTCCATCAATATCAATGACAAGATATCATATTCCCAAGTTGGACACTTGAAACAAAATTCAAATAAATCTATCATAGAATATGTCTTATGATATATGATTACATTAGTTAAATTGACTAGCCCCATGGTAAACAGAGTTTCAAGACATCTTCACATAAAGTCTTTTACTAGCATTACATGAAGCTATCTTGTTTAAGAAGTATTCTACATTCATATATTTGTGCCACATAGTAAAAGAAAGAGAGGTTAAGCTTTTATCAATGGGAAAACTAAAGTATATCAAAGCATTAGAATCAACTCCTAAGAGTTCAAATAAGCCTCTAAAAAAGGTAAGGGCCATTTAGAACAAGAGTGATCAAAAGGCCATAGTCAACACAGCTTCAAAGCCATCTCCTAGATTGGTTTTATCCACTCCTTAGCACTAAATCTTCACCAACCTTCCAAAGTTATCAGCATAGGTTTTATAGAAGCTCTTGGAATGCAATGTCATATCTTTCCCTCTGATTAAATAGGTTGATATGACATGCCCTATTCCAAATAAATATGATTCTAATGCATTTTGAGAGTATCACAGGGTGTAAGGCCATACAAAAAATAAATGTATAAGCCTAAAACATAAGATACAAGATTTGATTGAGACTAACATTATTGATGTGAGAACACACATAGAGGTACCAAAAGTACAACAAATAAAAGTAAAAACATTAAATATATTCTAAGATCCATTTTCAAATCACATAGTGAATGAGGTAGGAAATACATTAGGTGTTCACTACACATATCAGGTACATCTACCACTAGCTTCATATCTTATTATTACAAAGGAGGTACAATTATTACACATCATAATTTCCATGTACCATACTATAGTTCCACCTAGAACACTCATTATCTTTTCAAAGCAAGAGATTATTGATGATGATACATATTTACATGCATTCTTTATATGAGCATACATAAATTATCATCTTACCTAGAGTGTTATGGTTGACAATGAATAAATCATTAGCATGTGAACTGTGACACTTTTACAACATTTGGGGTATTCAAAGTAGGATTATTCCCTATAGACATAGTTATTATTGGGTTCAGTGGTCATATTCAAATCTCTAATGGGGACATCATGCTTCCATTATAGGTTAGACCAACACATATAACCACTCATTTCTTAGTATTACCTAGTGTAGGTGTGTTTAATATGTTATTGGGTAGGCCATGGTTATAACATCTATGAGGCACCCCATACACAACATAGATGCCTGAAATAGATACATACAAATCATGTTGTCAAAGTTGAGTGTCTCCCATATGAGTATCCTCTACCTATCTCATAAGTAGTTACAACACAGTGACAAGTTACAATTCTAGCACTATTACTAGATATATCATAGTTATCAGTTACATCTAAGAGCACATTTCTTATGGATACATCACAAAGTTTAGTAGAGATACTAGTGTAGGTGAGGTCTACTCCTACAATCTCAACATATTGCATACTCTCCCATAGATGCCATTATTAGAGAGACCCCTAAATTAAATATATGTCATAGATTATAGAGGGACTTCTTCTACTTAGTTTGTGTCGAGATCAGTATTATTGGGTTCTTGAGGTTCTCATCATAGGGAACCTATGTCACCTACAACTTATTCTACCATCTAGATGGGTTACTATGACCCATATAGTTCACATGACACCACAATCAGTGCCATAGATTCCTAGCATGATCAATATAGTATATTATGGGATCATAGTTGCCCTTTCATATAATACACATGATCACATTTCCCTTATTTGACACAAGTTATAGTGATAGTGAGTCTCCCATGATAGTCATTAGTTAGTATGGTTTCTAACCTCTTGTACATACTTTCCCTCTCTGTTTCTCCTTATACATAGTTATATTTCATATTACTTATACATAGCTTATTTATAGACATTAAAAAATATATAACATGTCAAAAAAACAAAACATTCAAATATTATTCAAAAAACACAAAATTTACAGGTTGTATGCATTTTTATGTTTACATTTCTTATATTTTTTAGACACTACATATGTTATATATCTTAGTATTGTCAGTTTTATCATACTACATGCTTCACTTGTTCTTGTCGAGTGTTTATAGATTTCATACAAGACTCAGATCCACTAAAATGATCCACACTTTCTATCATCTACCCATTGGGAAAATATACATTGATTCATGGTTATTCACTTGACATATTTTCCCATTTGGGGGCGTCTTATACATAGTTTTTATTACCATGTTCTATCCTTACATTATCTACATTTCAGTTTAAGCATTATTATATCTTGGAATTGATCATTACTACTCATACTCATATTTTTTTTATTATCACTATTTTATATTCAATATATGTGCATCTTATCTTTTACATAGATTTTTATTACATTACTTCATGCTTTCATTTCTAACTTTCATCATTTAGACTTGATTGTATTTATATGCTTTTTCTATTTTAGGGAATTTGAATATTCCATTATTATTTGGATGCCACTTTTATTCATAGTATGTATGCTTTAGACATTTTCCCATTTCCTTGCATGTACTTTCTTAATTGTGTATATAGATATTTAAACATGTCCTTTTATGTAGATATAGGCCAACTTTCTTGTTACTTGCATATGTGGACATTTGAACATGTCCTTGTATGTTTTTTTCTTGGCATATGCCCATGTCCCTTATATTGTGGCCCCTTTGCCTACTTTGCATGCCTCATGTGTTTTAAATGTATGTTTTCTTGTATGTGTCATGACCATGGCACTTATAATTTCTTGTTATACACACCAGTTTTTGATACTATTATAGCCCAAATTTTCACCCTAGATAAGTCTAATAGACCTTGTCAAATTTGGGATAACATGGAACTATATCTATATATAGTCAAGCTGTTATAAGAGATAGATCTCTAGATTATGGGCTAGCTCCCTTGATCTATCTTTTAGGCTCACACACTACACTACACTAATAAATATTAAGGGTGAAAAGGGAAGAAGGAAACATAAAAGTAACATACACTAATGGAGGTAGTACACCAAAGATATGTCCACTAACATACTTACATTTGCACTAAGAAGGCAAAATGCTAAAACTAATCTTAACTCAAAGGTTCTTCTAGCATAAGTGTTTCTACATGGAGGCATATTGTCATGTAATTTTAAATGTGGGTAAATATGAGGTCTAATATTATACACTAATAATCTCCTTCACACTTAAAAACACACCTAAAAAACATATACACTTCATGAGACTTGTTAGAAGAAATAATACTCACACAATGCATACAAGAGCATAATGGAAACAAAGAGAAGACATTCATCACTTGTCATCTAAATAGACTATTTGACATATATAGGCAAGAATTACATAGACTAAACTAGCTTAATAAATTTATTGAAATGTAAAAAAAGATGTCAAACTAGAAGGGCTTCACCATACCAATTGTGGATTATTTATAATGCCAAAGTAGCATGAATATATAGAGCATATGAGAAGAGATAGAAGAAGTGATACTGAATATTCATCATGCCAAGTGTCAAGGATTGAAGGATAGTTATAATGAAAGATGAGGAGTTATAAAACTAATCATGAAGTTCTCTTAAACATGTGTAAATTTGAATCATAACATCTTCTTGAAGTTGGCATAGGGACACTTCATGTCCTTATTAAAACTACCTTCTTGATTAAGAATCCAATTTTATACATATAAATACCTTGGAAGTCATTGACACATGTGCCCTAACATAAAAATGTGTAAAAATGATTGTGATAGTCATTATACACCCCTCAACTGATACCCTTCTCTTTGGCACTTGTCATTCACTCTCCTATAGTCACTCACTAGCCCTATAGGCCTTAATTCACACACTTTTCACTTTAATTATTTGCACAAATTCAAGGAGATTAATTGTATATGTGTGAGACACTTCGTCAATACTTTTTTGTCCTTTGTTCTATCATCTAGACCTCAAAATAACTTCAAACAACACTTCTGATCTCCAACTTAGGTATTCACCTTGTTTCTCACTATCCTATCCATGACTACCTACAAAAAATAATTTAGCAAAGGGATTTTCATGTATCACTAAGGTGAGAATGGGATCTGAGGATTTATAAACCATCTCTACACTCCTCCCACAATGGTTTTCACCTATCAATTTCCTTATGCACCTCAAATTCAACTCAATTCTTATAGAAAATAGATAATTTGGCATATCTATACAAGTGAAAATACATAAAAACTAAGTGGTAGGGACTTTAAGAGAGTGAAAAGTATGTAAAAAACATCTTCCATGCCAATTAACCCCTTATATATGCATTTCTCACCATATCTTTCTCATCAAGTTTTTGAGAGAGTTTTAGGTCATTTAAGTTGTTAACAATGATTCATAAAGGTTAAGACCTTAACCTTTGAACCAATTCCATTGAGTTTGAGATTAAGACCTCCCTAAAATATATCTAAGTGCTTGATACCCCATGAAAATTTTCCGTACATATATGAGTAAAATACATTGGCTCTCGAGTAGCTAGCTTGCATCATGGACACCATTGAGAGAAAATTAGGCCAAAATGACCAATTCTGAGTTGTTTTCTATAAACCACTAGGTCTAATAAATCCTACACTCTCCTGTGAAGTCTATCAACTTTATTGGTAAGATCTTATAGTGATATGAATGAAGTTAGATACTTAAGGGTTCATGCTTAATTCTAGGCCTAGTAGGCATATGATATGTTTCTAGGTATGTGTTTACTTCTAAGTGTTTTCAATGGTTTAAGGACCTCCTCAACACATTTTTACATTCAATTCAACTCTACACATCATACTCCATTAATTCATGTCTCTTTCATTCATCCTTTCAACGTCCATATGATAGGTTTATAGATTGTCTTGACTGTGGAGTGCCTTTAGTCTGAGACAAAATAGAGGACACTTCCCCTATTAGTTTGAACTAAAGGAGACTATAGAGGTATATTTTATGTCATTACGACCATTTTTACTAATTTTATAAGAAATATAACACTTATATATCCTTGAACATCTCAAACTCTCAAAACTAACTTCTAGGTATGTTAGGATTATGTGTAGGATTTGGTTGACTGAGAATAAGGCTTGAAATCTAGCTTAGATTAACCTATGTTCTGCTTCCCTTGCTTATAAAAATCACATAAAGTGTGATTTTATCACTCTTATAGTGATTTATTATGTGTTCATCCACTTTACACCTCTATCTACCAACCAAAATTGCATCCTTCATTGGCTTAGGCTAGTTTGAGCATGAGTCAAATTATAGGTGTTAATTAGGGGAATCATGAAATTCATATAGGTTGTGATACATTATTTGAGTATTATGTTTCAAATTTTGATTCATACTTAGGTCACTAGGACCATCTCATAACTATATATAATCATTTATGTCTTCACATATTATCATCTCTCTATCACCAATGCACTATATGTCTCCAAGTTTAAGGTTTATTTGGTCTAATGGCATTATAGTTTCTAAGTATTTATACCAATATTTTGACTGAGTTAAAAACCCAATCTACCATCATCTTATTTCAACCAAATAACTTCCTATTGTGTCAAGATGTGACCTGTTCACCTATACTACAATAGTGAAAATATTAGGCTTGCTTAGACTTCATAAAATTTTACCAACAAATGACATTGTATATGAGAAAATTCTCCTTTGGAATAAGTTAAGGTAAAACTTCCCATTTTCAAATTTATAACTCTATGGACATGGATCTAGGTCTGGCTATATGTAATGGCCTCACCACTATCACTTTGATCCCCTCCTAATCCATGAATTGGTTTTGAGATTCCAAAAAGAGCTCAAATTATTTTAACATGCTTTAGTCCATCTTTTAAGTCTAAACACGACTGGTTTCATATATCAACCTATAGGTGTCTATTTTAGGAATATTTGACTATACAAAGTGTCATGGAATTTACCTTCCCTTAATGATCCTCTTGAGTATAAACCTTAAATGGAGAACCTAATCACCATGCTCTAAGGGGTTGAACATAGGATGTTATTCTTGTCTTGAATCCACTCACAAAAAGATGAAACCCTTTAATTACCAAAAATACTATTTTGCATACTTCATTGATATTTAATTCTATCACAAGAGAGTGATTATACATATCACTTCATGTTCACACATGCCAATCTAGTTAAATCCAACATGAAAATGATGAACATACTCTACAAGTCAATATACACTACTTAGTTCACATTGATTAATGCAATTAGATGAGAAAAATTGAGATGTTGGGGTTGCATAAGTAGTCTAGAGTTGTCAAAAATCTTAGTGATTGTTCATAGAGTACTAACCACCAATAATGAAACTATGAGCATGAAATGGAATTATATAAGGACCCCTAACATTCATCAAGTTCATTCTCTTCAACTCTTCTTACTTTGTTCGTACCAATTGAAAACCATCGACCCTTATTGACCTATCCAAGGAAGTGATAGGAGAAACAAACTAGTTTTCATCAATTTTTTTATCTATTGAAGCTACCTAATCCTATAAATGACCTATGGGTATCTCAATACATATTCCTACAGTGTTCACATGTGCTAGATAAGTCACTTCAGTCTGTATAAGATCTAAAACTACCCTTTTTACAGTTGATCTTATTTTAATGTTGGACATGAAAATTTTTAGTTTCAAAAATTATTCTCTAACATTCCCCAACATTAATTATTTGGATTTCTATTTGACATTTTTATTTTGTGTAAAAACCATAAAACTTCCTTAGAATGACCAAAATGTGTCATAAAAGAACTTTGAAAAAAGTGATAAATGTGAAAAAGCTAAAAACATATTTTATGACCTTCAAAGTATGTATTGACCTCACTAATGACCATGTGATCACTTCCAAATCTAGAAAGACCCTATGGAAAGTTTAAAAATTTAATGGCTTGACTTAATTTTACCTAGGGTGAAATTTGGTCAACATTTTTGTGATTTCTAAGGTGTAGCATGCCTACTATGCTAAGGACTAGTTGCCTTCTCCTATCCTTGGGTAATGGAGTCACACATATACTATAATTGACATTGATATACCTATAAAAGGACACAAAACACACACCAAACACAATAGGACATAAACACACAAAACAATACACCAAAACACACACTTGTGCACTCTAAGCACTTAGGGAAAACACACAAACAAATCAAAGGAAAACACACACCTATCCTAATGTGTACAATACCTAAAAGTAATTGAAGTGAAAGACAAATTATTAATTGCTTCAACCAGGGTCAAATACAATTATTATAAAATCATTTTTACTCCATGAAAACAAACCATCATAAAATGAATGTTTATCAATGAACACTTTCTTATGGAGGTAGTCAAATGACTTACCATTTTTGGAGATTATGCTAGAAACAGTTTTATCATTTGGAGCTCTCGTTAACACTACATCTAGTTCTCTAAGAGGTTTATTATAAATTTTATCTTACTTGTTCTTTGTAAATTTCACTTGGCACTCCTTAATCTAGTTATTTAGAATAATAAAAGCCTTTTAAAATTCAAATGTACTTGAATTATGATATGTCTATTGTTGGAATCATCAAGGCTATCTTCTTTGTGATCAAACACTTCATAGTCTACCAAGGTTATTTTTTTCTTTATAGACACCTCATGCTCTTTTTTATGATCATTAGGTACATGGTTGATCTCAACATCAAGTCTAAATTATTTAGGAAGAGTTTTAGACCTACTTACCTCTTCAAACTCTTACACCGTGGCATTGAATATTTTCCACATTTCATCTACTTCTTCTTAAGGTTCATGTTGATAAGTTTTCTCTTCTTTAGCTATCAGAAATGAATCTTCACTATGACTATCATGATTTTTCATAGCTAAGATATGAATGTCATCATCCATTTGCAAAAGATATTTTCCCCATGAAACTTGTTATAGAGTGTCATCAAAATCTAACTCAAGAACTCCATCACATTCTTCATGGAGGATGTATATAACAAGACCAGTTTTTTCAAATCCATATTGCTCAAATCCTCATTCATCAAGGTATAAGTTAGCTATGCCATCAAGAAGTGTTAGAAGTTATTGATCACTAGGGTGATCATATTCATCACTCATATTATAATTCATGTTGGATGTATAAGGCAGATATGGCTCTACATGAAATTTAGATAGATTTTTAGATTTGATTGACACCTCAGCATCATACCTATTCATAAATGCCATACATGACTAATCTAAAGTTAGATATCCTCCAATCTTAGTAGTGAACTCTATTGACAAACAAAGTGAAAAATGAGGAGGCACATCCACAACCACAACATCTTGAGGAATATTGAAAGTGGTACAAGTATGAATAATAATTTTCACACCTTTGATTATGCCAATTGTCATGGAAGCTAACCCATCCAACTGTAGCACTCCCTTGGAATGTGGTTCATACTTTAATTTTAACTTATTAGTTATTTTCTTAGGCATGACACAAGTACTTATTGCACTATCAATCAGATAATTACAAACCAAAACATCTCCAATTATTATGGAGAGATATAATGGAGGAGGTTTGTCTACTTTATCAACTTTATTTGACTATCCCTCACTAGGATTCAATGTGTTTTTCAAGGTTACCTCTTTCCCACTAGGCTGATTAGTTTTTATACGGAGTTTGGATAGTGTTTCTTGGAGAAGGTCTACTTGTCTAGGTATTACAAGTGTATCCCACATTGATATATTCACATGAGCCTTATTCATCTTCTCTACAATGTTAGTGAATGATCCATTAACCTTTGCTTGTCTACTAGTAGGAATAGTACTTCCTATATATTGATAATTCTAAGGTGTGAGAGAGCTCTTAAAATTCTAAATTATTTGATGAACTTATGCATTTGGGACTGAATTATACATACCTACCCTTTGGGATGTTTTAACACTCATTGATGAACCATTACCATCCCCTTGAACCTCTTCAATTGCCTTTATCTTTGCCCTTGTGTTTTCAGCTATAGGACTAGTGTCTTTTCTTGGATACCCTTGGTGATTAAAAATACATGAGTCATCTTGCTACCAATTAACTAAGGTAAAACCCACTCTATCACTCTTTCCATTGTTCTCTCCTTCATTATGTACCTCATCTTGAGTCATGGCTAGCATTGTTCCCAAATTTACCATGGAAGCTTGATTGAAAGGCTCATTAACATAGGTAGATGGATCATGAGGTTGATATCATGAAGGATGACCATAATGATCTTGGGTAAGGTTATTTTTATTAATCACTAATTCTCTTGAGGTGGAAGGAACATTAGGATTATAACCATTGTATGAATTTTCTTGAGCTAGCTACCTTTGACCTTGAGGATGACCATGGAAGGGTGGTTTATTGCCTTGATAGGATTGATTATGCTAATAGTGGATTTAGAAAGGCCTCTCTTTTTATTTTTATATGATCCTCTTGAGGCCTAATATCTATTTCTCAAGATCCCTCATTCGTTCTACTTCATTAGACTTACTTGGTTGGCTAAGGGCATTAAGATTATGTTTAGGTGTAGGAATGGGAGCAAAAATAGGTGTGGGGGTTTACAAATTAATAAATAGAGGCATATGAGGTCATAGGGTAATATTAATAGCTTGAATCAAATAATTATCAGCTCTAATGGACACTTTATAAGCATTAGGCAATGTGTTACCTTCCATAGATTATACCATCATGGAAATATCACTATCAAAAGCTTTAAGATAGTAAAGGAAATCATGGTGTGTAGTAGGTCTTACCAAGATTGGGATCCTATCCCATGTCTTATAAAGCCTTGTGTTGAAGTATTGAATATCTTCATGACTTCTTCTCCTTATGTTGGTCAATTTCTTAGTCAATGACAAGTTGTCACTCTTATCTTCAAGTCTTCCCCTCAAAGCATCTCCCAACTCATCCTATGTGGTGATAGATCTAGGGGATACTAAACCATACCAATAAATGGATTTACCCTTGAAATAAATAACCAAAAAATTTATTTCTATGTTCTCCTCAATGATGTGATGTATGTTAAAAAAGTTAGCAATGTTTATAATATGCTCAATATAGGTAAAGGTAGTTTCATTGGTGAATGAGGGAAAACTTTTGAGGGCATATATGGGAATGCCATCAAATGGTCAAGTATTAGAGGACTATAAGAATTAAAGGAAAAAAAATTAGGTTATTTTCCATGTTAGCTTTAGGAATTTATAATAATGGGCCAATCAAATACTTTCTTATAGGTTTATGAGAAACATAAGATCTCTTTGGGGGAGCATGGGTGTTAGACAATATGTTTGCTTTGTATGAATAATGAGGAAGATATTTAAATTAAAAAGGAATGCCTTTATTAAGAGATCTTGTGTTTACCTTAAGCATGAAATACTGCACTAGTCTGCCACCAAGAGTCAATTATTAGAGTCACTAGATATTATAGGAAGTGGACTATTATAGCCTCCTTGTTATCAAGACAACCATCCACCTTGAACAACCTTCTTCAAATTCATGTCCCATTGGGCATGCCAAAATTGTTAGAAACATAATTTTTACCCTATATAATATAAGTAGACCTTTTCAAATTTGGGATAACATAGAACTATCTCTACATATAATCAAACTGCTACAAGTGATAGATCTCTAGATTATGGGCTATCTCCTTTGATATATCTTTTAGACTCATACACTACACTGGGATAATTTATATTAGGGTGAAAAGGGAGGAAGGACATAAAATATTATTAATCTACACTAAAGGAGGTGATACACCAAATATATCTCCACTAACATACTTGCATTTCTACTAAGAAGGCAAACTACTAAAATTGATCTTAACTCAAAGTTTCTTCTAGCATAAGTTTTTATACATGGAGGTAGATTGCCATAAAATTGTAAAGGTGGGTAACTAAAAGGTCTGATATTAGACACTAATAATCTCCTTCATACTTCAAAACACACCTAACAAACATATATACTTCATGAGACCTGGTATAATAAATGCTACTCATATAATGTATACTAGAGCAGAATGGAAATAAGGAGAGGACATTCATCACTTGTCATCCAAATAGACTACTTGACATACTTAGGAAATATTTCCATAAAATAAACCAAATTAAGAAATTTATTCAAAGGCAAAAGAAGATTTCAAACTATTAGGGCTTTGCCATACCAATGTGGATTATTTGCAATGCCAAAGTGGCCTAAATATATAGAGCATAGGAGAGGAGAGAGGAGAAGTGACTTTGAAGAGTCATCATGCCAAGTGTCAAGAATAGTTAAAATACAAGAGGATGAGTTAGATAAATAATCATGAAGTTATCTTGAACATGTGTTAATATGAAACATAACATCTTCTTGAATTTAGCGTGGGGACTCTTCATGTCCTTAAAACAACCTTCTTGATGATGAATCCACTTGACTACTTAGAAATACCTTGAAATTAATTGACACATGTGGCATGACCTAATAGGGTATAAACATTATTGTGAAAGTCATTATACACCCCTCAAATTATGACCTTCTCTTTGACACTTGTCATTCACTCTTACATAGTCACTCACTAGTCCTCTAGGTCTTAATTCACACAATTGTCACTATAGTGACTTTCACACAATCAAGGAGATTAATTTCAGAAGTTTGAGAAAATCAATAAATTTTTGTACTTTATTTTATCATGTAGAAATAAAAATAACTTCAAACAATAATTCTCATCTCCAACTTAGGCAACCACCTTGTTTCTCACTATCCTATAAAAAACTACCTACAACAAATAGTTTAGTAAAGGGATTTTAATGTATCACTAAGGTGAGAATGGGATTTGAGGATTTATAAAATATCTCTACAATCCTCCCACAATGTATTTTAGTTGTCAATCCCCTTCTTTACCTTCAATTCAACTCAATTCTTACATAAAATAGAGAATTTGGCCTATTTATACAAGTGACAATAAGGAACACCTAAGTGGTAGGGAGTCTTAGAGAGTTTCAAGTATGTACAAATCATCTTCTAGGGCAATTTAACACTTTTACATGTATTTCTCACCATATCATTCTCATTGGGTTCTTGAGAGGGTTTTAGGTCATTTAGATTATTAAAGATGATTCATAAAGCTTAAGCCCTTATCCTTTGAACCAATTCCACCGAGTTTAAGTTTAGGACCTCCCTCAAATATCCTAAGTTCTTGAGACCCCATGCACATTGTTCATACACCTATGAGTAAAATAAATTGGCTCTCAAGTAGCTAGTTTGCATTCTGGACACCCCTAAGAGAAAATTAGTACAAAATTACCAATTCTGAGTTATTTTTTGCAAACCAGTGGGTATAATAAATCCTCCAGTCTCCTATGAAGGTTTTCAAGTTTCTTGGGAATATATTATGGTCATATGAATGAATTTAGACACCTAAAGGTTCATGCCTAGTAGACATAGACTATGTATATGGGCATATGGTAACTTATTAGTGATTATAATGGTTTTAATAACTCCTCAACACTTTTATACATTTAATTAAACTCTACACATCATCATTAATTCATTCAAGGATCTATAATTCATCATTTTAACATCCATGTACTAGGTTTGTAGATTATCTTGACTGTGGAGTGCCTCTGGTCTGAGATTAAATAGAGGGAACATACCCTATTAGTTTGACTTGAAGGAGACTGTGGAGGTATAGTTTAGGTCATGATGACCCTTTTTACTAATATTAGAGTCTAGATCACACTTATAGATCCCTCAACATCTCAAACTCTCAAAACTAGCTTCTAGGTCTGTTAGGACTGTTTGCAGGATTTGGTTAACTAAGAATGAGGTTTGAAATCTAGCTTAGATCAACCTATGTTCAAATTCCCTTGCCTTTAAAAATCACATGAAGTGTGATTTTATCACTCTTATATTTATTTATTACATGGTCATCTACTTTACACCTTTATCTATTAACCAAACTTGTATCCTTCATTAGCTTAGGCTAGTTTGAGCATGAGTCAAACAATAGGTGTCAATTAGGGAAATCATGAGATTCCTGTAGGTGGTGATATATGATCTAAGTAATGTGTTTCTAATTTTGATTCTTCCTTAGGTCACTAGAACCATCTTATATCTTGAAGACTCATTTTTGTCTTCACGTACTATCATCTCTCTATCACTAATACACTATAGGTCTGAAAGTTCAAGGTTAATTTGGTTTAGTGGCACTATAGATTTTGAGTGTTTCTACCAAAGTTTTGACTGAGTTGAAAACCCAATCTACCATCATCCTCTCTCAACTAAACAACTTCCTCTTGTGTCAAGATGTGACCTCTTCACCTATCCTATAAGAATGAGATTATTAGGATTACTTAGACTTCATAAAATTTTACCAACATATGACACTATTTATGAGAAAAGTCTCCTTTTGGAGAATTTAAGGTGAAACTTCCTATTTGTAACTTTTCCAACTCTATGGACATGGATCTAGGTCTAACTGTATGTAATGGCCTCACCACTATCATTATGATACTCTCATGATCCATGAATTTGTTTTGAGATGCGAAAATGAGCTCAAATGCTTCCAAAATGATTTAGTCCTTTTAGGTCTAAACATGACTGGTTTGATATAGAAACCTATAGGTGTCTATTTTAAGAATATTTAACTATATGAAGTGTCATGGACTTTACCTTACCTCAATTATCCTCTTGATTAAAAAACTTAAATGGAGAAACTAATCACCATGCTCTGAGGGGTTGAACACATGGGTGTTATTCTTATCCTAAATCCACTCATAGAAAGATGAAACTCTACAATTACCAAAATATTATTATGTAGACTTCATTGATATTCACTCCTAACACAAGAAAGTGATTCTACATATCCCTTCATATTTAGATCTACCAAACCCATTGAAGCCAACATGAAAAGGATGAACATACTTTATAAGTCCACATACGCCACTTGGTTTACATAGACCAATGCAATCAAATGATAAAAACTCTGATGTTGGGGTTGTATAGGTAGTTTAGAGGTGTTAGCAATCTTAGTGATTATTCAACTAGTATGGACCACCAATATTAAAAATATGACCATGAAATGGAAGTACATAGGGATCGCTAATATATACCAAGTGCATTCACTTCAAATCTTCTAACCCTATCTGTACAAACTAAAAATGGTTAAGCGATCTTATCATGTCCAAGGGAGAGATAGAATAGAGAAACTAGTTTTTATCAATTTTTGATCTATTGAAGATACCTAAGCTTGGAAATGACTTGTGGGGATCTTAATACATCTTCTTAAACCTTTCACATGTGATAAATAAGTCACTACAATATGTACAACATATGAAACTACCCTTTTTATAGTTGATCTTCTTATTTTAATGTTGGACTTAATAATTTTTAGTTTCAAAAATTGTTCTCTAACATTGCTTAACATGAATTACATTAGCCTATTCTTTGACATTTATTCCTTTGTGTAAAAAATATACAACCTACTTAGAATGACCAAAAAGTGACATAAAAAGACTTTGAGAAAAGTGATTATTGACCAAATTTGACTTTTAAGTCAAATTAGGGCACCCCTATTAAAAAAATTGGTTTTTTAGGTCTATAAGGGGGTATAATATATTTTCATGAGGTGTTTTTAGGCTAATTTATGTCAACTAAGGTTACATTAGCTTTGGTCAATTAGTTTTTATGTCCTTATATCATTTTTGGGTCATTTGAGGGGTCAAAAAGGTCCATTTAATGCTTTGTATAGGTTTCTTAGGAAATGTGAATGTTAAAAAAGGCTTATTTCATGTCACATGTGTCCACTTAAGTCTTAAGTAATAGGTAAGACTAAAACTTGTAGGTTATGCATGGAAGGGCAATTTTCTAGATAGTAGATGATGATGGCTCACTTTCAAAGGTTTCCAGAAGACCAAGCATGAAACCAATGCATGGAGAGGCATGTATGAGATTATCCCATTCCATTACAATAATTTTGGATACTCCTAATCAATTATATGATGTTCAAATAGCTTCAATCATGAAGGCAATTTTTCTAAGCCAGTTGAGGAGTTTTCTTGTCATTTTTCATGAGGTTTGTGACTTGGTTTGACACTTGGAGATCTGGATCTTACATGTTTTAACCCATACATTATTCTCATACATGGATAATTTATTTTCTCATCTTGACAAGTGTCTTTTTGACCCTTAGACTTCTCTCTTCTTCTCTCTCTCATAAGTTCTATAAGAACTAGCCATTTTGGCATTGTAGGGGATGCTCCACCCAAGTATGGAGAAGCCCTGATCATTTATATACATTTTTATCAATAAAATGACTAAGTGTTACCTCTTACATGAGTATTTAATAGTTTTATTCACTTTAATATTGAATTTGCTTAGTGAAGACTATGGATTCCTTAGTAATCACATTCTCTCACTTATTAGCAACTTCTTCATGCAGGGCATGTGATGTGTTCTAGATAATGTCAAAGTATAAGTGAGTTAGTTTCTTCATTATTTTCCTCATAGGCCTCTTTTATATTCCTCTTATCTTTGCACATTCATCCATAACCCCACAATGTAACATTGATGCAAGAAGAGATAGATTAGAGAGTGTATGTTTAGTTATCTTTGATTTTAAGTGTAATATGCATTTGGTTAGATGTCATCAATCTATTTGATGTATCAACTCCATTAAGTTAGTTTATTTTCATTTATCTCTCTCCTTTTTCACCCCAAAAGTTAGTAAGAGTTGTAATCCTAAGTGGTACATCAAGGGAGCTAGCCCTATCTAGAGATTCACCTCATTTATAAGGATGTCCATAAGCCTAGAGGTGATTCCATTATGCCACTTGGGTGAGGAGTGATTTACATCTCCTCTCAAGATGAAAATCCAAGTGACAATAGTTTTTGGTATGCCTGGTGGGAATCTTGTCTAAAAGATTGAGATATTTTTGGTGTTGTATCTCAACAATCAACCTTTGGAGGCATATTTTATAGCATCAATGGTGACTCTGAAGACATATCAACTATTCAAGTAGCCTAAGTTATCCTTTGAATATTTATGGTAACCTTGATTTCAATGAATATCTATAGCTGAATTTAGTGTTGATTTCTCATTTACACAAATTGGTGAGAATTTCAAGCTTGTGCCATTCCTTATCAATATGAATAAGTCCTTGGTCAATATTGTCATGACCCTTACCATCCATAATATGAATTTCATCAGCCTTAAAATGATCATATCCATCCCATACATGATCCTTACCAATCCTATAGTCAGTCTTCTCAATGTCTTGTTCCTAGTCACCCTAATCCTTTCTCCAATTAGCCCATTTCCACCTTCAAACAAGCACTTTTGGGTTATGAAAGTTATATATTAGATCTTGATACTCTAAGGGGATGTGGTCAAGGGATTCCTAATCATTACATATATCAAGTGAGAAATGCATTAGATTTAGTCAAGAAAGAGTGGGTACTTATTGAGAGAGCCAATTGGCAAAGGCTCATGAGTGATATGCTAAATGTGAGTGGTTTGATTGAATCTTTGGAAGAGAAGCTAAACATTCATGAGAGGCAACATTACCAAGTCAATCAACCTTCACACCCACTTCCCCAAATTTATTATCAGTGTTAAGTTGTGGAGCTAAAAGCTTCACTAGTATGGAAATGGTAGAGGTTGTTGGGTTACACAGTAACTGATGTCGGTCAGACTGCTGACATCAGTCAGGGGTCGACCGAAAGCTGTCGATGTTAGTTATGCATCAGCCGATGTCGATCATCTCTAGACAGATAGAGACTGGCATCAATCATCTGTGTGTTTTAGAACTATTCTAATTTTAGACGAATAGTTAGTTTGCATATAAAGACTAATTTTAGTCTTGAGTCTGCGTTTCTAATTATTTTTTGATTTGAGATCTATTTAAGAGACCCATGGGGCTATATTATAAAGTAAGCAAGATCAATTAGATATATAGGGTGCAAGATCAAGAAGATTTGTAGGGTGAAAGATCAAGAAGATCTGTAGTCAAGGATTGGAGGCAACAATAATTGGGTTGATTATCACAAGGACTTGGAAGGTAGGCAACAACAACCATTGGGTTGATTGTCACTGGAGGGAACAACAACTCGATATTGAGTTGATTGTTGATTGTAATTGAGAGAGAGAGAACTCTTGAGGTAGAATTACTGTACACCCAAGAGGTGTGGGAAGAGTGAGATTTCTTCATTGTATTTCCTTCTGGAAGAGTGTTAATACAGATTGTATTGTTTGTTGTATCTCCTATTCTTTGTTGTTTCTGATTTCTAGTTACTTATTACTTCTAGTTTAATTCCATGTTTAGTTGCTTATACAAAGGTAATCAATTGTACTCCAAGGAGGATCCTAACAATTGGTATCAGATCTAGGATCACTAACAAGTGGTAGAGCAGGTTAGTGTTTGTTGATTATAGGTTCACTGACAGGGGTTTCTATTTGAGTGGGAGTAAAGCAATGGCAAAAGAAAGTAAACTAAGAATGGAGAAATTCAATGGCAAGAATTATCAATTATGGAGGATGCAGATAGAAGATTATCTGTATTAGAAAGATCTGTACTTACCGTTGGGTGGGGTTTTAAGTAAGCCCACATATATGCAAGATGAAGAATGGAATGTTCTTGATAGAAAGGCTCTGGGATTAAGGTTGAGCCTGGCATCATCTGTGATTTCCAACTTATCACAGGTAAAGACAATGGTAGAGTTAATGGAATCTTTGGCAAATTTATATGAAAAACCCTCAGCTTCGAATAAGGTATTTCTTATGAAGCAATTATTTAATTTGCAAATGTAGGAAGGTGGATCGGTATATAGTCATCTTAGTGATTTCCATGGTTTAGTAAATCAATTAATTTCAGTCAAAATAGTTTTTGATGATGAAATTAAAGCTCTCTTAATATTATGCTCTTTACCTAAAAGTTGGGATAGCTTGGTAATGGCAGTAAGTAATATTGCGTCTGCTTCAAATATCTTAAAAGTTGATGATGTTGTTAGTGTAATCTTGAATGAAAAAATTTGTAGGAAAAGCATAGGGGAAACATCAGGTAATGCTTTAAATCTTGAAAGTAGGGGAAAGCAAAGAGAGAATATCAAGCAAGGGAAATCAAGGTCAAAGATAGGTAGTAGATCCAAATCTAGAAATGGAAGTATCACCTGCTGGAATTGTGGAAAGAAAGGACATGCAAAGAAAGATTGTTGGTTGAAAGAAGATTAGTATGAAGGTAATAAAGAAGCAAATGATGTAGGTATTGTTGCACAAGATGCTCTTATATTTTCCTTGGATAAAGTAGAATCTTGGGTTTTAGATTCTGGTGCTTCTTTCCATGCAACCCCAAATAGAGAATTTTTCCATGATTATGTCCATGGAGACTTTGAAAAAAATTATTTAGGGGATGGTGAGCCTTGTCAAATTGTTGGAAAAGGAAAAGTGCAGCTGAAATTGTAGAATGGAAACACATGGGTGTTGAAGGATGTCATACATGTACCCATCCTGAAAAAGAATCTAATTTCTATAGGAAAGTTGGGTGATGAGGTTTGCACAGTAACTCTCACAGCAAAATCTTGGAAAGTTTCCAAGGGTGCACTTGTATTAGCTAGAGGTAAGAAAGTAGGTACACTTTATCTATCTACTTGTATTATTGATTCTCCTTCTATTTTATCTACTTTAGATGTAGATGCAAAGATGTGGCACTGTAGGCTTGGTCACATGAGTGAGAAGGGAATGCATGTTCTTAAGTCAAATGGTAAGCTTTCAAATTTGATAGATTGAGATTTTTGTAAGCATTGTATTTCCAGGAAATAAGAGAAAGTGAGGTTTCTCACAACTAGGTCAACAAAGAAGAAGCACAGGTTAGAGCTTGTTCACGTAGACGTGTGGGGACCAGCTCAAGTAGATTCTATTAGAGGATCATAGTATTATGTTTTTGATGCTACAAGAAAGGTATGGGTTTATTGCATAAAGAGGAAATCTAATATTTTTGACACATTTAAGAAATGGAAAGCCTTGGTTTTCAAAAAGAAGGTGATGGACAGTGATCAGCTCAAGAGGCTAAATAAATTTAAGCAGGGAAATTTGGATGAGGTTGTGATCCAAAGTGAGCTCATGGGTAAAAATCATCACTCATAGGAAAATAGAGATACCAACATCGGTCAGGCAGGGACCGATGTCGATTAGGCAGGAACCGATGTCAGTCAGGTGAAGATCAAAGTCGGTGATGTCGGGCAGGTGAAAACCAACATTGGTTAGGTAAGAACTGACATCGATTAGGTCGATCAAGTGGAACTGATGTTGGTCAGGTACAGACTGAGAGATGACTGGGATTGATCACTGTTAGAATGAAATTTGGGCGGACAGCAAGATATCAATGAGTCTCAAATGCCCATGACGAGGTCCGAAAGGGTAAGTAAACCTCAAATTCATAATTCCCCTTCTTTATACTACTTGTTGCTCACTGATGGTGGAAAACCTGGAAGTTTTGAAGATGTAATGCAGGTATAATCTAGGAAATAGTGGGAGCATGGCATGAATGAGGAAATTGATTCCTTAGAAGAGAACCAAACATGGGATTTAGTTGAGTTGCCAGCTGAAAAGCACTAAAATATGAATGGATTTACAGGTTAAAGAAAGGAGAGAATGGATAGGTGAGACATAAGGCTAGGTTATATGGTCTTGAGTAAGCTCCAAGACAATGGTATTTGAGGTTTGACAGGTGTATGAAAAAGCATGGCTTTAGTCAATGTCAATGTGACCATTGTGTTTATTTTACCAGGTTGGATAATATTAGCTATATTATCCTATTACTATATGTAGTGTATATGCTTGTTGCAGGGTCACACATGCAGGGAATAACTAAGCTAAAGGTAAAATTAGCTCACACATTTGCCATGAAGGATTTAGGAGCAGCAAATAAAATCCTTGGCATGAGTATTTCTAGAGACAGGGAAAATCACAGGTTGATTTTGTCTCAAGAGAATTATGTGAATAAGGTAGTGGACAGGTTTAATTTGTAGGATGCAAAACCGGTAAGCACACCTATAGATAGACAGTTCAAGTTTAACATAGAATAGTTTCCTAAATCACATGATGAGGTTGAGTACATAGTATGTACTAGACCTGATATTACCCAAGCAGTGGGAGTTGTCAGCAAGTTTATGGCCAATCCAGGAAAGAAGCACTGGAAAGCAGTTCAGTGGATTTTCAGATATCTGAGAGGGACCAACAGCAGGTATTTATGCTATGCAAGGTCAAACACTTCTCTACATGGTTATGTAGATTCAGATATGGCAGGTGACTTGGATGGCAGGAGAAGCACCACAAGATATGTGTTCACTGTTGGTGGAATGGTGATTAGCTAGATTTTAGAGTTGCAGAAGGTTGTTGCAGTCACAGAGGCTAGCAAGGATAAGAACCCTATGGAAATGTTAACAAAGCCAGGAATAAAGGAGAAGTTGAATCTTCATTCAACTTTTGTTGGTCTTCAAGATTGAACTTAAAGATGGGGATACAAACCAAAAATAAATTAGAGGATGTTGTTGTACAGGCACATGTATAGGTGCAGTTGTTTATCTCCAAGTGGGAGATTGTTAAGTTGTGGAGCTAAAATCTTTACTAGTATGTAAATGGTGGAGGTTGCTAGGTTACACAATAAATGATGTCGGTCAGACTACTAACATCGGTCAGGGGTCGACTGGAATCTGTCAACATCGATTATGCATCGGTTGACATCGGTCATCTCTAGACAGACAGAGATTGGCATCAGTCATCTATGCATTCCAAAACTATTCTTATTTTAGATGAATAGTTAGTTTGCATGTAAAGACTAATTTTAGTCTTAAGTCTACATTTCTAATTATTGTTTGGTTTGGGATCTATTTAAGAGACCCATGGGGATGTATTATAAAGTAAGCAAGATCAATTAGATCTGCAGGGTGAAAGATCAAGAAGATCTATAGGGTGCAAGATCAAGAAGATATGTGGTCAAGGATTGGAGGCAACAAAAATTGGGTTGATTGTCACAAGGACTTGGAAGGTAGGCAACAACAACCACTGGGTTGATTGTCACTGGAGGGAACAACAACTCAGTATTGAGTTGATTGTTGATTGTAATTGAGAGAGAGAGAACTCTTGAGGGAGAATTACTGTACACCCAAGAGGTGTGGGAAGAGTGAGATTTCTTCATTGTATTTCCTTCTGGAAGAGTGTTAATATAGATTGTATTATTTCTCATATCTCTTATTCTTTACTGTTTCTAATTTCTAGTTACTTATTACTTCTGGGTTAATTTTGTGTTTAGTTGCTTATACAAAGGTAATCAATTGTACTCTAAGGAGGATCCTAACAATCAGACATACATGACCCCTACTCATGAGCCAAATCAATTCTATCAAAGTCATTCTTTTCCCAATAAATTGGAGGAGAGAGTTGAAAAGAGAAATCTTGTGTTTGAGGAAAATATTGATATGTAATTTGAGTTAGAAAATATGCATATGCAATAATCCATGTTGGAAAAAAATGAAGTGGAGTTCAAACCCTCATTTCCCTCTCACATTTCATCCCCACCACTTGAAAATGAAACTCATAATTACTCCTCATTTGTATACCTTTTGATCAATAAATGATTAAGTGTTACCTCTTTCATGATTTTTCAATAGTGTGCTTCACTTGAAAGTTGAATTTGCTTAGTGAAGACTATGGATTCCCTAGCAAGTTGTCATATTCTCTAATCTATTTTTAGCTTCTTCTTGCAAAGCATGTGATATGTTCCAAAAAATTTCAAATCATAAGTGAGTTAGTCTCTTCATTAGTTCCCTCATAGGCCTCTTTTCTAGTCCTTCTAGCTTTGCACATTCATCCATAACCCCATAATGTAACATTGATGCAAGAAGATATAGATTGGAGAGTGTATGTTTACTTGTCCTTGATTTCAAGTGTAATATGAATATATTTAGATGTCATAAATATATTTACTATATCACCTCCCTTAGGTTAGTTTGATTTTATTTATCTCTCTCCCTTTTCACCCCCCAAGTTAGTAGTATTTGTAGTCCTAAGTGGTACATCAAGGGAGCAAGCCCTATCTAGAGATTCACATTATTATTTAGGCTACCCACAAGCCTAGATGTGATTCCATTGTGCCATTTGGATGAGGAATGTTTTGCATCTTCTTAGTGGGTGCAAACCCAAGTTACAACAGTGGCAAATGTGACAAAGATAAAAACACATTTTATGACCTTCAAAGGATGTCTTGACCTCACTAATGACCATGTGACCACTTTCAAACCTATAAAGACCCTATGGAAAGTTTAATAAATGAAATGGGGTTGACCTAATTTGACCTTGGGTTAAATCTGGTCAACATATACCATGAGGGACCTGATGCATATACCCTTCCTACTTGGGTGTCGTGATGGACATCATGCCCCATCCCCCTAGGTAAATACCTAGTTATTACTCAGATCTGTTATTATTTACATTAATTATGTATATATTTACACCAATGTGAAATTATATAAATTAAATACATATTACATTACATAATTATGTTCATATTAACTTACATTCTAATTTTATACACATTATATTGGATTATCATGTAGTTATCATATATGTTCTAGCTAACACACATTTTATATAAATTTTTATTTTGAGGATAGATGCACAAGATCAAAAACTAACATAAAACTAGGGGGATTTATTAGGGGTTTGTCATAGAGATTAGGCTCTTATATTTTACTCCTAAAACATTTTCCATCACATAGGCTTAGTTTTAGATAACTAGACATAGGTAAACATAGAGGAAAAATAGTGACACAGAAAGTAGTATAGTGACATTAAATTTAGACCATATAGACATTAGAGACCAAATAGGGACACTAGTGCCACATGTCACTACTATCTAAGATGTGGTTCTACTATCTAGTAACCTTAGTTTTATGGCAACTTAGATTGGACATAAAAATACACCAGGTACAATACAAGTTTACATTTATCTAGTTATAGTTTTGACAATTATACTCAATTTTTACTCAAATTTACATTAGCTCAGCTCAAATTCATATTAGTTAATAAGATTGGGGGAATCATGCATGCCATGATCATTCTCATATTTAGCTCAAATACTCAGATACAATTATTATAACTCAATCCAAAATCAGTATACTCAGATACTAGATTAGGGGCATGTGCTCGACACATTATTTCCATATGCTCAGTTACAAACCATTTTATTAGATGGAATGATTAATTCCATGTCATTATCTATATTATATACACTTAAAATCATATTCTATGTTATCATCAGTTTCATGTCTTAATCCATCTATAGTGGTTGACATTCTTGAGTGACTTAGACCTGCCTAATGTACCTATGGAGCTGACATACATAATTAAATATACATAGATAGATATTTCTATTATTTTTCATAGTTTAGTTTTAGATTTATCTACTACACATAGGTTGGAAATGATGGAGTCATAGCCTAATTGAGTTTTTGATCCACCCACATGAGAGGGCTAGACACACTATCAATCTAATCTAAGATATTCATAGATCATGATGTGCTAAACATGGGTGGGAAATGATGGATTAAAAATCAGATTGAGTTCTTGATCCACCCACACATAAGGATTGAGCAAGTTATCAACTCAACCCAAGATATTCAATGATTGATCACTATATACCTACACACACTCAAGTTGTTAGCAAGTTCATGCATTGGTTTACATACTTAATGAGGTGTATTTGTTCCTTTATTCTTTCCCATTTATTTACTCAGTTTACTAAGTTACTTCTTTACTTAACATAATATTTTAATTTTGATGTCTCTTAAGTAAGGGTTGATTTATGCATGTTTATTTTTTAGGTCATACATTAGATCATGCTTCACATATGTAGACCCAAATTCACATACTCATATTTAGCTTCATGGGATTCCCTTCCTAGGTAAGTCCAGGTATGCTTCTTTTTACTTTATACTAGCCATTTTACTTTACTACATTTTTGGTATAAAGGAGGGGCAAATGTAATCACCCAAAAGTGATATTTGAGTGTTAAAAATGCTACTTTAGACTAATTATTCCTAGCTTAGCCCTAGACCTATCTTAGAGTCCATTATCACATTTTTCCATCCTTTGTGTAGGAAAAAAGTGTTCTTAGTCAACTTAAACATAATCTCATATCATCATTTCTCGATCTTAGCCCTTCATACCCAACATTCTACCAACTAGACATTCGTGCCACATTAAGGACACTAGAGCCACATGGCGCTAGTGTCCCCAAAATGGCATCTATGTCCTCTACCCTATCTTTCTTGAATGAATATATTTTCAAATTTAAAACCCTCATAAGGTTAGCCTAGGCATATTTTATTATCTGAATAAGAAACATAACACTATAAATACATGACTTTTATCCCTCTATCCATTAGATGTAAATCAGATGTAAAATATCTATTCAAACATGAAACAAGTGGAGAAAAATCAAGGTTATTAATCCTTATTATTCTCTACTTATGCATAATACCATATACAATTACCTTAAGCTTATATTTTTATAATTTCCAATCTCAAGCACACTCAAGGCACTCAAGGCCACTATCATTATAGTATCACTTGCACTTGCACTAGCACTTAGGTGGGGAGAATTGCATCGGGCTTGATCTATCCTTAAAGTATTGGTATGGAGGTAACTATCTTCATAGTAGAGTGTTGAGGATTTCTTGCCTAAACTATTAATAAATACACTTTTCATCTCATGCCCTACTTGCAAACAAGATTTTGGTTTACATCATAAATAAACTATTACATGCGCAATATAGAGTTTCAAACTTCTTGGACACATGAACAAAACCTAAAAACATAGATGTAGGTGCACCAAGAATTTTGGGGAGTCTTACACAAAGGAAATTAGAACCATTATCATAACACTAGATCCATATGGTGCTTATGTCCAAATGTGGCATGATTATTTAGGAGAAGTTATGATATAGGGATTCAATTGATGACACTCAAAACTATTAATATCTCAGCTTTTAACACTCACATCATCTGTATTAGGTGTTTTCAAGATAAGTATTTGTTTTCACATATTTATCATTATTTTTAGAAAGTCAAAGTTATTAAAAATATGTAACAAATCACTAATTATTTTATGCACACTATTTCCCTTATTTAGTCTACTCATCCCTTTAATCAAACATAGAATTTACATAAGTAAAACTCTAAAAGTTTAAAACAAAGTGCATATATCTAAATGTGAGTTACCATGCCCCCAACCTTGGAGAAAATGTGAGTTACCACCCAATAATTGAAATTAACTCAAGTGTGAAACCCAATCATACTTATAACCTAGTGAGTGTGAGAGAACCAATTCAACTCACACTATAAAACTGGTAAGCCTAGATGTTGTAATTAATTCCAACCTATAATATTGGAAATATTGAGTATTTTAATCATATCAATCATACCAAAAGGGAACCAACTAATATAGTAGATTACCTCAATATAGACCATAAAAGTCTAGCCTAGTGGGTGATGACAGTCCCTAAAAGTGTTTAGAATCTGAAATTGATTTGATATTTCAATATTAGGCACACATTGCATATAATATGTACCCTAGATATGTCTCATGCTAAAAATATGTACAACAATGGTACCAATCTATAAAGTTTTACTAGAAATATGTATTTGAATCATATAACTATGAATCTAGCCAATCTAAATATTCTAAGTGTGGATAACATGTTTTCAAAACATACCCCCACTATATATGGAAAAAATTAAAAACTAATATAAGTGCCAATGTGGAGGACATGTTTCCAAACATGCCCCCATTATAATTTGGGTATGTTTCATACTGAATAATTGTGAAGAACATATTTATAAAACATATCCCTACTAAATATGTAATTATAAATATGTGTAATACATGCCTCTATGACATTCCCCCATTGATATGCCTCCCTTTGAGGTGAGGGAAGATAGAAACTAATAGTTACCTCACATCAAAAGGATAAGATAATTGTATAACTATGAATGAACCATGTAGCATATAGAAGGACATGTCTAGGTAAATGTACCATTTAAGTACATAGACTATGATTACATCAAATCCTAAGATGAATGATAAATATCATGGAAACATCTAGATAGTAATTTTACAAGCTCAAAAATAAACCAAGCATACAAACATAATAACACTCAAAATAAATTCAAAATACAATGATCCAAGTAGACCAAAACCAATAGACATGTTTAAATTTTGGACAATTGAATGTACATGACTTAATCAAATGTCCACATAATTAAGGATTATATATTCAAATTTCAACATATAACAAAAATGACATATTCAAATGTAAAAGAGGCAAATAAAGGCATGAGGGACACAAAAAATGGATCATATTCAAATGATCAAAAAACAAGATAATAACAAGGAAATACACTTAAGGAAGTGTCTATGGAAAAGCATAAGCAACCAACATAAACATATCATACTAGTCTCTGGATATATGTTAGTAAAAAAGTTAAGTACATAACATATCAAGTAATTTACAAAAGATATAAGCATAGATAAAGGCATGTGTAAGTACATATATGAGATAAAATATGATAATTTGAAATGACCATAGAATGATATAACCTAGATGTATTGTGATAAAAAAGGTGTATTCCCCCAACATCTTGATGATTGAGTGGAGGGAAATCTTGACATACATAAGTGCATAAATCATATATCTATGTATGCCTGTATCACACTCAAAAGACATGTGAAACATATGTGTATATAGAAAATAATGATATGCAATCTAAAAAAATAGAACCAACAACATATATGCCAAGGAGCTAATAGAATAAGTACACGGTGAATTTTTTTTGCATTTTTAAGTTTTTAACTTTTTTTTATGTATGTTTGGAATACTTGAGAGGACTAATCAAGGAAGCCCTGATTGTCAAGAGGTGTGGAAATACTTGAGGCATTTTTAATTCTTTGTTTATCACACCATATGGACACCTCTTAAATGTTTCCATTTAATGGTATTTTGAATGTTGTCAGTGTGTAAGGGTGGTAATATCCATCATAATGTAAGAAAATATCCCTTCCCCTAATAATAAAGGTGATACACGTGTTTGTATTATGTGATGTTGGATTCTAATCAGTGAACCAATATTGTCCAAATTTTAATTTCAAATATGGATCCCGATCTAATATCCATAAAATCATGGGGATCACTTGTGGTCCACATGCTATCGGTAGGTATATGTACCTAAGAGATTCTATCATCATCAAAGAGTATGTTAATTAAGTGGTATTTTTTCCCAACTATTGAAGGAATGTAGTAATACATATTATATACTAATTATTTTGATCAAACTTGAGATGTTGAAAATAGACTCCTTCAATATTATAAGTAGTATTTAGATCTTAATGTTTTGGTATCTTTGATGGATAATTCTCTTTTGAAGGAGTGGAAGTGTTATGCCTTTTGTGCCTTTTAAACATAATTTGTATGCTTCCCTCATTCTTATTTTTTTGAATGTGTCTCTTCAACGCCTCACATTGATTTGTATTATGGCCAATGATCTTATTATTTATACAATATGGCAATTATTATGTAGGTATTAATCCACTGCCTAATCAGTGTCTAGTGAAAGGTAAAAATATCATTTAATGTTTAAGTAATGTAGACATAATGGTGTATAGAGTATCCTATTGTGTCATGATTTGTAAAACCTTCCATGAGGCATTTTGAGAAGACTCCAGAATTTTCACATTATGTATTTTCATCTTACCCTTATAAGGCTAACTCAATGTTTTCAACAAAGAGAGATGTATGGAAGAGAAGAATTTACATGCTCATCTATAATTTTTCATTTTTCCCTTATCTAGATTCAATTTCATATCTTATAGAGTTGAGTTTAGGTTATATGTGTTAGGATGTGTATATTTTAATAGATTATGTGAAATATGGTCAAGTTGATCAAAATTTAGTTTTTAGAGTCCCACATCTTTCATATCATAGGCTAAATTATCATCACTATCAGAACAATATAAAACATGACCATCCTACTTCTCAGTATTGACCAATAAAAGAAGCTTAAGTGTTAGAGGTTTTTACAATTTTGGTATCATTAGTTCCTTTGGTAATTTTTATTTCTCTTTATGTGCATCAATGTGTACTTTAGTTTTTAATGACTTATTTACATTTGGAGATAAAGGGGAGATTTTACTTGACCCACCTTTCTCATAAGTGTGTATATGCTCAAAGGGAATGCATTATTTAGGTGATACCATTGTAGGAATGTCCTTTATTTAAGAATGTATCAATTTTAAAACTTTGAAAGGTTCATCATTGGAAAGCATTATTAATAATATCCTATCAAGCATTAATTTTACACATCGATGTGGTGTAGAAGGGACAACTTCCATTTGATGTATCCATGGTCTACCCAAAAGCAAATTGTAATGTAATTATTGAGACATTACTTGAAAATTATTTGGAACCATTTTTGGCCCCAATATCACATCCAATGTGATTAATTGGAGGGCTATGTGAATTATCAAACCATTTTATATGCATAATTAATTTTTGAAAAAGACTTGTGGTAATAACCATGGTAGTTAGGAAGTTGGTGATACAAATGTTTAGGCCTGATTCATTATTAATAAGTACCTTTTTATTCCCTTACTTTGTATAGTCACTTGTATGAATAAAGGTAAATCTTTTTAAATAATCTCTTTGGAAGGTAAATCTATTAGATCAAAGGTAACGAGATTTGCATTATTATTCAGATCTTGCATGATATCTGCAAAATAAATGGGTTAAATATTAATTGGAACTTGGGTCTAATGAAATGATTTATATATAATATTCTTATCAATGGTGGATTGATCTAAAAGTTCAAGGATTAAGATCTTAACGTGCATATTGCTCAATTGGTCAACAAGGTTATATCCCTTAGATTTTATTACAAGCTTAGGCTTATGAGGCACTTGTATATTAATAGGTGATGGATTAGGTTTAACATACTTACCTATTCAAGTATTAATAACATAGAATATGTAATAGAATATAATCCATGGGAGAATAATGGGTGTAGGATGGTAGTTGTCACTCGAATAAGATCTAAATAGAACAAATGGTTTAGACTATACATGTCAGCATCTGGTTACCAACTCTATAGTATTACAAAAACTATTTATGGATAAAGATAAAGTGTTATCTATACTTTATACCCTCTCATTATATTTATGCATTTGATTTTCTCATTTAAAAATAGATTTTACAATGCAATTTACATAACAAACTCCTAAAAAAATATAAATTACAACCTAAATGGGTGGCATATGCATCCATACTGCACATATTATATAGTAATCAAAGATCACAAACATAAAATAATAAAATCCTAATTCACTTAGGGTGTGAAGCTCAAAGGTTGAGTTCACCAAATTTTTAACCCTAAATTTTGGATGTTGATCTTATGAGTATAGCAGGGTTAATAATATAGAAATGAATAAATACATGGGTGATAAACATATTTATAGTAGGTCAATTAATTTACAAACTTAGATAAATAATGTTTTGAATTAAATGTTGAGATACGATAAAAATAGAAAATACAACTATGCTAGATATTGTAATGATAATGAAAATAAATACTTGGTTTTGATGTTAATACATATTTAGATCTAGACTAGGCAAGAAGAATATTGGAAGAGGATTATAGAATAGTTACCAAATCCTAGATCAAGTGTATTTGTAACTATAGACACTTATGTCCATATAGGATGGTTACATTGATGCTATTATCTAGATCAGACACTAGTGTCCAACATGGAATACTTGTTGAAATTAGATGTAACCACCTAGATACTTCTAGGTTCTGTGACACCTTTTATTTAGTGTATTTAGATCTGGGTCATGGATTGCCACTATTTGTCAAATGATAAAACCTCAGTTATTCATCTTCATATTGGTTGTGATAAAAAGGAATTAGTGGGCACATAGTGTCAAGTTTCCCCAAAGACCCCTTTATAAGTGAGCTCTACCTACATAGACAAAACATCAAAGAAGGCCTTAGTCTTATGTAGTTCTCCCATATATTTTGGCTTATGTGTAGATCATGCAATGTGTGACAATAAATAACAATAATGCCTTAACTTATAACTTGGAAAATATAGCTATTGGGATGCTCCTTCAATACTTAAGACCTATAGATATGTTATGCCTATGGTTGATATGAAAATATGAGGAATTCAAGAAGCTTTTGTTTATTTGAATGCTTGATATAATGCTTTTGGTAAGTTGCCTTGGTTTTTTTTAGGTGACTTTAGGATGAGGGTTGATATTATATTTATACCAACCCCATCAGGATAATATCATATATTAAAGCACTTAGGCAGACCATAGGATTATGTTTAATTTATAATTTCAATGACTTTAGGGCACTAGACATTTGTGTCAAGGTAGGACACTTGTATTGATGTTGACATATAGAAAGGACACAAATGTTTGGAGAGTATAAAAGTAGGTATAAGTCCCAAATTTGTAGATACGGATAATAAGAAGCTTAAAAGTGTTATGGGCAAGATATAAGGCCTGGGTCATCATAATGATACTAGTTAGACTAAGAGATAAGTAATGAATAAAGAGAGATAGAAGATATGAGACTTAGAGAAGTGGAAAAGGTCTAGAACTTAGAGGAATAATCAAGGTATAAGTTTGCCAATTGTATAAGACTAAGGTGTTACATAGTTCATAAATATCATCTACCCAAACCAAACTCAAAAAATAAAACTTCACTTATGACTTGCAATATATATATAATAATAATAATAATAATAATAATAATAATAATAATAATAATAATAATAATAATAATAATAATAATAATAATAATAATAATGTCTTAGAATGTTAATGGGATTTACAGTAGTCTGCAATACATTTTTATTGACAAAGAGAATGAATAATTATCAAATGATAAGAGTGTTAGACATGGTTTACACTCCAAAACCTTATTATGAATAATATATAATTTTCATAGAGGTTTATTGAAACACTTATGATAACAAATAAAGTTTGATCTCCATATTGGATTAGAGCTAAAGGTTCATAAAGAGAGAGAATGCTCAAAAGTTTAGGTGATCAACAATACATTAGATATTTACTCTCCTCAATATAGGTATTATTATAATAAATCACTAACTTAAACAACCCTATAATCTATCTTAAGATATCTAAATGAGTTGTGCTCAAAACTCACTTACAATACACTCACATATTTCACACACTAATAAATTATCTTACATAATATAATTGTTCACCACAAATGTGTGCACTATCTTATGATATTTGTAACATATTTTTTAGTAGGGGGAAGAATTGTAAAATTAATAGGTAATTTATAACCCTCTAACCTCTTTTCCCATTGATAATTCACACCATCTCTAACCTCTTTCCCTATCGAGAAAGCATCAATCCTATATTTTGTTATAACTAATGTGGGATGCAACTTCTCATCCTCTAAACTCTTTCCACATTAATAATTCTCGCTCTTTAATCTTGATCCATATTAATAATTCTTCTAATTATATATTTGTATTAAAAGTAATATTGGATGTCTATATTCACCTTATAACCTCTTTCTCTAGTAAAAATTCTCATCTTTTAGCCTCTTTTACTAGTGGCAAAACACCCAATGTGTGTTTAAATCATTTTAATACAACCTTAATTTTTTTTTTAATTAGGTAAAATAAGAAATTTATACAAATATATTACAACAAAAGTTATATAGTAATAAAACAAAATAAAGCAATCCCCAAGGATGAGAAAAATAACATGATCGAGAAAAAACAACTAGCTGAAGACTAATGTAGAAGACACAACAAAAAATAAAACAAAGAAATTACTCAGGGAGGGTAGAATCTTCCATGAATGCCTTGATTGTGTACTTGTCCTATACCTTAACCATAAACATATATTTTATTATCTTTTTTTGAGTCTTATTTCTCAGGCCTTTCATATCATCTATCGACATAATCATTCTCATCTTCTTCCAAGGTTACTCTTCTAAGATCTTCTTGAGGGGGTTCACATTGAGGGGTTTGGAGGAAGGTTTTGGAGTTTAAATATATACCTTCACAACATCTTGTCTCCAGAGAGGCACCTCTACCTTGATGTGATGAGTAAAGGCCTTTAGTATTTTAGTGGCTTCTTTGTTAATGGAGTTCCACTACTTAATTAGACTAGTCAGGCCAAGTCATACTTCATAGAGTTTACAATCAAATACCTACAACTATATTGTATTCTTATTGATTGAATCAACCAAGGGGGCCTTAACATTTTAAAAATATTCTACAACATCCCCTTCATAAAAAACAATAAGTTTGTATTTGTTTACTGTAAGCTGAAGAGGAAGATCTCTTATGAAGTTCATAGAATTGGGGCTGGCAGGGGAAGGGCTGGGACGAAGTCAGGGAGAGTGTGTGGTTTGGGTCTTATTTAGAGGAGTCTTCCTTCATAGAAGACCCTCTAAATGGACATATTTTTGATGTAGTGTCTCACCATGCTTGACCAACATTAAAATAAGTCCTTGGTTGATGATGACATTCATTTCATTAATTTGAAAAGTCAGGGCTGTGATTTCTAGGGACTTCATAAAGTTATATGATAGACTAATTTTAAAACATTGAAAATGGTTAAGAAGCAAAAAATTATGAAATAAGATTAGGGTAAACTTACCTTCCAAAGTAATATATCTCATGATCTAAATGTACACCTTCATCCAATATCTCAATAGGTCCATTCATGTAAATCCCTTTTAATTAGTTTTTAAAGTCTTGTTAGTCCTAAAATATCTATAAATCAACTCCATTTTATTTGATTGGTCCTTAAATTATTTATAACCCTTGCATGGCATCTTAGATACCTCACTAATCACCTCCTCAATGACACTGATTTTATGGCCTTTTATCGCCATAATTATTTTACTCTATGTTACATCAAATTCCTTAGAGAGGTTTATGTATTGCTCTATGATTCGTTATATGTATTCCATCAAGCCTCCCTTGTAAAAATTCTTCTAGACCTTATTAGATCTCACCTCTAAGCATGAAGTCACCTCAATCCTGTCTCTATCACCCCTCATTATTTGCTTAATTGAGCAAAGGATGTTTGAATAGTGGTAGGGGCCCATCTTTTCCTAGTTAATCTTGTTATTCATGGAAACAAAGGGATTTAATGAGATATATTTCACCCAAATCAAAGAAATAAACTCCCATGTAGAAATATAATGCATTAACATGATATTTGAAACACATTGAACCAAATTTTATTTTTATATGTGTGACCCACACAACTGCACCCTATGACATGATGGATTTATTTTAAATTGCCTTGATGACATGTAATAGGACATGGTTACTTTCATTCTAGATAGATAAAAGGGGTATGTTGACTCCATAGTTGGCTAGTAAATCATCCACCTCATTTCCTTCTTGATAGGTATGATTTATTAGGAGGGTTCCCTAGATCCTTAATTAGAACCCTAACATCATCTATGGGAGTTTTAATGGTGTGAAAATGGGTTCTCTTGCCATTAAGGGTGTCTAAGATGTTTAAAGAATCGCCTTCAATGATTAGCCTTTCCACTTTGAGTTGAGAAACAATTTATATAGCCCAGAGCATTGGTTTGGATTCTAATGTGTGGTTGGTTTGAGTCCCCATGTGGCTAGCATACACAATGACCATCTTCTCAAATGAGTTTTTGATAACCCCTCCACCACTTGTAGGACCTAGATTGCCTTTTGAAGCACCATCAAAGTTTAGATTTAACTAGTTACTTGGTGATGGCTTCCACTTAACTTATTTTCTCATAGAAATTTTATTTGGAGAGATGACATTTTGCTCCAAATCCCATTCTCTAAAAACAACCTAATCTTTCACAGAACTCAAGTTTTTATCTGAAGGGGGAACACCCTCTAATTTTCAATAATGGCTTGGAAAATTTGGGAGAAAACAACTTTAGGGGAGTGTTTTTCATTTGAAAAACACCATCATTTCATACTTTCCAAATGGCCCAAAAATAATTTGGGTGGTACAAATACCAAAGAAAAAATAGGGAGGAAAGAAATCAAGGTGGCTTCTATTAAGTGATTAGGTCCCAGACTGTATTTGGTTTTACCTAAGATAGTTTGAATTTAGATAAGATCCAATAGAGGGTGAATGTACTAAACATACAAGATATGAAGAGATGATGGACCACATCTTTTATTTCTCTACAGAGAGGACATTTACTAGGTAGGATAAGCCCCCCATTTGGCCAGATTATCCACCATGAGAATTTTGTCCTAGGCTACCAACCAAAAGAATAAGTTAACATTGGGAGTAAGGTGTTTGATCTTAATGGACTTATAATTATCCCATTCAATCTCTAAACCTAGATCATAAAGGTTTCCATATGTTACTAAATAATTTATGCTATCATCAACCACCCAAAATAAGTAGTCTTCCTTGGGGAAGATGGGAATGTGGATTTGGATGAGAGAAGAATTAAGGTCCTAGACTTCTTAGATGTCTTTTGCATTATTGTTTTAAATGGAAAGAAATTTCTAGACTTTTGTTCCATTGTTCCACTCCCAGTAGTCCTTCACCTTGGTACCCCATATCTCCTTGAAGATCAAGCAAAGATTGGCCTAGTTTCTCTAGGATGAGAGGGGAGGGTTGGATAACCATGAGTCATCCTAGAAGTCAATTTTCTCCCCATTCCTTATTTTCCATTTTATTCCTTTTTTTAGAAGGTCTATGCATCTTTTAATGGCCTCCCAAAAATTAAATCCATTAACAGGGCCTTCTTCCTAGATAAAGCAATCTTCCTCATTTCCTTCCAAATATTTGGCTTAACTATTTTGATCCATTCTTTCTCTTCTTTCATAATCCCCTCCCCCCCCCCCCATTTTTTCAAGAAGATCTTGATTCATGTTTTTAATTTCTTTGAGACCGATTCCCCCATTTTCCTTTGGAATCCATGCTTTTTCCCATGAAATAAAGTGATATCTAAACTGGTCCTCAATATCTTTCTATAGGAAGTTTTTTTGAATTTGTTCAATCTTGTCTGCCACTTTATTAGGCATACAAAAAATTATTAATGTGACCATTATGAATAATCATTATTATAATGATAATTTTCTATTTATGCATAAACAATTTAAGTATTTATTAGTAGGAGAAGAAATGATGGATGTAATCCATCATACTAAATTTCTCTTCCTCTAACCTCTTTTTTCATTGTCAAAATTTATGTCATAAACTTTAACAATACATAATAATAACTTTTTATTGAATGAACTTTTATTTTTTTACTAATAATAGTATTATTAAATTAAAAAAAAGATATTGTCAAAATAAATAGATTCTAATTGCATTGACTCAAACATGGGCTTCTGCATTTAAAAGTTCATATTAAGTGGGCATAAAGATTAATTGAAAGGAAATATATTAATGCAAATATAAAATGTACAATATAAGATATAAAGTCCATTTTTCTTTTAATTAAATAGAAATTACTTTTGTTTTTTAATTGTGTTTGTTTAAATGGATGCAAATAGTATGAAATTGAGTTTCATAAGAGCACTCGTATTATTTTTCTACCACGTCCAATTAATAAATGCATATTTGTTTGGCTATATTCCATATTATCATCACAATTACTTGTTTTATAATTATATTTTTTATAAATATTTTTGAAATAATTTCCACCTAGTTGTTTTGTTTTGATTCTATTATTTAATATTTGAACAAGAACATTTTATAGTGAAAATTATTTAAGGATTCGAAAGGCTCTGCTAGGGTAGAAAACAACTAGAGGATTGAGCCATGACACCCAAACGAGTGAGGAAAGTCATCCCAAAAGATTATGATGAGGTAATGAAACCATTATTCCTATTTACTCTCCTAATGTTATTATAGTTTCTCTTGAATTTGATAAGGCATGCAACCTTTTTGCTTCATGTTCTTTGATTGCTTATTTTATGGGTAGAGTCCCCCCTAAGAGCCTCCTCAAACAGTGGCTTCACAACCACTGGGATAGATTTAAACTAGAGGGTATTCAAAATATTACTTGGGGCTTTTTCCTTTTTTGATTTAGTGGCCTTGAGCATTACAAGATAATTTTGAGCCATGGCCCATAGTTCATTAGAAACTCTCTGGTTGTCTTCTCACAATGGGTAGCTAATTTTCAAGTCTCTAAGCGAGCTAAGTTCAAAGTGTCTGTATGGGTGGAATTTCTTGGTCTCCCCTTCCTATTTGGGGTTTCATGGACCAATTATCCCTTACACTTGGCAAGTTTATGTGTCATGTGTTAGGATCTGGAAGCACACAATTAATTACCTTTGTATAAGCAACTAAACATGGAATTTAACCAGAATGTACAAGTAACTAGAATTTAGAAATAACACAGAATATGAGAGACAATACCCAATTATATTAATACTCTTCTAGAAAAGAATTAAAAATGAAGAGACACCACACTCTTCCACACCTTACAGGCTTCCCACACCAAGTGTACAATAATTCACTTTTAAGAGTTATCTCTCTCAATTACGGTCCCAACACACAACTCAAACATAGAGTTGGTGTTCACCTCCAACTAGTCAATATCACTACTACCAGTACCACTACTACCAATACACAAGTACTCCACGTACTCCACAAGTACTCCACATACTCCACGACTGAGTACACACCGTACTCCAAGTATATCCCACCTGATCTTGCTACTTGTTATGTTGTGACCTCCCTGATCTTGTTGCCACCTACAAATCAACTTGGTTTTGCAACACCTAAAAACCTAGATCAAACACACACAAACACCTACAAATCAATGATCTTACTTACCATGTAGATCTCTCTACACCCTGAAGAACCCTTGTCCTTGCCTCACCAAGTCCTTATGATTCTCCAAACTAGCACCCCTATGGATCTCTATAAGAACTTGAACAACCTGCAGCTCTACCTGATCATACACACTTAGCACCTTTATGGAATTAGGAGGAGCTACCCTTGCTCTCTTCACACACTGAAGGAGTTATCCTGCTCAACTCAACTAGCACACCTTTACAATATAGCCCATGAGTCTATTATATAGATCCCATGTAAACAATAATTAGACATATAATTACAATAATTAGATCCGTAGCTCAAGACTATAATTGGCCCTTAACATGCAAACAATCGGTTCATTAACTGACTATTCATCAACAAGCAGTTCTGGAACTGCACAGGTGACCGACGTTGGTCCTTGTCTGCCTAGAGGTGACTGACGTCAACTGACTCCTGACTGATGTCAGTTACTCTGACACTATATATGACTAACATCAGTTGATCAGACTGACATTGGTTGCTCTGCCACTCAGCAACCTCCTCCTGTTTGCATCTTGGTGAAGCTTTTAGCTCCACAACCTAATAATCTCCCACTTGGAGATAAATAGTTGCACCTGTACCTATACCTGTACACCATCTAATCTATTTCCTAGCTTGTATCCCTCTTTAAGCTCAACCTTGAAGACCAACCACCACAAAACATGTGGTGCACCTCATATCATCCAAGCAACCCATGTACAAAAATAACTTGACCCTGCATAGTAGAAATCCCTGCTGTTAGTCCCTCTCAAATACCTGAGAATCCACTGAACTGCCCTCCAGTGCTTCTTTCCCAGATTGGCTCCAAACTTGTGACAGCTTCCACTATGTGGGAAATCTCAGGTCCAATACACATGTACTTAACCTCATCATGTGAATCAGGACACTGTCCATAGAACTGTCCAACCATCAGCGTGCTGACCAATTTCACACAATCATTTGGAGACAAAATCAACCTATGATCTTCCATGTCTCTAGAACACACTTATGCCAAAGAATTTTGCTGCTCTAAATTCCTCATGACATACCACTGAACTAACTTTACCTTTAGCTCAGTAACCCTACATGTGTGACCCTGTAACAAACAAACACATAACATATAGTAACAAGATGATGTTGCAATCATCACCCAACCTGGTAAAGAAACACAATGGTTACAATGACATTGACTAAAGCCATGCTTTGTCATCCACCTGTCAAACCTCCATTGTCCTGCAGCTACCTCAAGACCATATGACCTATCCTTCCATCTCACGTGTCCATTCTCTCTATTCTTTAACTAAGGAATCCATTCATCTTTTAGTGCTTTCATATTGGTTGGTAACCCTACCAAATCTCCCATTTGGTTATGCATCCTCATTCATGCCATGCTCCTACTGTTTCCTAGATCCTTCCTGCTCTGCAGTGAGCAATGAGTATAAAGAAGTGGAATAATGAATTTGAGGCTTACTTACCCTTTCAATCCTCCACATGGGTATTTGAGACTTTTTGACAGCTTGCTGTCTGCCCAAAATCCATTCCAGTGACTGACCTCAATCACCATATAGTCTACATCTGACTGATGTCGATTCCATGTGACTGTCCTGACTGTCGACACCATTTTCCTGACCGATGTCAGTGTCTACCTATTGCGAACATCAGTTCCTTGATCGATGCCAGTCTTACCCTACCTGACACCACCAGCTTTGGTCTACACATGACTGACATCGGCACCTATTTGTTCGATGCCAGTTCCCCCTGACTGATGCCGGTACCTGTGTTCTCCTGTGAGTGATGACTTTTTACCCATGAGCTCTCTTTAGATCAAAATTCTATCCAAACTACTCTGCTCAGAGTTACTCAGTCCCATCTGCTGATCTCTATCCATCATCTCCTCCATAAACACCAAGGCTTTCCAGTTCTTAAGTCTATCAAAGACATCTGACTTCTTCTTAAGAACATGCATCTCCTTCTTGCTCTTGTGACCAAGCCCACAAAGCCACGTCTTCACAATAGAAAAAGAATCAATAATATAAGTAGATAGATAAAGGATACCTACTTTCTTACAACCTGCTAATTCAAGTGCATCCACTGTGAGAGTTTCTATGCATCTCTCATCACCTAACTTTCTTGAAGCAATTAGCCTTATCTTCAGAATTGGGACCTGCATGACCTCCTTCAACACCCATGTGTTGGCCACCTACAATTTCAGCTTCACTTCCCCTTTGCCAAAACTTTGACAAGGCACACCAGCCCCTAAATAAATCTTTCCAAAGTCTCCAAGGACCTTAACATGGAAAAATACTCTATTTCGGGCTGCATGGAAAGAGGCAACAGAATCTATAAAACAAGATTCTATTTTATCCAAGGAACATCCCAGAGCATCTTGTGCAACAACACCTGCAACATCTACTTCTTCAGTTCCTTCATGCTAATCTCCTACCAACCAATAATCTTTCTTTACCTGCTCTTTCTTTCCATAACACCGTAATTGACCATTCATGTTTTTCAATTCCTCCATTCTTAGTGTACTTTCTTCTACCATTGCTATACTCCCACTCAATCAGAAACCCCTGAGAGTGACCTATAATCAAACACAAACCTGCTCCTTGTAACCTTAGCTCTGATACAACTTTGTCAAGATCTGGAAGCACATAATTAATTACCTTTGTATAAGCAAATAAACACAAAATTTAACCAGAATGTACAAGTAACTAGAATTCAAAAATAACATAGAATATGAGAGACAATACCCAATTGTATTAATACTCTTCCAGAAAAGAATTACAAATGAAGAGATGCCACACTCTTCCACACCTTACAAGCTTCCCACACCAAGTGTACAATAATTCACTTTCAAGAGTTATCTCTCTCAATTACGGTCCCAACACATAACTCAAACACAGAGTTGGTGTTCACCTCCAACCAGTCAGTATCACTACTTTCAATACCACTAGTCAATATCACTACTGCTAGTACACAAGTACTCCATGTACTCCACAAGTACTCCACGTACTCCATGATCGAGTACACACCGTACTCCAAGTAGATCCCACCTGATCTTGGTACCTATTGTGTTGTGACCTCCCTAATCTTGCTGCCACCTACAAATCAACTTGGTTTTGCAACACCTACAAACCTAGATCAAACACACATAAACACCTACAAATCAATGATCTTACTTACCATGTAGATGTCTCTACACCCTAAAGAACCCTTGTCCTTGCCTCACCAAGTCCTTATGATTCTCAAAACTAGCACCCTTGTGGATCTCTACAAGAACTTGCATAACCTACAGCTCTACCTGATCATACACACTCGGCACCTCTGTGGAACTAGGAGGAGCTACCCTTGCTCTCTTCACACACTAAAAGAGCTAGCCTGCTCAACTCAACTAGCACAACTTTACAATATAGCCCATGAGTCTATTATATAGATCCCATGCAAATAATAATTAGACATCTAATTACAATAATTAGATCTATAGCTCGAGACTATAATTGGCCCTTAACATGCAAACAACTAGTTCATTAACTAACTGTTCATCAACAAGCAGTTCTGGAACTGCATAGGTGACCGACGTCGGTCCCTATTTGCCTAGAGGTGATCGACATTGGCTAACTCCTGATTGATGTCAGTTGCTCTGACACTGTATATGACTGATGTTGGTTGATCAGATCAATGTCGGTTGCTCTGCCACTCAGTAACCTCCTCCTATTTGTATCCTGGTGAAGCTTTTAGCTCCACAACCTAACATCATGAACAATCCAAGTTTTTCTTAGCAAGGCCACAAAATAGAATCTGTGTGGAGGTCAACCTAGAAATGAACCTCAAAGACTCCATTCAAATTCAAATAAGGCTTAATAGATTCATCCAAACGGTTCATTACATTAGATTACCTAATATTTGATTCCATTATAAGTCTCTTGACCATATGATTTGGGAGTGTGCTCTTATGGTCCCCCCTCTAGATTTCTTTTATAAAGTGCCTTCAACTTAGCTAACCCCCTATCTGAAGTCTTTGGCCACTTTGGTTGATGGATGGATAGTGGTCACCAATAAAAAGGCCCAAAATAATAATAGGAATATTTTAAAGGCAAAAATGGCCATTAAAAAACCATTGAATACTTTAAACAGCTTAGTTATGCATTAAACCACCATCATTGCCCCATAGCCTATCAACCCCTCCTCTTCAAAGTAACCCCCAACAATAACTGCCAAAAAACAACTTTCCCCTATCATCAAAACCCCTTAGGCTATGAGTTAGCTCCTTCCTTCATATAAGGGGGACACCCCAAGTACCCATTTTTCATTTGATTATCATACCTCTATTTATAGCACATAAATTTTATGGCTATAGATGAGAATAGGGCCATTATGGTTGAAAGAAAGGATTTTCTCATAATAACCCATATTCCCTCACTTGCTGGGCATGAGGACTATACCCAAGGCAAGCATCATACTTTCTCTATAGGTGATATAGCATGCACTTTGTAGTCCTTTATGAAATGCTTTGGACCATTGGCTGATGGAGGTGATGACATGTATCTTAAATGTTTATTTATTCCTAGAATGTACATGGACTTAATAAACCTACTAGGAGATATCTAGTACATGATGTTATAAGCATTTTAAGAAGATGAATGTGATATGCCTATAAGAGGTAAAAGTTTATGGATTTTTGTTAGTTTTTTATCTTCATACCATCTAACCCATAACTATGCCTTTTATCACTTCCCATGGGGTAGGCACAGGTGGTGTGGCCACCCTTCTATCTATAGAATTGAGATCACATGTCATTTATTGGGGAACTAACCCCTCACAAACAGTGATCTAGGTCCTTTTTGACCTTGATAATCACATTTTAGGGTTGGCCAACATATATACCTCTAATGATTCTGTCTATAGGTCAAGTATTTTGTGGTGGCTTGCTGACTCCATACCCCATGCTTATTGGGTTCTCTATGATGATTTAAACATGGTGGAATCCATAGAGGACAAGGCTAGTCACTCTCCCATGTATTGGTGTGATGGTGAGAGAGAAGTTTGGTTTTACATGAGAAACAAGCTTGGTCTGTATGACCCTAACCATGGCCTGAAGTAAGCGAACCATACCTAATTCACTTGGTCAAATTTTTGGTAAGGATAGGATTATGTATTAATTAGGCTGGATCGAGTTCTCATAGTAGACAACAATTTTTCCATATCCCTAGTGAAGCACACCTACTGGTGGCGGTTTGTGAGACCATGCTTTTATCAAAACACTAGCCTATCTCTTTCTAGGTGGTTAGGAATGTTATGCCTATTAGGACACATTATTCTCAATTTTATCTTAACATGCCACACCTTCATGCCAAAGATCGAGAGGGTATATTCTTATAATTTAGAATTTAGCAACTCAGCTTCTTAGGGAAATAAGATGGATTGAGTGGTGGGAGGATGCTATCACTCACACCAAAACTTTCCTTAGATCATTTTGGAAGCAAGACACCTTTTTCTACAAATGAGAGCATTAAGCTTCATATTAGGAGTATGTGCTTGGCTCTAGGGAATTAGACAATAACCCTTTCAGTATTTCTCTCTAGGCTAAAGCTGCCATGTGGAAACACAATCTTAAACTTGAAGAGAATTACCAATTAATAGGGGTGCAAATTAGAGCTTGAATCCACTAACTAACAGATGCTGATTAAGTTTCTAAAGATTTTTTTGCATTTTTATACACTACAAAAATCTTTGATAAGATTAAAAATATAAAATTTGGGTTTAAAAATCTTACCAGAATCCTAGATGTCTTAACAACATTTGTTGAGCATTATAATAATGTGTTTACAATGCAACCCAGTTATCCTACTAGGGAAGAAGTCTTACTCAAGTGCCTATTGGCCATGCCATGTAAGCTCTTTGAGGCTCAACATGTGGCTTATGATCACCTTCTTGACATCAATGATCTTAAGGAAGCTACCTTCTCCATGGCCTCTGATAAAGACCTAGGAGTTGATGGTTTCCCCTATGAGTTCTACCAAAAAAATTTGGATATAGCTGGCCTAGATTTGCATAAAGTCTATCTTGAAACAATGATGAGGGGGTTACTTGGACCCACCATCAATAAAATAAATATTAAGTTTATCCCAAAATAAGGAGATATTTAACTTTTCACCAGCTAGAAGCTAATCACCATGTTAAATGTTTCTTATAAGATCATTGCCAGAGTGTTTACTCTTAAGCTGATACATCTTCTTCCCCTGATCATTAGAAGTGAGCAGATAGGGTTCATCAATAACCATTTCATCTTGGATAATATCATTATAGTTTGAGAAGGCATGGAGTAGGCCTAAGCCTCTAACTAGAAATATCTATTCATAAAGATTGATTTTGAAAAAGATTATGACAAAATTGAGTGGCCTTTTGTTCTTGCTATGATCTAGGATATTGGATTTGGCCCCCAATTTGTTTGGTCTATTTGAATGTTATTCAAAGATGCTAGGGCTTGCCTCACCATTAATGGGACTCATTCTTAATGGTTTGATCTCCAACGCTCTATTAGATAGGGATGCCCACTTGTTCTATATCTTTATGTTATTACGGTGGAAGGTTTAATCTATCTTTTAATAGAGTTCACCTCTAAGTGTTTAAACAAAGGGATCACCTTGCCCAGTACCTCATAGTAGTTGGTTAATGGGAATTTTGTGGATGATTATTTTTTGACACTTCTGGAGGTTGAAGCTTTGGTGTAGAATGTTTTGCTTTGCCTGGGCACCTTTTATCTAGCTTTGGATTTGTCCATTCAATGGAGGAAGCCTAGATGTTACAAATAGTCCATGTCCCTTAGGATGAATTGGCTTACCAGTTATTGATGAAGTTGGATTAACCATGGTGATTAATTCAAGTTTTTAGGCATTCCCTTCGCCTTTAAATCCTCCCCAACTGAGCTTTGTAATTATGTCATTCAAAGGGTGGAAAATAAGATTATCTATTGGGTTACTAAACCACTATCAATGGTGGGCAAGTTCCAAATCTATTCTAAGGTCCTGATAGCCACCCATGTTTACTATTTTACATGTTGGGAACTATCTAAAGAAACCTATGATAGACTGGAAAAGATTCTTTAAGTTTTTTTGTGGGCTAATGCTGATGGGAAGAATGGTTTTCATCAGGTCGCTAAGGATTTATGTTACCAATCTGGAGAAGCTGGGGGGTTTGGCCTCATTGATGTCAGGATTCAAAGGTTTACTCTCACTACCAAATGGGTTATTTTTTGTCTTGAAGGGAATGAGGCCTAGAAAATCTTTTCCCAACATTGTATTACCTAAGGGGTCCCTCTTAAGAGACAATCATAGAAAGGGATAAAATTTTAGACCATTCATATTATACTAGTCAATGTGAAAATTTAGATCACTTTTATTGTTAAAAACATCTAGAAAGCTTGGAAAATGCTCAAACCCTTACTAGTTTGGAAAGGGGAGGAATTCAAGCTAGGGATTTTTATCAATTCAGAATCCCTTTGGTGGTCTCTTTTGATCAATTTTCATAATTTCCCTTTTACCTAGGTTCCCTGTATTAAGAGCCTTAAGCTCTTCAGATGAGGGATCAAAACTATTGGAGACTTGTTTTGTCATCAGACCAAGAATTAGATTCCTTGGGACCAACTTAAAAGTAAATTCAATTTACTCAATAGTGACATTGAGTCCATCAAGGAAATTTAGGAAGCTATTACAAAGTCTTTAATCCATAAAATTGGTGTCTTCACTAGAGCTCCATGGTGGAGGGATTGGAAGTGGCTTATGACCACCCTTTCAAAAACTACACTCCTAGCTTGGGGTATCAAATTCTAATTCCTAAAGGTATTCCCTTAGAAAAATTAAACAAGGTTTGGAATATCAAATATCACCATGTTGTGTGGGATAGAAGATTTTCTAGGTTATGGAGCATGCCCATTGATCTTTAAAAATCTCATTTTAGTTGGTGTTTGCTTTATCATGGACTCCCACTAGGAGAATGGCTCAAGCATATTGGGGCTACTAATCCCTTGTGCTTGACATACGGGCAACTTGAATCGATTAAGCATGTGTTCTAGTTTTACCCATATGCCTAATCTACTTGAAAGTGAATTCATTCATTGTTATAACCCTTTCACCTAGAAAATTATTCTCTTGGGGGACTTAGCCCTTCTGCTTACAAAATGCAATAAGTTTTGGATTATTCTTTGCATTGATATTCTTTTTTTTATATGGAAGGATAGAAATAATGCTATCTTTAACAAGAATCATTTAGATATAAATTTATCTATTGCTAATAAAGTTAATGTTATCTCCAATTTGTCTCTTTAGATCCTTGACTAGATCGATAAAATCTAGAGGGAGTTGTCCCATCTTTAGTCACTGATGGAATATTGGGTGGGTACCCCTTGTGTTGTTATTTGGGTGCTTCCGTCACTTGATTCTCACTGTGGTTAGGCTTTGATGTATGTACTCATCTCAAGGAGGCGGTGGTCTAGAGACCAAAGAGGGCACTCCTTATCCTTGTGTGGTCCTAGAAGGTCTTTGCTAAGGAGGAGATCACATCATGGTGCTAGCCTAAACATTCATCATCATTACGATGGATGGGGACCTCAAACTTAGTTATAGATGGGTGGATGGGAGGATACCCCCTATTAGAGACCAGAAAGATGGATGGGATGCCTCACTTCTTCCACTAGATAAGTTCCCAAGGCTGGCTTTGGCCATTTCTCCATAGAGGTATGTTGAAGAATTAAGGAGCGATAATGAAGTTAATATTTGTGGGTGGGAGCCCTTTAATGACTTTGAAGATCTATCTGCTAATGTGGGGAGGGGAAGAAAGCCTGATAGCCCCCCACCTCCACCTCCCCCCACCTTTATGTTCATAATGGTGGCTTAATTATATCTTTTCTTTTCCCTTTTTTGGTTCGTAGCATTTATTAGCTTTGTTCATACTTTTCCCATGGCCATTTGACATGATGGGTGTGACCTTTCCAACATATTTTTTATATGATTAATTATACTTTTTAATGGTATAATATAAATTCTTTTCAATTAAAAAATTATTTAACATAAATTAATTTTAAAAAATAATAAAATTTGAAACCTATATTTTTTGGTAAGATTTTATTCAACCTTGATAAAGTGGTGTAGTTAAATTAATATTATGTGTAATCAATTAGTAAAATATTGACATAGAGAATATAATAAAATTAATAATTAATATAATATGTAAACTATCCAAGATAAAACTCTTGATATTGATATTCATCAATATTTTTATATATATGTATTTGTGATATATGTACTAGTATAAAATAAAGGTGTCATGAGCTAAGTTTTAGAGTGGTTGAAAAAAAATTGGGAGAATAAAATAAGTATTGTGAGAATGAAACTACAAATTTAACATAGAATTTTAGCATATACATACCTTGATTATAAATAAAAAATAAAATAAAATATTATTTTTAAAACCATAATGATCATTAAAGATTATACTTTTATTATAATTAATAGAGTATTTAAAAGCCTACACAAAATATCAGCTTGTTTTTGTTATATTCTAAAAAAAATGATTACATTAAAATTAACTGTATTTAAATATTAATTATGTAAAGTCATTATAATGATATTTACTAAACCATTATCAAGTATACATATACATTATAAGGTTAAATATTAAATTCTACCAGTCATTATTATGGATGTTTAACTTGGCCCTTACAACCTTTACCTAGTTGCCTCACATAGTATAACTTGGGTTGAATGACCATGTCTTTCATGTCGATTAATTTCTTGGGTTACCCAAAATTTACTCATTCCACCCAAATATTTCATAGGCTCCTACTTATAATAATGAATCCCCACTCACTATTTCTATCTAGCATTATTTTTTTTGTAAGAGGTTTTCTATTTAATTCTCCCCTGATTAAAACATAAGAGGGATTTTTTTATAGCTTACAGCTAAGTGAGCAAAACTAAAATATATCAAAAGGATTGTTTCATGTATATTGCATGTAATAGTGATACCACTCACCAACTTGTAATAGTGACACCCTTTCCGAACTTAGGTTGTAGGGGTTTGCTAATACAAACAACCCTACCACTGTTAATAATGTATGTCTGTGTGTACTTATGATTTCTAGAATCCTCTAAATTTTAGAATCCCTGATTATATTATGTCATGAATATATTCATATTTGTCCCTTGGAAACATATTATAACCATTGATGATTGTTGATGTATATAAATATCTGTTAAAATAATTTGAAAATAAACACAATATACCACACCAAAGCAAAATAATGCTAAATTGCTTGTAGCTATTTAAAATGTATCTTTTTACATTTAGGAAATGTCTCTAGGTTTTACAAAGGGACTATTGTTTACAATGTTTTTTAAAACATCATGGTAATGAATTTTTTGGCTTTAAATACATTTAAGCTCTACATGGGCCAAATTTTGATTTAGTATCTCAAGTTGCATTTCTCTACATATACTCTTCAAATAGCTCTGATATTATATTTTGTCTTATTTTTGTAGATTGTAAATCAATAATTACATCTTTGATACTAATTATATATTCAATATTTTTTTGAGAGGTCATAAAATTTAATATATGATCTGATAAAACACATGTCCCTCATCTTTAACATAATAATATTTTGAGATGCTATTTACCAAAGGCTTCATCCACTCAATGGGAAAAGGACTAGACTTTTAAGGAGTCCCAAAATATTTTCCAAGCACAAGTTTAGATGGTTTAGTTTGCATCAAAAACATTTTAAATATAGTGAGAAATTATCCACATAAGAATACTTTTTTTGGCAAAGTTACAAGCATATTTACTTCTCAGTGTAGTCAAGACTCCTAAAAAGCTTAAAATCTACTTAAAACAAAATTTGAATATCGTACTCATAAAAATTAATTTTCTCTTGGAAATAAAATGCAAAGATAACTTTTATATCATTCAATTTCCATACCACTTCTACCAAGTGGTAGTGATGAATTTGAGGAAATAAGTGCATGATATGAGATCCAATGTCATGACAAATTTTATTGAACAAGCCATAGTCACAACCAATCACATAATACTTTTGTACACAAATTAGATAACAAAAGTGATTCTTACATAAGTTGTACCTTACCCATATACCATTTAACTCTTTGATCATCACCATGGTGATGTAAGTATGTTACTATGTCCATGAAAATCATAAAACTTTGTCAGGCCAATCCAAATTCAACATGATAATGTTATCATGTTTCCAATAATTATAAATATGCTTCTAATTTTATAAAAAATAAGTCACTATTTATTATGGTTCATAGAGGGTATGCTAGAATAAGTGCAATTCTATTTTGATACTTTTTCTGAGTGTCTATATACCTCAACTTTTTCTGATACTTTGACCTTAGCAACCTTTTCTTCTACCTATTCTACCTTTTGCTTTGGTGGTTCCTTTGTTTCTTGAGTAGATGAAGTGTTTTGATTTGATTGTGTTATTTCTTCATCTATGTCTTCATATAAATTTTTCACATGTTCTTCATCACCTATTTCAATCTCATCCACATGATCTACCTTGACTTTTATTGGTGCCTTTCCCAATATGATATTCTGTAAAGTGACCTTCTTTTTCCTAGACCAAAACTTCATGAACTTCTTTTGAACATTAATATTGGTTGTTCTTAGAGTCATTAACCATGGATATCTAAGAACCATATCCACATCATCCATATCCAAAGCATAAAAATCTAAATGCAAAACAAATTTTTCCATAATGAGCTTCAAATCTTTAAACATTGGAATATTATGACCATCTACTTAAACCTCCTTGATATTCTTTGCTTGAACATGTAGATGCTTGGACACATTCATGTTGATGAATTTATACTTTTTTATAGGGTTTATGGACAGAACAACCTTCTTTTGAATGCATCCACGAAATTAAAAAATTGACTTAAATTTCTTTGGAGCTAAATTATTTAGACCCTTATCATCTAATTCTTCTTTGAGATCCTTTATCTCTCTTTATGCACCATTTGTACTCTCCTCATTATCATTATGATTGATTTATTCATCATCTTCATCATATTAATCATTACCATCATTATTTTCTTCCTCTTCTTCATCCTCTTTTTCTTTTATATCCCATTGATCTAGGAAGCCCTGTTCCATTTTTTCCCATGAAGAATACTTTTGTGAAAAGCTCAACTGATTAAACCAATATTGTATAGGCCCAGATAAAGAAAGAGACAATTGTGTTTGCTTTTTTTTTTTTTTTTGTGTGTATTATTCTCCTTAAAAAGGATCCACCATTCTCTAGCATCAATATTATCCTCCCCTAAAAATACTTGCAACTTCATGATCCATAAAAACAACTAGGGTCCATAAACCCTAAAATGTGAACAACTCATTAAAAATAGAACAAAATAATTCCAAATTTTGATTTTAGCTTTGTCTTATGATATCATAACTCTAGTAAAAAATTTGTAAAAAAATTCCACAAATTTGAGTCTATAGAGTGAATATATTAAAAACACTAAAATTGCAATAACTCACTCCAAACATATTAAAAAAATTAATTTTTTTGGTAGCTTTCTTGTATTATGATACAAAATCAGTAAAACTTTCACTAATAAATTCCTTATATTTCAAACGATATGATGAAATTAGTACAAACCCTAAAATATAAATAACTCCCTAAAAATTGATCAAAAGGGCTCAATTTTTTAACTGACTTAATTGAAATATTCTTCATATCTAGTAGAACAATTATGTAAAAATTCTAAATGGATTGAAATATATTGATGATTCCAAAAAATTAGGGTTTCACTCCACAAAAATTGCCCAAATCAAAGCTTTGATACCACTTGGTATGATCCACACTTATAATAATTGGAAAATATGTAGATTATAATGTAGATCACTACAACACAATAGATATTGGTGGACCAAGATGTCCAAATATTCAATATATGCAAAAATAGATTACCCTTAAGGTAGGACAACACCATATAATACTCGTTTAGGAAGGAATAAATCTCTAATGTCTCTTCGAGGGGACAACCTCCAATATCCTCTTATAATAAAAAACTCAATTCTTACTTGATACCTTTACAATGATAATCATCTCCTTTATATAGACCTATATCTAACTAGCAATAGACGAGTAACCTCATAATCCCAATATAGGCCTACCATTACCCAATGCACTAATTTTAAGTTACTCCATTATCCTAATATATTGGAGCCATATAACTAACTAAGGGGGATGTGTGCCACATGTTGACATCTTCATCAACCATATAAATTAATATATCATGTCCCTAGATACATAGCATAAATCCAACATGAGGATTTGATATGATCATTTCTCTCATCCATAAAAAATAGATAAGAATTCAGAACATAATGAGATCTTCTCTTTCTAGGATTTTTAACCCATTACATAAACCAAAACATACAATCCCATGAAAGAATATAGTTGTTTGTAAAATTTTGTAAGCTTTTCTATCTAACACTGAAGAGAGGGAAAAATTTTAATTCTGCCATATTTGGGATAGCACAAACATACAAATAGGTAAAAGGGTATATAAATAGTTTATTGAAAGAGAAAACTGAGTCATTCAAGTTTCACAGTTCATATTCTTATACATCTTATATGAAATGTGGATGACAAAAATTTGAATTCGTTAGACAAAAGCCTAATACACTTACTCAATATTTTACAGTTTTAGGTGATATTTGCATTTTTTATACAAGTTTTGAAAAACATAAAGTTATGAAACTAAAATAGGAAATAAAAGGCCCATGCAATGAAAATGATAGTTTAATAAAAAAATATAGACAAATTGGACTGATTTCTTTGAATGTTTCAAAAATCACATTTAATATCTTGTATTATCCTTATTTGATGATGGACAAGTGCAGAGAGTTGATGGGCCAAAAGGGGGTTACTAGTGATATAAGAACATGAAATATAGAATTCTGAGTCTCATTTTTATAACACTATTTTTTTAAATAAAATGGTCAGGTATACATAGATCAAAAATCTAAAGTTAGAATAGGGATTCCTAGTTTTTTGGAAAAATAAGGTAGATAGCTAGTCATGTGCCCCATTATTTTTTTAGCATCGTTTGATATTGTTTGAAACCCTTAGGTGGAAATTTAGATAATATCATCAAGTTTGAAACATATATTAAAAAAATGAATATATTTTCTTTTGTGAATTTTATAAATAATTAGACCCTAAAATTGATTAAAAAAAAATGGACAGATAACCGTGCACACCCCCCCCCCAATTACCTAAAAAATATTTTTTTTTCAATGTGTATATAATTAGGCCTAGTTTGTAACCATATAATTTTTTTTGAATTTGTATTAATGAAGAAAAAATATGCATAAACAAATATAAACATGTATACTTGTCTCTTATTATGTCCATCATTATTGTGTTTCATGGACTTCATGGATTATTCATAGTTTTTTAGTTTTTTGTGTAGATGATTCAAATATTTTGTAATATATTGAAAATTTTCTACATGTATCATCCATGACAAAAGAGGATGTTTTATATAAAACCTAATTAAACTGATTTAAAGAGTTATATGTGGAAGAAAACTATGAAAGATAAAGGATATGAAAATTATAGAGTGCAAATGCACAAGGAAATTAAAGAATAAAATTGAGAACCAATGTAGAAATATAATAGAATTTTTTTATTAAGCTTAGTTATATAAAATATCTTATAAATCATATATATGGTGGGTACATACTTCATAACATAATTCTTGTCTAACTAGCCTTCATTCAAATAATAGAAGTGTACTTTGATAGAAAGAAAGGAGGGAGATGAAATTTCAGTTGTAACATTACAAGGGTTGGTAACAACCACTTCATAACTGATGAGTGTGGTGATGTTAGTAACTATAGTTATTAAAAAATTATGAACTATAATACTAAAACTATAAAATCTATATGGTAATTTTTAGAGTGAGTTAGATCTTTCATATTGACATTTGGTTCTCACCCTAATGCCAAATAAAATTATGTAAGTGTAGAGATCGAGAAGCAACAACATTGAGATAGAGTGATATATATATTCCTAGGGTCTGCATTACTTAAAACCATGGTAAAATATGTGTAAAAATTATAAATGTACACTTTTTGAAACTTTTTTCATAGGAAGACACTTAACCTAATTTGAGGATATATAATAGAGGGATATTTTGTTAGCTTGTTTATTTAACTTGGGTGTCAACTCATTGAAGCAATTATTTTAGGTCACTACATCATATATTTTTATTTGTCTACTAAAGATTATCTATGAATATAAAGTATCCAACAAAGGCTAAAATATATGGTACAAGAGTTATATTTTGAAGATTAAATGTAACCCAATATAGAAAATAAGATTGATCTCAAAAGCTGTATCCCATATGCTTTTGGTGGTAGTGTAAGGTTAGTAAAAAGGTGGAGGAAGCTTGAAATAAGGTCTTATAATTCTTATCTCATAAAATCATATCTATAATTTATCATCAACCTAAAAAGTGTAAAGTGTCTGATGATTATCATAGAACTACTAGTACTTCGCATTAGAATGATGTAGATTGATTTTCACTTGATTTTTAATATGCTCAATGAATTGAATATATTTTTCAAATTAATTTTTATTTTAAGTGATTATTTTTATTGATGGTTGAATAAGATAAGTTATATCAATGCATGCCATAGGTTAGAAACTCAAAAAAAATAGAAATGGGTTATGTGCTTTAAATTTCTATAAAACTATTTTATAATTGCATTGAATGAAAGGTAATAATTCATCCCAAGTTTGTCACTTATTTGAATGGGTGTGGGTAAAATTATGTGATATATATGTTTTTCATATTGATATGATAGTTGGTTTTAACTGATTGACATCATTTAATGTGTTGTGTTAATTATGGATTACATTGGTGTGGTGGGTTTGTTGAATACTATGATTTCATTGAATAAAAATATATAAGATAGTGTGGTAGTGTGGATGGCCCACCATATTAGTGTCCCCATCCCATATTGAATTGAATATTATGATGAAATTTTACCATCCATTTAACTAGTGATTGACATCAACCATAGTTATGAGATAATTGGGGGACTTAGTTTGTCAATACCAACTATCCCAAGTTTCTTCCATACCAAGATATTAGTGTTGCAATTGGAAAAATATCAAGGTTATCCCAATACCCAAACAAACCAACTATCTTTCTCCTATTTTAAGACAATAACCATGGCTCATGGCTCATAGACAACACATCTCATGCTTTGTATCTTATATATACAAGTGACAAGATAGAGGCTACATGTGACATGATGGAGGCATACTACCTATAGTGTGGCACCATATAGATAAAGAGGTCTAGTGCTTAATGCCAATTTCTAAGGTATAATTTGTAAATATCATGTCCCCATAGTTTTGATAGGAATCAATATAATATTATTGTGTTTATTTTGGCCTATAATATCCAAAATCTCAAGTAAAAATGACATAAAGGGGCGGTTAGATATGCATGGGTCAAAAATGCGACCCATGTTACCTCAATCACACCACTTTGGATTGATTTAAAAGTGAATTTGGGTGATCACACATATATATGCCTCAAAACATCTAGATGTGTCATGGTCACAAGTAAATATGGAGTTTTTATGTGTATTTTAATAAATGAGGGACTTAATCGTAATTAAAGTTAACATAAAGGGGTGTTTGGGTGTGTGTGGGTCACGAATGCAATTTAAGTTTCCCCAATCACACCATTTTTTATTGAATTTGAAGTTAAATAAGGTGACCATGAACAAATTTATCTAAAATTGTTTACATTTCATTATTTTTAAGTGGATATAGTGGTGAAATCATCATAAATTGGTGGTTAGATGTACAAGGGTCATAATGCAACTTACGTTTTTGAAATCACACCTTTTTTAAAATTCAAATAAAAATGGGGTGATTGTGAGCAAATGTGACTATAATTGTTTGCATTTACCTTGGTCATAAGGGGATATGGTGTTTTTGTGTCTTTTTTTGCCTATAAGTAACATAATTACAAGTAAAATTGGCATAAATGAGTGGTTGGGTGTGTGTGAGTCACCATTGTGACTTATATTTCCACATGCACACCAATGGATAAAATTAAAATAAAATTATGTTTAATTCTCATAGATGTGCCCCAAAATTAGTTTTAATAAACTTAAAACTCCTAAAATTTTCAATAAGTAATCTGTAAAGCCACGACGCCTAATTGTTTTGCACTAGATGCAACATTTATGCCCTAGAATCCATAAGTTCAATACTAAAATCCTAAAAATGACTAATAATTGACCAAATTAGATTCAATAAAACTATATTCCAAATTTTAACTCGTGGCATTATAAATGTAACAATGAAAATATAAACTTATATTTTAAGTATATTTTAGTATATTTGATGCAGGAACATCATAATGTAATCAATTGTAATCATGTAAATATGTCAAATTGTGACTTTTATAGGTTTATGAGTTCTATGAGGTGTCTTTGTGTCAATTAGAGTTATCAAAACCCCATTATTTTCTTAAAGTCTTTAGTTTTCTAATTTCACGTCAAAATGAGAAATTCAAAAATTCAAATTACTTGTAAAGAGTTTTGAAGGTTGTGATAGGTTATAAAAGGCTTGAACCTTATGTAAATGGTATTTAAGGTATATATACATGTTTTAAATGTCTTAATATATATATTAAATTATTATAAGGTATAGGAAACATAGGAAAAGGACCAAGTTAGGCATGTTTTGATAAATCATAAGGTGGTTGGTAGATTTCTTACTACATGTAACCAAAAGAAACTAAATAAAGACATCAATCAAGGATGTTATAGGGATGAACCATTATAAGAGGGAATAAATGAATTAAAAAATTAAAATATAAAGTCTCAATATGTAGGCTTCTGTGAATATAAGCTAGTGGTTGTGGGTATCTAGGTCTATATGAGTACTATCTGATAGTCTGTAGGGGTTCATGTATATCAAAGTTACAACATATATGAAAAAAACAAGGATTGTTATGGTTTTTTATGAAACTTATATACATTTTAAACATGTAATTACATGTTATTTAATGTTTTTTGATCTTATTTCATGTTCTTATGGTGATCTATGAGTTATCAGGTCTCTAATACATAGTTTTGGCTAACACATTATGATAAAAGTGAACATTTTTACATACTTTTATCATTGATAATACTATAGGGTGATTAATAAAGTAATTAAATATTAAATATGTGTCAATAAAAGTAATTTTAACCTTTTACAGTCAACAAAACTAAAAAAATATATAAATGTTAGTTCTCAGCTTCTTACAAAAAATTAGGGTTTCAAAAGAGATAAAAGCATCATAACTCAAAATTTATCTATTCCAATTGATATAAGTTTTTTAAAGAGGTGTAGGATAATTTTATATAATAATTTAAATTGGTTTTATTTTTTATGGATACATGTATCTCAACCTATGACAAAAACTCAATTTATAGATTTGGGGTTTTAGTAAGGTTTAAGAACTAGCAGTACCCAAACGTGTATAACATCAAAAATAAAAAATAAAATCACCTAAAAATTTGTATGATGTTATAAATTATATTTTTTAAAATAATAAAAGTTTTTTCATAATTTTATGAGCTATATAGATGAGGATATTTATTTTTTAGTACTGCAAGCTTATTGGTCACTATTAAAACCCTTGTGCAATATTCCTAAAAAGTGGAATATATTGAAAATGATTGATCAAAAAGTTATAATTTTTTGTGAAAACATTATAATATGTATTTTAAAAATAATAAAATTGGTTTAATGTATTTAAAATACATACAAAAAATTATATTAAGGATTGAATTTTTATGCAAGGCCTAAAAAATTGCGTTTTAATATTTCATGAAGGAATAAATCCAAAATGAATGACTAAGGAGGTTCAAAATATGGTAATTAGGTAAGGTAGTATTATTTTTAATATTTAAATTTTTTTTAAATATCTTATAACCCCTTAATCTCAATTTATAACTAATTGATTAGTTTATAGGTCTATTTACAAGACCTAAAGATAATTTTTTTGTGTTCTTGATAAGGAATGATAGTGGAAGAAGGTTGAAAGTTATATATTGAGTAATAAATAATTATAAAATTTATAATAAATATGATAAAAACTTAATAATTTGAGTTATATTCTAAGATCTAGGTGAGTAGATGACAAACTATTGTGTATAAGGCCTATTTGATAAGGTCTAGAGAGAATGTTTTCTATCTATTTGCAATAATCATCATTTAAGAATGTAATAATTTGATTTTGATTAGAGATAGCATGAAAATAATTTAAATGATCCTACTAAGTTTTTGGATTTTATTTTTATTATTAATATAATCACCAAACAAAGTTATAGTCGTAATGAAGGGCAAGATTTCCTAGAAACCCTGTTTGCAGACTTTTACAAAGTTGGCAATAAATATTGCATAGAATGAGTTAATTGATGTGAATAAAATTATTAAATAAATGTAATAAAACTTGGGAAAGTTGTTAGGATCTTAGATTACAATTGATTACTTTTGTATAAGCAACTAAACATGGAATTGAAACCAGAAGTAATAAGTAACTAGAAATCAGAAACAACAAATAATAGGAGATGCAAGAAATAACCAATCTGTATTAAACTCTTCCAAAAGGAAATATAATGAAGAAATCTCTCTCTCCTCACATCTCATAGATGTATAGTAATTCTCCCTTGAGAGTTCTCTCTCTCTCAATCAATTACAATCAACTCAATTACTGAATTGTGTACATGCTATGAGGATCTAACCCTACTATATAGTATACTACAACACTAGGGTTCATGAGCCATGCATTCACCACCCTTAGATCCACCTCTTAAATCAAAGGCTAAAATCTATTCTCCTAAAAATAGAAAACTATAAATTCAAAGAAGTTAGTGTCAGTCTGAAGATGATCGATGCCAGCCGACCCTTAACCGATGTCGGTTGGTTCTGACCGATGCCGATCGACCCCTAATCGATGTCAGTTGGTTCTGACTGATGCCAATTACTGTGTAAGCCTAGAAACCTCCACATTAGCTCATTAGTGAAGCTTTTAGCTCTACAACTCCACAATATCCCACTTGGAGATAAACAATTACACCTGTACCTGTACAACAACATCTTCTAAACATCTTTGGCTTGTTTCTCCCTCTTCATGTTCAATCTTGAAGACCAACAAAAGTTGAATGAAGATTCAACTTCTCCTTTGGTACTAGCTTTGTTAACATATCAGTAGGGTTCTTATCCATATGGATCTTTTCCAGCTTCAACTGTCCATCCTCCAATACCTGTCTAATGAAGTGGTACCTAAGCTATATATGTTTAGTTATTGAATGAAAGGCTGAATTCTTTGCCAAATGAATTGCACTTTGACTATCATTGTACAATCTACAACTCTCTTGCTCCTTTCTCAACTCTTCCATGAATTGAGTCATCCAAATCATTTCCTTGCTATCCTCTGTGACTATAATGTATTCTGCCTCTGTAGTAGATAAGGCAATAACCTTCTATAACTTTGAAATCTAGCTAACCACCATTCCACCAATAGTGAACACATATCCTGTGGTGCTTCTCCTACCATCCAAGTCCCCTGCCATATCTGAATCTACATACCCATATAGAGAAGTGTTTGACCCTCCATAGCATAAATGCCTACTACTGGTCCCTCTCATATATCTGAGAATCCACTGAACTACTTTCCAGTGTTCCTTTCCTAGATTGGCCATAAACTTGCTGACAACTCCCACTACTTGGGCAATATCTAGTCTAGTACATACCATTGCATACATCAAGCTCCCAACTGCTGAAGCATATGGAACTCTACTCATGTACTCAACCTCATCATGTGATTTAGGGCACTATTCTTTGCTCAACTTGAAGTGTCTATCCATAGGTGTGCTTACTGGTTTTACATCCTGCATATTGAACCTCTCCAACACCTTATTCACATAATCCTCTTGAGACAAAATCAAACTGTGATTTTTCCTGTCTCTCTTAATACTCATGCCAAGGATTTTATTTGCTGCTCCTAAATCCTTCATGGCAAATGTGTGAGCTAATTTTACCTTAATCTCAATAATTTACTACATGTGTGAACCTGCAATAAGCATATCATCTACATACAGTAACAGGATAATATAACTACCATTATCCAATTTGTTAAAATAAACACAATGGTCAGATTGACATTTACTAAAGCCATGCTTTGTCATAAACCTGTCAAACTTCAAATACCATTGTCTTAGAGCTTGCTTAAGACCACATAAGCTTTTCTTCAACTTGTACACAAGTTTCTCCTTACCTTTGACCTCAAAACCTTTCGGCTGATCCATATATATCTCTTCATCTAAATCTCCATGAAGAAATGTTGTCTTAACATCAAGCTGCTCAAGATGCAAATCCTCAATAACAACTAAAGACAATACAGTCCGAATAGAAGTCATCTTTACTACAGGAGAAAAAATTTCACCAAAATCAATACCTGGTTTCTGTGCAAATCCCTTTACTACCAACCTGGCCTTATGTCTCATTTGTCCATTCTCTCCTTCCTTTAACCTGTATACCCATTTGTTTTTTAGTGCTTTCTTTCTGGCTGGCAATTCAACCAAATCCCACATATGGTTCTTTTCTAAGGAATCAATTTTTTCATTCATGCCATGCTCCCACTATTTCCTGGATTCTACCTGCATTGCCTCATCAAAAAAATTTGGTTCTCCACTATCAGTGAGCAACAAGTAGTATAAAGAAGGGGAATAATGAATTGGAGGTTTTCTTACCCTTTCAAACCTCTTTATGGGTGTTTGAGACTCATTTACAGCTTGTTATCCACCCATATTTTCTTCTGACAGTGACTGATCCCAGTCATCTCTGATCGATGCTAGTCTGCACCTGACTAATGTCGATTCCTCCTAATCGACACTTATTTCCACCTAACTGATATTGGTTTCCACCTGACTAACGTCGGTCTCTGTGTTTTTCTGTGAGTGATGATTTTTTACTCATGAGCTCATTTTGGATCATAACCTCTTCCAAATCAAGATTGCCCTACTCAAAATTATTTAGCCTCTTGAGCTAATCACTATACATCACCTTCTCATTAAAAACCAAAGCTTTCCATTTCTTAAATGTGTCAAAAATATTAGATTTTCTCCTTATGCAATAAACCCATACCTTTCTTGTAGCATCATCAATGAAAGAAATATAATACTATGATCCTCCAATAGAAGCTACTTGAGCTGGTCCCCACACGTCTGTGTGAACAAGCTCCAACTTGTGCTTCTTCTTTGTTGACCCAGTTTTGAGAAACCTCACTTTCTTCTATTTCTCAAAAATACAATGCTCACAGAAATCTAGATCTATGCTTTTCAAATCTGAAAGCTTACCTTTTGACTTAAGAACATTCATTCCCTTCTCACTCATGTGACCAAGCCTATAGTGCCACAACTTTGCATCTACATCTGAAGTAGATAAAATAGAAGGAGAATAATCAGTAATACAAGTAGATAGATAAAGTGTACCTACTCTCTTACCTTTTGCTAATACAAGTGCACCCTTTGAAACTTTTTGAAGATTCAGCTGTGAGAGTTACTGTGAAACCCTCATCACCCAAATTTCCTATAAAAATTAGATTTATCTTCAGGATGGGTACATGCATGACATCCTTCAACACCCATGTGTTTCCATTCTACAATTTAGCTGCACTTTTCCATTGCCAACAATTTTACAAGGCTCATCATCCCCTAAATAAACTTTTCCAAAATATCCATGGACATAATCATTGAAAAATTCTCTATTTGGGGTTGCATGGAAAGAGGCACCAGAATCTAAAACCCATGATTCTACTTTATTATCCAAAGAAAATATAAGAGCATCATGTGTAACAATACCTGAAACTTTTGCTTCTTTATTACCTTCATGCTGATTTTCTTTGTTATCCTTCAACCAACAATCTTTCTTTACATGCCCTTTCTTTCCACAATTCCAGTAGGTTATTCTTCCATTTCTGGATTTGGATCTAGTTTCCATATTTGACCTTGATTTCCCTTGCTTGCCCTTCTCTCTTTGCCTTCCCCTACTTTCAACACTTAAAGCATTACCTGATGTTTCCCCTATGCTTTTCTTGTGAATTTCTTCATTCAAGATTACACTAACAACATCATCAACTTTCAAGATATTTGAAATAGATGCAGTATTACTAACTACCATTACCAAACTATGCCAATTTTTAGGTAAAGAGCATAAGATTAAGAGAGCCTTAATTTCATTATCAAAAACTATTTTGACTGAATTTAACTGATTTACTATTGTATGGAAATCATTAAGATGAATAGATACAGATTCACCTTCCTACATTTGCAAATTAAATAATTGCTTCATAAGATATACCTTACTCAAAGCTGAGGGTTTTTCATATAAATTTTCCAAAGTATCCATTAACTCTACCATTGTCTTTGCCTGTGATAAGTTGGAAAACACAGAAGCTGCCACGCTCAACCTTATAGATCCAAGAGCCTTTCTATCAAGAACATTCCATTCTTCATCTTCCATATCTGTGGGCTTCCTTGAAACCCCACCCAACATTAAATATAGATCTTTTTGATACAAATAATCTTCAATCTGCATCCTCCATAATTGATAATTCTTGCCATTGAATTTATACATTCTTAGTTTACTTTCTTCTGCCATTGCTTTGCTCCCACTCAATCAGAAACCCCTGTGAGTGAATTCTATAATCAACAAACACTAACATGCTCTAATACCAGTTGTTAGGATCTTAGAGTATAATTGATTACTTTTGTATAAGAAACTAAACACAAAATTGAAACTAGAAGTAATAAGTAACTAGAAATCAGAAATAACAAATAATAAGAGATATAAGAAACAACCAATCTATATTAAACTCTTCTAGAAGGAAATACAATGAAGAAATCTCTCTCTCCTCACATCTGATAGATGTACAGTAATTCTCCCTCAAGAGTTCTCTCTCTCTCTCAATCAATTACAATCAACTCAATTACTAAATTGTGTACATGCTATGAGGATCTAACCCTACTATATAGTATACTACAACACTAGGGTTCATGAGACATGCATTCACCACCCTTATATCCACCTCTTATATCAAAGGATCAAATCTATTCTCTTAAAAATAAAAAAGCTAGAAACGTACAAAAGTCGGTGTCGATCTGAAGATGATCGATGTCAATCGACCCCTAACCGATGTCAATTGGTTCTGACTGATGCCAGTCAACCCCTAACTAATGTCGGTTGGTTCTGACTGATGTCAATTACTGTGTAAGCCCAGCAACCTCCACATTAGCTCATTAGTGAAGATTTTAGCTCCATAACTCAACAATAGTCACAAAAAGTGATAATTTTGAATCAAAATAAGTACAAGGAGGGTAAAAATCTTCAAAAAGACCTAGATGACTATAATGTTATAAAAGATTAGTTGAAGATCTTAAGAATAGTTTTTCATAAGTGCAAGTTACATAGGAGTTAAAAGAGATTATTTAAACTCTAAGAGAATTAAGGTGGTAGTCCTATATCCCATTTAGGCTTAATAAGGTATGAAAATGAGTACATTGAGGCTAAATATGAAGGAACCTAAGGTAAAAAAACTTAGAAGTGCCAAAATACCAAAGAAACGCTTTGGGTGAGACACAAGAGGAAGAAGAGAAGTAGAAAGAGAAATTGAAGGACTACCAAGATAAAGGAATACAAATGAATGGTTTTAGAGAAGAAGTGAATATTCAAAGAGGGATAGCTGAGATGAAGTAGACTTTAGTAAATTTAATATAAGGATCAGAAGAACATATACAAAATCAATCAAGATAGGGGTTAATATTTTAAAAAATGGTCAAATGGATAATCAAGAAAATTGTATAAAGTATAAACACTCAAAAATAAATTATAAAATGTAAATGTATTTTAAGGGTGATAGAAAAGTGATGTAGAGGATACTCTTGACAATCTCACACTAATCCTTACTTAATATCCACTCTTTAGACTAAGGTTCATTGGTTCATTTGATTGTTCAATGGTTTATGACTAATACAAATGTTCTATAGATCTTAATAACTTTACCATTCTGATTATGGTCTCACTAGACCCCTAATTCCATTTGCAAAACCCCTCAAAGTGTCTTTCTTATCATATACAACTTCTTATCCTTTTGTACACAGTCCTAGTAACCATTTTCTAGGATTTTTCTTCTAGTATGGCCAAGTACAGAGGAGTTTAAAGAATATAATTCCATATCCTAGTACCCTATATCTAGTTCTCACTTTCCACAAAGTTTATTTACATAAATCTATCTGGAAGCCACTTTTTTAACCTCATTTTGGTCTCTTTTTAGGCCTAATTAGGCCTTTCTTGCACCTAACTAGACACAGTCCCCTGTAATGGTACATACACATACATAATCAACCCAAAAAATTAAAAATATATTAACATATAAAAACACCTATAAAAATAACAAGTTTGAAGAGATTTCACTAGTGGAAATGTCTAAAATTTGCATTTGTTCCTTAAAACCCTAGTTCAGGGTTGTCTGAGTCTAAAGCACTTGAGAGCATTGAATTTGAAGTTTTATGAATTGATAAGGGTTTCCAAACTCTGTGAACATTCATTAAGCCTTGTTTTAACTACATAAACCTATTCCAAGCAATGGTTCCATGCCACAACTCATCTGTTTAATAGTTTTTCCATGTTCATGATCCCACTATATACACAGTCACAGTCTGCAATGGTTTAAAAATAAGATTTTGATACTTAAAATTATAATGAGGATTTATAAAATATTTAAAATATTGATTAGTATCTATGACATCCTTACACACCTTTTGGAATAATTGATAACACATTTTGATGGCTCTGCTATACTACCTTACAACATTTTGTGAGTTGACTATCTATGCAAGCATAATCTCAAAAGGGATATATGGAATTATAATAAAAGTGGTGTGAAATTAATAAAATTAATTAAACAAAAACATTCATAAATAGGTAATAAAATCACTAATCCATATTAATCATCATAATCAATTCATTATTGGGGTTTTCTTTATTAAGAACTCAAAACTTAGTCATTCTCCATGATCATACATAAGAAAACAAAGTTACAAACCTTATTTAAAAAACTTGAGAGTTTAATTTCATTATTTATTGGGTATTTATCCCTCTCTTCTATGAATACATCATGACAAATGACAAAAAAATAAAACATAAAAGTTTTATATCAAACATAACCACTCTAACTAACTCTTAACCTTCCAACAGTCACTTGTAAGCACATTTACATATTGACACAAAAATTAAGATTTATTATCCATAAATTTGTGAATGTGATCCATGTATAGACACAAAGTATATTCTATAAGTCTCTCCCAACTATTTGACATCTTGATGACTCCTTCAAAGTGTTATTACAATACCCAAACTAATTAATGAGCATCAAGCAAGATAATGTAATCAAGTGTGTTTTGTCATCATTTTTAGTTTAATCAAGTATTATAAGTCTTGTAAGGACCATGGGAAGGTATTCGAGTCCAAAAATATTCTTGTAGTGAGTCTTGATATCCCTTTGGCATTTTCTCACCAAAATGGGCATTTGAATATTTGAATTTGAGTTAGTATGTTTAGGGGTCTTTTGAGTAGTTTTTAAGGAATGTTATGTTAATGTTGGTATAAGGTCATGTATGGGTTTTTAAGGTGTCTATGTAAAAAACATGAGTAAAATGTCATAAACCCAATTATGTTGAGTGAATGTCCATGTCTAGGTAGTTGTCATAGGAGGTAGTTATTCAAGAAAGTAGTTTACCTGAATGCAACAAGTATTGATGAATGCAAAAGATGATAGTATCATAAGAAGATTAAGTTATGAGTTAAAAGGATTTATTTATAATGATGATAAAGAGGCAAAGATACAAAGGAGTCTGATAATGGAGTGAAAACCATCTAGAACTTTATACTCTATCCATGGTGAGAGTATTATGTAATGAGAAGAAATCAATGAAAAATAGCATGTTTGAAATGTATATATCTATGACTCTATATTGTTTTGTGAATGAATTTTAATGTCTAGAATGTCTTAAATCCTTTGAATCGGTATTTATTATTGCAAGTTGAAAAGTGAGTGTATGGCTGGACTATGCCCAATTACTATGAAGTTATATTAAAACTGAGAGGTTAATGTCTTAATAACTTGTCTAAGTAAGAAATAAGGTATTAAAGGATGATTATAGGAGTATATACCATTGATTATTTATATCCCATGCATACAAATTATTTTTTTCCAATGAGGAACCAGGGTTCAAGACTACAGTTTGTGTATATGCTTTGATATCAAAGATACAATCAATATCTTTATATATGTTCTCAAAAATAGATGTAAATAGCATAATGGAGGTTAGAGTGGAGAAAAAATGGTGGGTAAATACATCATGGAGGTGTTATAAATCTTGTAATTTGTTTTTTTTAAATCCTTGTTCAAACTTTATTTGTATTATGACACATTGAGGTTGAAAACCCATAAAATTTTGTGTAACTAGTGTGGAAAGGAGTTTCAAATATTAATAAATGAGAGAAAGCATTTAAAGAATTGTGTTATGATGGTACATACCACTTATATGTCTTAGAAAGTTTGGATAAATGAACCAATTTAATTTATGGTCATTAGTATCCTCTCGACCTGTGTGCAGGGTTAATACCCTAGAACAAAAAGAAAATGATGTTTCTTTGTATTCAACTAGCTAAAGGTCTTGGTTTTCAAGAGGTGGTTTGAATTATTTGTTATGAATAATTTCAAATTGATTAGGGTTGTGAGAAGAGAGGGCATGGAGACACAGAGTTGCATACCATAATAAAACTGATAAAGAAGATAGAGTTCTATCAAAAAAGTGATATGAGAGAGTTTGGATATTGGAGGAAAGGGAATAGAGATTGGAGAAGTTGCATAAAGATTTAAAATACCTTATTTAGGTCTTATAAAGGTTTGGAATTAGTAAATACTCATTTATATCTAATTTGAATCTTCTTAGGTCTGAGTAGGCAGAGGAAACCCTAGGTTAGGTCAAAAAACTTCAAAATGACTTTTTGAGAGAGTTACATAGTGAAATTTGATTAAACTTGGTAATATGAAATATTATAAGGTATATCAAAGGATTGAGATGGTTTTAGAATTGTATGGCCTACATATATACACTTATAAGTGACTATGTGTTAAGAGGAAGCAAAGAGACCTAATTAGGTCTATACAAGAGTAAGGAAAGAGTATCTAGGAAGGGAGATGAAGCATGAAACTTCATGGAAAGGTGAAAGATTAAAATATGTACTTATTTTATCAAAATTAGATGGTACCTATCTGTACCAAAGGAGATTGGTAGAAAAAGGATACAAGAGCAATGCAAGAATGAACAAAGTTGTATAAAGGGACATGAGGAATGGATGAGTGTTTGAATTAAACCCTAAGGAGTCAGATATGTTCTAGAAATATTATATAATATATGAGGATGAAATCAAGAAGCTAGTAAGAGGTACTGAGTTATTTGGATTTTGGATCTTATAGCCTACAAAAGGCTTTGTGTGTGAGATTTCTTGAAAAGGAGATAGAGAATGAATTGAATGCAAAGAAGTGGATGCTTGAGAATTATGTAGAGGTTCTTAAGACCAATAAGAAAACTAAAGAAGCCTAATCAATGGGATCATTTCATGATAATGATGTCAAGTCAATTGAGGAGTTGATAGATAAGAAATATTGAAAAGAGTTAGTGCATCAATTTGATGTTTATAGGTATCAGAGTGGGGTCAAAGCATAGAATGGAAGATCTCTCTACATCATTTTATATTAGAAAAATGTGTTAATTGGATATCAATAAAGGATAGTCATATGGAAAATAAGGTACATGTTTTATTTATCTTTCATTTTTAGTTTTTGCAAGATCATGCAAAAGTGTTGAGTTGTGATTGAAAGATAAGATTGTGGTAAGCATTCCTAAAGCTAGTGAGGCTTGTTGAGAGAGAAAGATCTATTGGAAATATCAAGAGAGATCCCAAGAATATCTTGAATATAAAGAAATAAGTCTTAGGAAAAGGATAAGATGGAGATAGACCTAAGTTTGAGGTCATAATGAGAGAGAGAAACCAAGTGAGTGGTCGTGAGTGGCAAGTGGATGAGGCTTGTCAAAGAGGAATAGGTCTAGGTGAGACCAAGAGGTTGAGAGAAGATAAGATGAATATAGAGAAAGGAAAGAAGAAATAAGGCATGATAAAGATAGTCTACCAAAAAAAAAGGAAGGTGTAAGAGGACACCAAGAGAATAGAGATGGAGAAATACATGATATATGTAAGGCAATAATTATATGAGCTAATAGTCATAATAGAGAAAGTGAGGGAAGGTGAGAACCCATGTTTTGTTTGGGTCAGGAGGAAGAAGAGACTCTAGTGGCCAATAAGGCTATAGATAAAGAGAAGGAAGATGAAAGATAAGAGAGTGGAAATAAAGTAAAAGAGCTTTCTATGTAAGAAACTCAAGAAAGAAATGCAAAGGTTTTGGGTGAGAGAGCAAAAAAGTGAGAAAAAATATGTGGATGAATAGTAACTTGAGAAGAAAGAAGCTAGTGGCAGCTAGGTGGATGGTGGGAATGGCAAAGAAGAAGAAGATTAGTTTGAAGGCCTCATTGAAGGCTTGAAAAATGAAGTACAATTGGTTGACCAAGGTAAGAAATCTGATTACACATTTGTCTATGATAGTAAAGAGAAAATGGAGGTATAATTGGAAGCATTAGAGAGAGATTTAAATGGTGAGGTGATGTAAAATGAATAAAATGTAGTTGTAATAGTTGAGGGCCAAAATATGAAGGAGAAAAGACAACAAGAGGGAACAATGGTGGCATCAGTACAATAGGTTAAAGACATAGAACCACATGGAGGTTTGAAATTAGGTGAGATAATAAATAGTCAATAAATTACCATTGTGTTTGTTGCAAGTAATAAGTTAATAACAAGGGAAAGTGAGAATGTAGGTAAAGTAGTAGTATTTTGGGGCATACACAACCCATATGATAGAGGAAAAGTTCAAAATATGAGTGCACATCAAGTGCTAATTGGTGAAAGAAAGTAATGGAAGAAGATAAGAAAAAAAGTATTTGATAGAGGAAAGTATGAGAGTAAAGAATATTATTAGACGAGGATGATCCAAGAGACATGAATTGGAAGATAAGGATGAAGCAAATAATAGATCATTTGAGTCAAATTATTTCTTGCCTGGGAGTATGATGCATGAGTATCAAGCTAAACAATGTAATCAAGTGTGTTTTGTCATCATTTTTAGTTTATTTAGGTATTAGAAGTATTGTAAGGACCTTAATAAGGTGTTAGAGTCAATAAATTAGTCTTGTAGTGAGTCTTGATAGCCCTTTGGCATTTTCTCACCAAAATGGGCATTTGAATATTTGAATTTGAGTTAGTATGTTTAATTGTATTTTGAGTAGTTTTCAAGGAATGTTATGTTATAAAATGTTGGCATAAGGTCATGTATAGGTTTATAAGGTGTCTATGTACAAGACATGAGGAAAATGGCATAAACCCAAGTATGTTAAATGAATGTCCATGTTTAGGTAGTTGTCATAGGAGGTGGTTATTCAAGAAAGTAGTTTTCATGAGTGTAACGAGTTTTGATGAATATAAATGATGTTATTATCATAGGAATACTAATTTAGGAGTTATAAGGAGTTAGTTAGAAGATAAGGAAGAGGCATAGGTATGAAGGAGTCTGATAATGGAGTGAAAATAATCTTGAACTTTGTACTCTATCCATGATGACAATAATATGTAATGAGATGAAATAATTGAATATTAACATGTTTGAAATGTATATATATGTGCCTCTATATTGTTTTTTGAATGAAGTTTAATTTCTTGAAGGTCTTAAATCGTTTGAATTAGTATTTTGTATTGCAAGTTGAAAAGTGAGTGTATGACTAGACTATGTCCAAATACTGTGAAGTTGTATTAAAATTGAGTGGTTAGTGTCCTAAGAACTTGTATATGTAATAAATTTGGTAATATATGATTATTAAATGATTAGATACCATATATTAGTTGTCTCATATGCATATAAATTTCATTTATTTCTAATAAAGAACAAGGGTTCAAGATTACAGTCTGTGTATATGCTTTATTCTCAAGATACAATCAATATGTTTATATATGGTCTCAAAAACAAATGTAAATAGCATGATGGAGGTTGGAGTGGAGATAAAATTATGAGTGAAGACATCATGGAAGTGTTATAAATCCTACAAATTTTTTTTGAAAAGTCTTGTTCAAACTATGTTTGTATTGTGACACAGTGAGGTTGAAAACTTGCAAAAATCTATGTAACTTGTATGGAAATGTGTTTCAAAGATTTAAAAAAGGAGAGAAAGAATTTTTGGAATTGTTTTATGATGTTAAAAACAATTTATAGGTATTCTAAAGTTTGGATAAATGAACCAATTAAATTTAAGGTCATTAGTATCCTCTCAGCCTATGTATAAGATTGATACCCTAAAACAATAAGAAACTTGTGTTTCTTTGTATTCAACTAGCCAAAGGTCTTGGTTTTCAAGAGGTGGTTTTAATGATTTATTATGAATAGGTTATTAATAATTTAAAAGTGATTAGGGTTGTGAGAAGAGAGGGAATGGAGACACAGGGTTGCATACCTAATAAAACTAATAAAGGAGACATAGTTTTGTCAAAAGAAGTGATCTAAGAGAGTTTGTAGATTAGAGGAAAGAGAATAGAGATTGGATAAGTTGAATAAGGATTGAATAGACCTTATTAGGTCTTATAAACGTTTATAAATAATAAATACTCATTTAAATCCTGTTTGAAGCCTCTCATGTCTGAGCAGGCAAAGAAAACCCTAAGTTAGGGTAGAAAACTTCAAAATTACTTTATGAGAGAGTTACTTGGTGAAACGTGAGAAAAATTGGTAATATGAAATATTAAAAGGTGTAATAAAGGATTAAGGGGGTTTTAGACTTGTACAACCTCTATATGTACACTTATAAGTGACTGTGTACTAAGAAGCAAAGAGACCTAATTAGGTCTATGTAAGAACAAGGAAAGAGTATCTAGGAAGGGAGTTGAAGCCTAAAACTTCATGTAAAGGTGAAAGACAATAGATGGTGCTATAATATGTACTTAAATTCTAAAAACTAGATGGTACCTATCCGTACTAGAGGAAATTGGTAGAAAAAATGCTACAAGGGTAATGCAAGACTGAGAAAAGTTGCATAAAGGGACTTGATGAATAGATGAGTGCTTGAATTAAACCCTAAAGAGTCAGATATGTTCTATGAAGCCTATGGAAGGTATGAAAATGCAGTCAATAAGATAGTATGAGGTATTGATTTGTTTGGATTTTGGAGCTTATATCCTAGAGAAAGTTTTGTGTGTAAAATTGCTTGAAAAGGAGATAGAGAATGAATTGAATGGAAATAAGTGGATTCTTGAGAAGTGTATATAGGTTCTTAAGATAGATAAAATAATTAAATAAGCCTAATCAATGTGATCGTTGCATGAGAATGATGTCATGTCAAGTGAGGAGTTGATAGATAAGAAAGATTGAAAAGAGCTAGTGCATCAGTTTTATGTTTGTAGGTATCATAGTGGGGTTAGAATAGAGATTGGAAGAAGTCTCTACATCAAAAAATAGACCAAAAACATTAAAAATTTTAAATTTTAAATATTAAATTTGAAAATAAAATGCCAAATTTGAAAACTAACCTACCTAGACACATCTAAATACTTGGAAAACATTCCAAGGTGTGTCCCAAGACTCTTAACACCTATTAAATAGCTAATTGACCATAAAATAACTAAATAAAACACAATTTGATCCTAAAAAAATAAAACATGTCATATAAAAAGGATGCTCCTTAATCAAAAATCAACCCAAAAAGGGACTTGAAGAGGCAACCATGCCTCAATGTTTTGATTTTAACACTATGTTTAAGTGCATGATTAAAGGTATGTAGATGGATAAATAAAGTGCCAATTTGAGGCATAAAAAATTGAAGAAAACAAGGAGGAAAATTTAATAATGAACCATAGATAGTTGTTTATATATGTGAAATATGAAGAGCAACAAAAAATAGTGATCCTCAGCTAAGAGGATGAAAATACAATCAAGAAAAATTAAGGAGCCAAAGATAAACACGTACATGAAGAGGATACATTAGTCTTGAAGCACAATAAGAAAATAAGGTTATTAGATTAGGAACCTAAAATATATTCTTAAAATAACAAAGATAAATATGATAGTTGAGTTGGCAGCCAAGAGGATAGTCATCAAGAGAGCAACCATGAAAAGTTGCAAGATGAAGAAGATGATGTAGAAGAGGAAGATAAACTAATAAGCCTAATTAATGGGTTGAATAATGAGTATTTGAAGGAAGAAGTGTCCATAGAAATGACACATTATTTAAAATATAATGACTTATTTTTATATGTGAGTGCTAAGTAATTGGATGCTAAAATAGAAGCATTAGAGCATGGCTTAAACAAGAGAATACTAGAGTATGATGAAAAGACACTTGAGTTAGTACTTGGAAAAATAAAAAGTGAATAAAAAGAAGATAAAATAATTGATAAATAAGACTAAAATTTGGAAGGAATAGTGTTGTTATAAATAAAACTTGATGATACCCTAAGGCCTTCATATTTTATATCGTATTCTTTGTCAATTTGTGTATGTGGTAGGTTCATTAGTTGAGGAGTTGAAAATCATAGAGAAAGAAGCTATTGAAAGAGCTCAAGTAAAGAGTATAAAAAATACAAGACAAAACATATTCATTTTAGAGGATAAATATACAAAGAAGAATAAGGAAGAAAAAATAAATCAAGAATAAAAGAGTACATTAGAGGAAAGAAGTATGAAAGTACAACACAACTAGTAAAAAAGGAAAAAGAAATCAAATATTAATTTGAGCAAGAGCTCAAATTTTCCCACCTACAAAGTATGATGAAGGAGAATCATGATGTAATCAATTTTAAACATGTTAATATGTCAAATTATGAATTTTATAGGTTTAGGACGTTTATGAAGTGTGTCAATGTCAGTTTGAGTTCTCAAATCCCCATGATTTGCTCGAAGTCTTTAGTTTTCCATTTTCCTACCAAAATGGGAATCTCAAAAATTTAAATTGGTTGTAAAAGGATTTAACCTTATTTAAAGGGTCTTAAGGTATAATTAAATATTTTATATGTATTCAAATATATATTAAACCATTATAAGGTATAGGTAGTGCATGAAAAGGACTAAGTTAGGCATGTTTTGACAATTCACAAAGTGGTAGAAAAATTTATTACTACAAGGTACCAAAGGAAACTAAATAAATACATGAGTTAAAGATTTGATAAGACTAAACCATTAGAATAGGGTCTAAATAAGGAAACAAAGGAAAATATAAAGTCTGAATATGTATGCTTTTGTGAATATAGGTTGGTGGTTGCAGGTCTTAAGGTCTATATGAGTAATCTTTAATAGTCTATAGGGGTTTATGTATATCACAGTTATATAATATATTAAATAAAAAGGATTATTATGGTCATTGATACAATTAAAATAAATCTAAATAATGTAATTACATGTTATTTAAATTTGTTTGATCTTATTTCATGTTCTAATTATGATCTATGAGTTATAAGGTCTCTAAAATAGAATTTTGGCTAACATAATCTGAAAAAAGTGAATGTTTTTACATACTTTTATCATCAATAATTATATAATATTATTTAAAAATTAATTTAATAATAAATAGTTTTAAATCCAAGTAATAATAAACATTGACAGTCAATAAAAATAAAAAAATATCTAAATGTTAGCTCTCAGCGTCTTATAGAAACCTAGGGTTTCAAGAGGGCTAAATCATCATAACTCAAAATTTATTCATAAGACATGATTTAATTTTCAAAAAAAGGTGGATGATGATTTTTATGAATCATTTAAAGTGGTTTCATGGTTTTCGGATATTTTGAGCTCAAGTTATGAAAAAAAGTTGGTCTTTAAATTGGTGGTTTAGTAAGGTTTATAAGCCAGTAATACCAAAACGTGTATAACTAGAAAAATACTACGTAAAATCAGTTTAAAATTTCTATAATTATATAAGGGATATGTGTTTAAATAATAAAAGTTGTTTAATTAGTTTATGAGTTGTACGAAATAAGATATTGAGTTTTTAAGTAATGCAGACATGTAAGTCACTATTAAAACCCTTGTGCAATGGTCCCAAAACATGGAATACCTTGAAAAATATTGATAAAAAAGTTATGAAATATTTTGGAAACATTATTATAGGTATTTCAAAATTAATATAAGTGTTTTTATGTCTTTAAAATCCTTATACAAAATTATATTAATGACTTAGTTTTTCTGCAAGCCCTATAAGTCTATGTTTCGATATGTCATGAAGGAATAACTCTAAAATGAATAAGGAGGTTTTAAATATGGTAATGAGGTAAATAAGTATTTTTTTGAATATTTAAATGTGTTTTAAATAGATTTTAACCTGTACATATAAATTTATAACCAATTGATCAGTTTGTTGGCCTATTTATAAGACCTAAAAGATAGAATTTTGTGTTCTTGACAAGGAATGATAGAGGAGGAAGGTTGAAAGTTGTCTATTGAATAATAAATAAATATAATTTTTTTAATAAATTTGATAAAACCTTATGTTTTTGAGTTTTATTCCAAGATCCAAGTGAGTAGATGACAAACTATTATGTACAAGGCCTATTTGATAAGGTTTAGAGAGGCTATTTTTTATCTATTTGCGACAATCGACATTTAGGAAGGTAAGAATTTGATTTTGATTAAATATGGAATGAAAATAAGTTAAACATCCATATTAAAGGTTTAAAATTTATTTTTTTAGTATTATAATCATCAAATAAGGTTATAGTCCTAATGAAGGGCAAGATTTACTACAAACCTTATTTGCAAACTTTTACAAAGTTGGTAATAGAGATTGGATAGAAGGAGTTAGTTGATGTGAATAACATTGTAAAAAAAGGTAATAAACCTTGAGGAAGTCACAAAAAGTGATAATTGTGAATCAAACTAAGTACAAGGAGGCTACAAAGCCACAAAATGACCTATAAAAATTAATATAAGAGACCTATAAGAGGTGTAATTACATTATTATTGCCCCTACCTTTCACTTACTCTAGTTATGTAGTTTATAAAAAGTAAATATTGAATAAATGTAGTAACACATACACATTATAATGCATACACATTATTGTATATATGAAATATTTAAGTGTTACAAACCAAAGACACTTCAACATTTCATAGATTTAGAAATACATTCATGTTATATGATTGATATTTACCTAATATAATTAAAATAATGCATACATGTTATTTTAATACCAAATATGCATTTCTTATGAAAATGTGAAAATGTCCAAAAAATGGTCAATCAAATCCATACACATACCTTGATAATGACCTTTATATATCTCTAAATTGAATCTATTATATTGTCTTTAATATTTTTGAAGGCTCTGTCAATGACCAATGCCACACACATATTTCATATTTTATTATATAAAAATTTATTTTTGTGGTTCGCCACACTACTATTTTATCTTGAATTAAATTTATTATGGTGGATTAATCATAATTTTGATAAATAGAACATGGTAAAACAAGGTGATGTAAATAGACTTTCAAAAAAGAAACTAAATGCAAATTATTAAAATAGATGTAGATGATTGTAAACAAGATTAAGCTATACAAATGAGAAATTAACTTAGCTTTTTTATCCATTTGATTGATTGTGATAAATGGAAAAATGTAGAAATAGCATTACAACCCCTCAAGTTGTACTTAGAATAACAAAGTATTTTTTTTAAAACCAATCACTTAACATTCATTCCACAAAAAATACTTTACAACTTATCCAATCTATAACTTAAAACAATAACATTACCAAATTCAAATGCCAAATGCAATATATCTTATTACAACTATAAGGAAAGTAAATACATTAGGACTTAGCCATGACTGGTCCAACAATACAACAACTACTTTTCAAGTATAACAAATATATTATAAGAAGATGTTAAAAATTAATTTTTTTTACAAGCAATGAGGAGCGAAGGAGTGAAGTGTGTGGACAATATTTGAAGCTGGTTTTTTCTTACCTGGTTGGGCCTTCTGAGTGCGATAGGTGGGACCACGGATCCAATGGAGGTCATTGTGGGTAGCAGTACCTTTGGGGATCTATCCAAGAATCTATTAGGGGATAGTCCATCCAATGGATGGAAGAAGGCACTCATAGGTGAAAAGATGTTTCCATCAAAATGCATGTTGAGCCTCTTGGTTCTCTCAGAGGGCAAGGTGTTGAGTATCCCAGACGATCTGGTGGAGGAAATAATGGCATCCATGGACCTTATGCTGGTTGGTAAGTTTTTTTCTTTCCGTCCTAATATCAAAATGCTTAGAAGATGGATTCTATCTAGGTGGAAAGTCAAAGGTAGTGTTTCAATCACAGCCATGGCTAGAGGTCTATTCCTTTTTAGATTTACGAATAGGGAGGACATGATCGCTACCCTTGTTGGAGGTCCCTAGCTGTTTGGACCAAATTTTCTAGCCTTATGCTCATGGAAACCAAGATTTTATCCTAACTCAGACCTCAATAAGACAACACCTACTTGGGTAAGATTACCAGGATTCCCTTTGGAATTCTGGGATGAAAAAATCTTCATAGCCATTGGCAACTCTATTGGTCAATATGTCACCTCAGATCATATAACCAGAACTAAGTCCAGATATGTGTTTGCTAGACTCTATGTTAATGTTGAAATAAATAAGACTCTCCCTACATCCATTGAGCTAAATTCTAAATATGGAACCTGGACTCAGCCAATTACTTATGAGAATGCTACCACTTTCTGTCAAATATGTAAGAGGAAGGGACATCTAATGACACAATGCAAAGTGAAGCAAAGGGGAATGAAAGAGGATTCCCAGAATGTAGAGGAGGAGCAAGTGAATAACAAGTAGGAAATAGAGAATAATGTGGAAATTACTCACAATACAGGAAAAGGAGAGGAGGGGAAGGGAAAGGAGGCTACCCCTAGCAGTGAAGGTGAAGTTGTCCGAAAGGAAAATATAGGATTAGATGATAGTCAGAAGGCTATAGAAGAAGGAGAGGAGGAGAAGAGAAAGGAGGATATCATCAGTAGTGAGGGAAAAGAGGTCCCAAAGGAGAATATAGTATCTGACGACAGTCACAAGGCCACATTTAACACAGTCTACACTTTAGAAAAATAGACTAATATGTTTAAGGGGCAGGAGGGGACCTTTTGCTAAAGGAAGTCAATGAAGATGACACAATTTCAAGGATTAGACAGGAAGAATTAAAACTTGAAAGTCACACTCAATGAGTACTAGATCCATAGTCAAATACATACTTTTTTCATGATTTGGAAGATGGAGGCCAGGTAGGAAACTACTTGGCAACAGGGGTAGTAGGACAAGATGGCAGAAATGAATAGGAAGAATGGGTTACCCCAAAGAAAAAGATCTGAAAAGGTAAAAAATATGCAGATGTTGGTACTAAGCCCAAACAAGGGAGGCCAACCCTAAGGGAAATAAGACAAAGAGAGATTGCTAGAGAGATTGCCAGTGGAAAACATAAAACACTGGAGTCCCAACCCTCTAAACTCTCTAAATGAGAATATTATCATGGAATTTGAGGGGCTTTAATAGTCCCTCAAAGTAGTTTGAGGTTAAAAACTGCATTTTAGATAATAAACTAGATATTCTATTACTCCAAGAAGTCAAGATGAAAGAGGAGAATTTTGCAAAAGTTGCTAACTATATATGGCCTAAGGCGGCTTTTTGTATTTGTCCTACTGAAGGGGCTTCAGGAGGGATTGTCACTATGTGGAATAGTGCTAAAATCCAAGGATCTCTTATGGCCCTTAATAAGCACTTTTTGATTACCAATTTTTCCATGAATTCCTTGAATTGGATGTTGGTAAATGTTTATGCACTGAATAACAGAGCTTTGAGACATAAGTTATGGATAGATTTGAGTACGTACATGAGTAATCCTCAAAATTATAAATGGATGTTGGCCAAAGATTTTAACACACCTTTTTACCCTTCTAAAAAATAGGGTGGAATTATTGATTACTCGGACAACATGTTCGATTTTGTTGAATTCATCAATGATTGGGGATTATTGGACATACAGATGAAGAACCAAAATTTTACTTGGACCAATAGAAAAAGAGGAGATCAAATGATTCAGGTTAAATTAGATAGATTTTTTATATCAAGCAATTGGAATGATTATTAGAATATGCAGGCACATGCTCTACCTAGAACCATGTCTAACCACTACCCGATTATCCTCAATTAGAGAGATCAGGGACATCACAGACCTCCTCCATTTCATTTTGAAGATATGTGGATTAAACACAAAGGTTTTAGACAAATGGTGGCTCAATGGTGGAGTATTCCCATTCAAGGTACTCTCATGTTTAGAATAGTCAAGAAACTCCAGCACATTAAACAAGAAGTTTATGGCTGGAATAGATACAGTTTTGGGCAGGTTTTCCAGTAGAAGAAAAATATAATGGGAAAAATCAAGGCTATTCAACAATTGACTAATCAAAGGGATGACTCTCAGGGCTCCTTAGAAGAAGAGAAAAGTCTATCTTTAGAATGGAATAATTTGATGGAAAGGGAAGAGGTTTTTTGGAAAAAAAATCCAGTGTTCAATGGCTTAAAGAGGGTGATAGGAACACTGCTTTTTTTCATCTCTCAGCTATGAAACATAGAAAATCCAACTCAATAACTAAGATTGTACTGAATAATGGAGACATTATTATTGAGCATAATGAAATAGGGGATCAAGCCAGGGTGTTCTTTCAGAATCTGCTTACGAAAGAAAATAATAATGATAGAATTGATAGATCTATGAGGCAATTCATTGATAAAATCCCCTATTTGATAACAATAGAAGATAATCTATAAATGTTAAAGCCTATATTTGATGAAGAAGTACATGCTATTTTATTCTCCATGGGTGATTTTAAAGCCCCAAGTCTTGATGGCTTTCCTCCTATATTCTTTTAGGAATATTAGGGGATTGTTGGAGTAGACCTCACGGCTACAGTTCGTGATTTTTTCAGATCTAGAAAACTTTTGAAACAAGTCAATAATACCTTCATTTTACTTGTTCCTAAAAAATCTCAACCTTTACACCTTGTTGATATCAAATCCATTAGCTTATGCAACACTGTGTATAAGATATGTACTAAACTGTTGGTTTTGAGAATTCAACCCTTGCTTGACAAAATTATTTCTCCTGCTCAAAAAGGTTTCATCTCAAGAAGACAGATTCTTGATGCTGTGATCACCACACATGAGACTACCATTCAATGGATAAGAGTAGAATCCCTAGGATGGCCCTCAAGCTTGATATATCCAAAGCTTATGATAGAGTCTCATGGACTTTTCTATTCCAAGTGATTAGAAAATTTGGGTTTAATGATAAATTGTATTGCTTATTATGGAATGTGGTCTCTTCTACTAAATTCTTAGCGCTAGATAATGTTCCTAGAGGGTTTCTCTCCTCCTCAAGATGAATTCGTCAGGGAGGCCCTCTCTTCCTGTACCTATTCATCATTATGGCTGAGGCACTGGGAAGATACATACAAGTTGATATAGTTTCAAAAAAGCTAGTAGGCATCAAACCTGCCTCTTCCCTTCATCCTATGGTTATAAAGCAGTTTGTGGATGATACCATCTTATTTGGTATCTCATCAATGATCAAAGCTAGAAGATGGAAGAATATACTTAATGATTATGTCAAAGACTCGAGACAAAGAATAAATTTCTAGAAAAGCAATGTGTACTTCAACACTCCCAATGAACTTAGACATTTAATCATTGATATCTTAGATTGTGCTAAGGCTAGCCTACCAGCTACCTACCTAGGTCTCCCACTCTCAGTCAAAGAGGTATCTTTAGGTTTTTGGAATGCTATTATGGAACGTACACAGAGGAAACTTCTTGGGTGGAAGGGGAAACTACTCACTAGTGTGGGTAAGCTGCAACTTCTTTAGGCATCCTTGCAAGGTATTCCTACTTAATTCATGTCTCTTTTTAAAATTTCTATGCAATTTTTTGAAAATATAGAATAGATCCAAAGGAAATTTTTATGGACGGGAGTGGAAGACAAATAGAGAATGTCTTTAGTCAGATGGGAAAAAGTGTGTCTCCCAAAATCTCATGGTGGACTTAATATAAGATCCATCAGGAAAATGAATAAAACCCTCCTCTCAAAAGTTAGTTGGAATCTAATTCACAACAATAGTGAGTGGGGGAAAATAATGTATGCTAAATACATGCATAACATTGATGATTCCAACTTTCTTCAATAGGGGGGATTACCCTAGGGGTGTGTGATATGGAATAAAATGCTAAAAAGTAGAAGTCATCTCAAATAGGGAATTAGGTGGAAGCTTGGAAATGGTCAGCAGATTAAATTCTGGGAGGATAATTGGTTAAGGGACAAGTATCTCATCTCCCAAAGAAACTATGGAGAAATTATAGGCCTGACTACTCAGTTCTTTGGTGATAGGGTTAGTGATTATATGGAAAATAACAATGGGATAAAGAGCTGGAAAAACCTTTTGGATTGTTGTGTGCACAGGCCTGAGCTTATCCCAAGAATTTGAGAGATTCAGCAATGTGCTTAGGAGAACAGAATCCCACTCTTCCCTTAGGAGGATGAAAAATACTGGTGGCCAAATAAGAATGGATCATTCTCTGTCAAATCAGCCTATCGTTTGCTTACACCTAAAGCTCAAAATAAGGAGGTATGGAAAAAGGTTTGGAATCATAAACTCATTCCAAAGATTAACTTGTTTTGGTGGGTTGCTGCCCATAACAAAATCCTTACTCAGGACAACCTTCAAAAGAGGGGGTTTACTTTGGTCAACAGATGTTTTCTATGTTGTTCTAGAGAGGAATCAGTTTCACACCTACTCATACATTGTGAGTTTACCCAGGATTTATGGGGTACAATACTTAACAACTTTGGCATGGAATGGGTTTGCAATTCTGACCTTAAAAAAGTAATTCTTAGCTAGAACTCAACCTTCACACATCCCTAGATTAAGGAATTATGGAAGCAAGCTCTGCCATGCTTGAGCTAGACTTTATGGAAAGAGCGAAATCATGGAATTTTCTGGGACACTGCTAGAAATTTTGCTCAGGTGTTTAACTCCTTTGCTAGGACCATCTTGGACAGTGTTACAACAGCTCATGTTAGTGTTGCAGAGAAACCCCTATCTAAATTTGAAAGTCAAATTATTGCCAAATGGAAGGTTTTAAACCTTATCCTTGGGCATGATAATTCCAAAATTCTTCAGAGACTTCATACTAAATGGATGCCACCTAAACCCAATTGGATGAAACTCAATTTTGATGGGGCATCCAAGTTGAGTGGTAAAGCAAGTGGAGGAGGAATAATAAGAAATGAAAAAGGAGGGATGTCTGCTATTTATGTTGGTGGCATGGGTTTCTAGAGCAATAACTATGCTGAGGCTATGGCCTTACTTTGGGGATTAATTTTAGCTATATCCCTAGGAATTAGAAATTTGAATATTCAGGGAGATTCTAAGTTGATCAAAGATGTTGTTAATAAAGCATCTAACATTGGTATCCATCTAAAATAAATCATTACGAACATCCATTTTATTTTACAAAAGTTATCCAAAGTTGAGATTACCCACACCTACAGAGAAGGTTATAGGGTCACTGATGCTTGTGCCAACCTTGGTCAGCAATTCTTAGGATGGAGGGTATGGCAACAAGGGGCTCATATACCCCCAAATATTAGATAGATCATTTAGAAGGAGATGATGGAGCATGAATGATGCACATTGATGATGAAGATAGATTTCAATGGTGGTCCACGTGGAGAAGGCCATTGCGGATCATGGAAAATGATAACCTTAGTACTTCCTTGATTGTCATGATTAATTCCTTGTATCATGAGATGGAGGTGTGAGAGTCACATCATGAAAACCAAGGGGGAATTATTTTCAAGCATGAAAGTAGATGTCATCATGGTGGGTCATTTTGTAAAATGAGCCTTCACATCTGCATTCAGTGCAAACAGAATCGAGGGCTTGTTACTTGTTCTAAGCTCAAGGTGGTAATTGGGAATTTCATCAACTAGGTCTATAATTAAAGAATGGGGGGAGATCATATTCATACTAAACCAGTCTCCTACTATGAATTTAAGGACAACCCATTAGTCTGGCATTACTATAAAGAATGAGGTATCAGCATGTACTTGGAAAGGCTGAATGGTTATGATGAAAATTTGTCTGAGAAGTTCGTAAGATCCTTGTTGAATAAGTGGGTCACTGTGGGGGTATTAGCTTTAAAATCTCTAAAATGGTGATTTCAATGGCCATGAGAATGACCATGTAGGGTTTAAATCTCAAAAGGAAAACCGAAATCATGGATTTGGCTAGTCACAAACTATTTCTAGGTGAAGGAGAAGAACTCATCCCGTATCAAGGAGGGTTCGAGCGCGCCAAACTGCCAGAGCCATGGGATGGTGTCTATTTCATTTTTATGAAATACGTCACTCTCGAGGGGTGATATACCAGGATGAAGAGTATGAAGAGCCAAAAATTCAAGATATTTTGGAGGACACTGGTGGGAAATAGGCTTCTCGAGTTTTTGAGGTCATTGAAGAGTAGGGTGCTGATTCTAGGGGAACTACTGATAATAAGGAGAAGATGCATGTAGAAGAAGCTAGTGAGGGTTTAGAGAATGAGAATGATTGGAAAATAGATATTGGGGCCTTGAAGGTCTACATTTAAAAGCTATAAAAGGTCTTTGCTAAAGGCCTTTGAAATAACATTCTACTGAATATGACTATGTTGGAAGCGGTGGGTAATCCAGGGAATGCTGACAATGCAGACAATGAGAATCTTAATAAGGAGAAAATGCATGTAGAAGAAGCTAGTGAGGGTTCAGAGAATACGAATGATTGGAAAATAGATATTGGGGCCTTGAAGGTCCGCATTCAAAAGCTATAAAAGGCCTTCGCCAAAGGCCTTCGAAATGACATTTTGCTGAATATGACTATGTTGAAAGTGGTGGGTAATTCAGGGAATGCTGACAATGTGGAGAATGAGATTCTTAAGGATCTTGTTAATTATATAGTTATGTAGTTTTGTCATTTCTATCTTTGGTCTTTCTAATGTTCTTTTTTGCTTCTGACTTTATTTCTCGGTTGTGCCATTGATTCGGTGTTGGCATCTTTTATTTGCCATCCTTCCTGTCTTTTCTGACTGTATAGGGTTCGACCCCTAGTTTATCACCTTAATTAATCAAAAATAAATATATTATAATTACATTTCCTTCAAGCATTCATATTTAATACTACAGATAGATACCAAGATCTCTGGTGCTCAGTCAAACCTGTTGGGTGAATATTTTGTCACCAGCTAATTGATGGGCAAAATAGGTTGTTTCAACCACAACATAGGGAGATTTATCAGCCAAATGTGCAGGTTGACCACATCAGAAGGGGAAAATTATCTCCTCTCATCAAGGGGAGGTTCCCTATAAATATGAGGTGCTATATATATATATATATATATATATATATATATATATATATATAAGCATAAAATAACACTCAAGGGTAGGATAACACCATCCATCTCTCTTTTTTTAGAGATGATGTTAACAAATCAAAGGAGAAATCTTGGTGAAATGATAGAGGGCACTTCTCTTCTATCAGAAGTGATGTTCAACAAACAACATGAATTCCTTCTGGTAGTGACAAGTAAATGTAACAAAGGGTAATAACCAGCAGAATGAGGTGTAGCACAAATTCTCCACATCAACTACCAAAGAGTGAAATATATGAATGATAATGGGGGCACAATGTCATCCCAAGATCCTTTACATAGAAATAGAAAATAAACACACACACTAAAGACAATTATGGTAGCTCAAAGTCTTCCCACATTTGGCTTTAGGACACCTTCCAGGTTACTTCCACTAGTTCTACTTATTTAATTAAATGGAAAAGAATGCATTCAAGAAATAGACATAAGAACTATTTCATCAACAACACAAGCTATTCCAGCATAAATTCTAAAAGATTACTTACTTTCTCATTCAAATAATGAAATATGATTAATAATCTGAGCTCAAAGTCTCAGGAAATGCCTTTAAAAATTGGGTAGAGTTTTGCTTCTAATAACAAAAAGATCTCCTTTGCATAAAATAAGAGATTACAATATATAGTAGCCAAGAAAGACTTGGCACTTTGTTTCATGGAATAGCCCATGCTGTGCATTCAATGCCTTGAATGCATTTTCAGTTCTGTCAAGGGGCCATGTTGGATCAAGGCATCGACCTTAACTGTGGCATGTCAATTTATCTCAAATATCTCCTTTTGAAGTATGGACCGCCTAGTCTTTTTCTTGATATTTGCACAGCTATCCACTTCACCTTTACTCAATGGATAAAAATAGGCTGTCTTTGAGTGGTCATGCTCTCTAATGTCCACTTGGTGGACTATTTCACCTACTGGAATAACTTCTACATAGATATTTCTAGTCTTTCTACATCGTTCCCTCTTTTTTCATCATGTCTTGTTGTATTTTTTCCTTTTCTTGATGATCTAAGCTCTCAAGCTATCTTCTCACTTTTTTATGGCTCCTTCATCTTCTTCTTTGGTTGGTTGTTGAGTTTGTTTTTAGGTCCGCGCCATATTTGAAAAATAATAGATATTTTATTACCATGAATTTGATGTCTGTGGGGATGTCACTGGTCACTAGTTGCTTGAACCACTTTGAACCTTAAACCTTTGAACCATGAGAGTTCATTGGTTCAATGGTTTGAGCGGTTCCTTGGTTCAATCGGCTCCATGGTTCAATCAGTTAAACCATCTCTTTGAACTTGTCTCTGGAATATTCTACTTCCTTCCTTCGCTCAAAGCTTCTTTGTGAACTTTGAACTTCTTGAATTGGTTAAACTCTTTGAACCATTTGAACCTTTGAACCATTTTGGTTCAAAGTTTAATGGTTTAATAGTTTATCCTCTTTCTTTGAATCCTTTTATTCTCTCAGTCTTTTGAACTCTATTGAACCTTTGAACCTTTAAACCTTGAACCATTTTGGTTCAAAGTTCAACGATTCATTCTCTTTCTTTGAATCCTTTGGTCCTTCAAACTTTTTGGATCTTTTATTTTCTATTGAACTCGTTAAACCTTTGAACTTTGAACTCTTTTGGTTTAAGGTTCAGTGGTTCAACAGTTCAATCTCTCTTCTTCAAAGTCTTCTTTTCTCTAAGTCTTTTGAACTTTATTAAACCTTTAAACTTTTGAACTCATTGAACCATTTTGGATCAAGGTTCAACAGTTCAACTGTGCAATCTTTATGTCAAGATCTACCACTGCATAAGAGCACACATGATTACCTTTGTATAAGCAACTAAACATGAAATTTAACCAGAATGAATAAGTAACTAGAATTAAAAAATAGCATAGAATATGAGAGACAATACAATCTTGTATTAATACTCATCCAAAAGGAAATACAATGAAGAAGTGCCACACTCTTCTTCCCACACCTCTAGGGCATACATATATTATCCCTCAAGAGTTCACTCTCTCAATTATATTCACAACAAACAACTCAAACACAAAGTTTTTGTTCACTCAACCAGTCAGTAACAATACTGCCAATACCACTAGTAGGTGACAATCAGTTCTCACTGTTGTTGCCTACTTCCAGTCCACCAAGTACTCAACATACTCCAAGTAGATCTCCTTGATATTGCTACCTGTTGTGTTGCAAATCTCCTTTGATCTTACTACCATGTAGATCTCCTTTGACCTTGCACACACACACACACACCTACAGATCAACTAAGACAATACTTACCATGTAGATCTTATCTGATCTTTCACACCTATAGATCAACTGATCTTACACACCATGTAGATCTAACCTGGTCTTGCACACCTATAGATCAACCTGGTCTTGCACACTTGCAGACCTAGATTTTACAATTGGGAGGATCCCTTCTTTGATCCCTCTACTTATAATACAGCCCATAGGTCTCTTAAATAGATCCCATACAAATAATAATTAGAAACACAGACTCAAGACTTAAATTAGTCTTTTACATTCAAACTAATTGTCTATCCAAAAATAGACCAGTTCTAGAGATGCATGAAAATGCATGCACACACAGGCTGCCGATGTCGGTTCCTATCTGACTAATGCCAGCCGACCCCTAACTGACATCAATTACTGCATACACTAAAGATGACCGATGTTGGTTGATCAGACTGACATCAGTTGCTCTGCAACTCAGCTTCCTCCTCCATTTGCATTAATGAAGCTTTTAGCTCCACAACCTAACAATCTCCCACTAGAGATAAATAGCTACATCTGTATATATACCTGTACATCATTTAATTTTGTTTCTTGGCTTGTATCCATCTTCAATTTCAATCTTGAAGACCAACCACCACAAAACCTATGGTGCTACTCTTGTCATCCAAGTAACCTGCCACATCTGAATCTACATACCCATGTAGAGAAGTGCTTGACCCTGCATAGCATGTTAACCTACTGTTGGTTCTTCTCAAATACATGAGAATCCACTGAACTACTTTCCAGTGCTTCTTTCCCAGATTGGCTCCAAACTTGCTGACAACTCCCACTGCATGGGCAACATCAGGTCTAATACACATGTACTTAACCTCATCATGTGATTGGGGACAATGTTCTGTGAACTGTCCATCCATAGGTGTGCTAATTGATTCTACATCCTACATCTTGAACCTCGCCACTACCTTATTCACATAATCATCCTAAGACAACATCAACCTATGATCTTCCCTGTCTCTAGGAATACTCATGCCAAGGATTTTTGCTCCTAAATCCTTCCTGGCACACCTCTGAGCTACCTTTACCTTTAGCTCAAAAAATCCCTGCATGTGTGACCCTACAATAAGCACTACATATAGTAATAGGATAATGTTGCAATCATTATCCAACTTGTTAAAGTAAACATAATGGTTACAATGACATTGACTAAAGCTATGATTTATCATACACCTTTCAAACCTGTACCACTGTCTTGGAGCTTGCTCAAGACCATATAACCTAGCCTTCCATCTCACCTGTCCATTCACTCCTTTCTTTAACCTAGGAATCCATTCATCTTTCAATGCTTTCTTCCCAGCTGGCAACTCTACCAAATCTCACATTTGGTTCTCTTCCAAGGAATCAAATTCCTCATTCATGCCATGCTCCCACTATTTTCTGGATTCTACTTGCATTGCCTCTTTAAGCCTTCCTAGTTCTTGACCATCAGTGAGCAACAAGTAGTATAAAGAAGGGGAATAATGAATTTGAGGCTTACTTACCCTTTTAGTCCTCCACATGGGCATTTGAGACTCCTTGACAGCTTGTTGTTTGCCCAAAATCCATTCTAGTGACCGATCTCAGTCACCCCTCAGTCTGCACCCAATTGACGTTAGTTCCATGCGACTGACCTGACTGTCGATGTTGGTTCCATGACTGACATCAACATTTACCTATCTAACATCACTGACCTCAATCTGCACTTGACCAACATTGGTTCTTGCCTGAATGCCAATGTCAGTTTTCTGACCGACGTCGGTCTCTGTGTTTTCTTGTGAGTGATGACCTTTACCCATGAGCACACTTTGGATCAAAACCTTGTCCAAATCAACCTTGCTCTGCTCAAAATTATCTAGCCCCTTGAGCTGATCTCTGTCCGTCATCTCCTCCAAGAAAACCAAGGCTTTTCAGTTCTTAAGTTTGTCAAAGACATCAAACTTCCTCTTAAGAACATGCATCCCCTTCTCACTCATGTGACCAAGCCTACAAAGCCACATCTTTGCCATAGAAGGAGAATCAATAATACAAGTAGATAGATAAAGAGAACCTAATTTCTTACCACATGCTAATTCAAGTTCATCTGCTATGAGAGTTACTGTGCATCCCTCATCACCCAACTTTCTTAAAATTAGGCTCCTTTTAAAGACTGGGACCTGCATGACATCCTTCAACACCCATGTGTTGCCCGTCTACAATTTCAGCCACACTTCACCTTTGCCAACAATTTGACAAGGCTCACCAACCCTATTTGGGGTTGCATGGAAAGAGGCAACAAAATCTAAAAAACAAGATTCTACTTTATCCAAGGAACATACAAGAGCATCTTGTGCAACAATACCTCCAACATCTGCTTCTTTATTTCCTTCATGTTAATCTTCTACCAACCAACAATCTTTCTTTACCTACCCTTTCTTTCCATAAATTAGTAATTGATTATTCTTGCCATTGAGTTCCTCCATTCTTAGTGTACTTTGTTCTGCCATTGCTATACTCACTCAATCAAAAACCCCTGAGAGTGACCTATAATCAACAAACACTTAACACGCTTTGACCACCTGTTAGTGTACCTAACCCCGCTCTGATACCACTTGTTAGGATCTACCACTCCATAAGAGCACACATGATTACCTTTGTATAAGCAACTAAACATAGAATTTAATTAGAATGAATAAGTAACTAGAATTTAGAAACATCATAGAATATGAGAGACAATACAGTCTTGTATTAATACTCATCCAAAAGGAAATACAATGAAGAAGTGCCACACTCTTCTTCCCATGCCTCTAGGGCTTCCACACCTCTAGGGCGTATAGATATTCTCCCTCAAGAGTTCACTCTCTCAATTATAGTCACAACAAACAACTCAAACACAGAGTTGTTGTTGACTCAACTAGTCAGTAACAATACTGCTAGTACCACCAGTAAGTGACAACCGATTCTCACCATTGTTGCCTACTTCTAGTCTACCAAGTACTCAACGTACTCCAAGTAGATCTCCCTGATCTTGCTACTTGTTGTGTTGAAGATCTATTTTGATCTTACTACCACGTAGAACTCCTTTGACCTTGCACACACACACACACACCTGTAGATCAACTGAGACAATACTTACCATATAGATCTTACCTAATCTTGCACACCTACAAATCAACTGATCTTACACACCATGTAGATCTAACCTGATCTTACACACCTGTAGATCAACTTGGTCTTGCACACTTACAGACCTAGATCTTACAATCGGGAAGATCCCTTCTTTGATCCCTCTACTTACAATACAGCCCATGGGTCTCTTAAATATATCCCGTACAAATAATAATTAGACTTCCTAATTAAAATAATTAGAAATGCAGACTCAAGACTTAAATTAGTCTTTTATATGCAAACTAACTGTCCATTCAAAAATAGACCAGTTCTAGAGACACATGCAAATACATGCACACACAAGCTACTGACGTCGATTCCTATTTGACCGATGTCAGCCGACCCCTAATCGATGTTAGTTACTGCATACACTGAAGATGACCAACGTCAGTTGATCAGACTGACATCTATTGCTCTGCAACTCAGCTTCCTCCTCCATTTGCATCAGTGAAACTTTTAGCTCCACAACCTAACACTTTACTCTTCGAAGCCTTCTTTTCTTTAAGTCTGCCAAAATTATTAAACTTTGAACTTTCTGAAGTCTTTGAACTCGTTGAACTCTTTGAAGCGGTTGAACCTCTTTTGAACTCATCGAGCACTTAACTCTTTTTGAAGTCTGCCAATGTCATTGAACCTTTGAACCCTTTGAACCTTTGAACCTTTTGAGGGTAGGGTTCAATGGTTTAATCTTTTGTTTGAAGCCTGTCAATGGATCTTTTGGTTGAACTTCGGCATTGAACTAGCCTTGAAATGCCTAAGTGTTTGGAACTTGTTTCTTTGTGAAAGCCCGTCGATTGAACTTGTGGAACCTGTTGAACCTACTAGTCCCTCAATTGAAAATGCTTGAATAATTGAAGAACTTGAGCTGTCAGAACATTTTTTTGAAAAGAAAAGAGAGAATTTTGGCCTGTAAGACCAAAATAGTTGATATATTGTCCCCAAAAACAAGTGATAGATTTTGGGAACAACAGCTAGCTCCAGTTGGGGAACTTCCATCAACTATAAAAACAATCAAAGGGAGTAGAATCTAGAATCTCTAGTGCCTTTAAGTATGCCATTGGGCTATAGAGTCATGCTACCCAAAAAGAAAGACACAAAAAACAAAACAAAATGAAAAACACCAAATAGAACTAAAGACTATACAAATATACATATGTACAACTGATGCCACCTAATACTTCAAGGATTGAAGTGCTTCAGATGCTGCCCATTGTGAGGTAGTGAAAATGGCATTCCATCCTAATAAACTAGCAAGAAATCATTTTCTCCCTAGAATCAATGATGGGTGAATGGAACTCTCCACTAAGAATCACATTTTTTGTGCACTCCTTTTGGTTCTCTCTTCTTGCCCCATGGCAAGATGTGGTCTCCAATCTAGAAACTATAAATCCTTACTCTCTTGGTGAAGAGTTTCTTTTCTTGACTTTGGTATGCAGCAGTATGGTCCACTACCATAACTTATTGCTCTTCTAGTTCAGTCCAACACATGATATGATTGTCAGCATCAAACACCTACCAATGGTTAGCTTTATCAAGCACACTTGGTTGAAAGACCAATTTGATAGTGTACTTATTATCTTTGAAATTAGGGTGAGGAACCATGAAGGTTGCAGGGACAACCAATGAATTTGCATGATTATGAGGCTCTTTGGGCACTACAAAAAATATTGAAAGCTTCAAAACTTTCAATTTGATCCCATACTAGATTGTGGTAATGGTGCAATCTTTTGTTCTTGGTTTAACACAGGTTCCTCACCTAACAAACCACCGGTTTAGCATCTCCTTTGGCATGAAGGAACTTGACACTTCTATCTTGGGTTGCTTTCAACCCGAGTAACAGAGATTCATATTTAGTAGTGTTGTTGGTGTTGCTAAAATGTAACTTGTATGAAGAAGGAAAAATATCTCCTTGAGGAGATATCAACACAATCACGACTCCTGAGCCAGTAGAAGAATTTATACCATTGAATTCTAGGATCCAAACATCATTAGAAACTGATCTTCTATCAATTTTTTTTTATTAAAGAGGGAAGATACTTTTTCATCTATACTGTGCCCTACCAATTCTTTTGATGTCTTTTTTGAATCAATTTTTGGATCACCACCTATAGGAATTTCATATGCTATAACAAGAACGTCTTCATTAGATAAAAATAATTACCCTTGCCTGAAGACTCAAATAGAATTTGAGCTTTAGGGGCCAACAATTAGGTGACAACATATTTTGCCTCATTCTCAAGAAGTAGCCTTTGCATAATGCCCTTGACATGGATCCTCACTTTAGAAAGGTCCATACTTAACTCACCACCAACATCTTTGTAGAAATTTCACCCAAGAAGAATGTCGTAAGAGGCTGAGACATTGGCCACTAGGACTGTCATCTTAATTCTCATCTGGGAATGCCAAAAATTCAAATTAGGCATCCTTGATTTGTCCCAGCAGTGGCACCTATTTGTTTTCTATGGAGAAACATCTCCCAAAGGTCTTGGTCAGCATGAGACCAAGAGATTTATCCACTTTGGTAGGAATGATTTTTTTTGAATATTTGGAATCAATGATGTAGTTGCTCAGCTTGTGACCGTTTATCAATAGGGAAACATAGAAAGGTTCTATTTTTCTAGGGGCAATAGGAGGAATAATGACAAGGTTGTTTGGGATGGACATGCTCCTTGGGGAATCATGAGTTAACTTCTTAACATCTTGTCCTATAGGGATGGATTTATCCTTCACACATTCCACTAATCTATCCAACTATTCAGGGTTGGATTATAGGAATTCAAATTTAGACATTTGAATTTTAGTTTTCTTGACATGGTCAATTATATCAAATGTCTGAAATGAATTAAGAATAGGGGAAGGTAGTTCATCCTTCTGGTTTTTAGTTGGGGTACTGATATGCAAAATTGAAGTTGAAGGTGAATGAATGCTTGATGTACTTACCTTTTTAACGATCACCGAGTCCTTTTATTGAAAAGGCAGAGTGGTTCCCTGCTTAACAATTGAAATTAATGGTTGAGAATGCTCCTCTATTTTTTCTTATCAACTTACTGGGCTGACTAGTTCTAGGACAAGGTGAATATAGCATATGCTCCATCAAATTTTTCACCTTTACTTTTGGGTTCATCCTGGTAATTTAGGAAACCAATGTTGGAGTCGCTAATTGATTCTTCATGGTCTATTACAAAGAGATCAACATCATCTTCTAGGTTTAACTCAAGCTGGAAGGAAAAATTAAATTCTATCTCAAGATATCAAACTTTTGAATTGGTTGGAGGTGCTTCAATGGCAAGGTTCCCATGTGGGGAAGGAAGGTGATTTTTCTACCCTTGATTCCTGGCAGCATTGCCTTGGTATGATTGATTGGGAAATGTTCTCCTTGGTATATCTCTGTATGAAGGAGCAGAAGACCTCCCTTGCACCATTTGCCTTTTGAGAGCTAGCAACTCATTTTCCAACTTTTGCACCATTGCATCAGTGGTGCCTATAGATGAATATTCAAAAGATGAAGGAGATTTGCTTTTGTTAGGATCTCTTCTTATCTTCCTTGCCAAGATGAGATCATCTTCCATCTTAGTGGCCAAATGTTGAGTTGCAACAAGGTCTATGTGGCCAACCCATCTCAATTGGAAACTCACTTCAGGTAGTTGTGAATTGATGAAGCATTTATGATTCTCAGCTGTTGGCTGAGCAATTATGGGAATCCTATTCCTTAGCTTGTCAAACTTTGCTATGAAATAATTCATAAGCTCATGAGGCTCCTTATTCATCTGTGTGAGTTGGGCCAGCAGGGCATGCACATATTTTGCAAGATTTAACCTAGCTTTGAATTTGGCTTTGAGGGTGTTCTATTCAGTCACGATCTGGGCCTGTAGATGATAAAATCAGTCTACAATAGCACCTTGTAAAGTTTTTATGAATAGCCTAACTACTATATCTTCATATTCCACACCTATCACGCCACAGGCTATGCTGAAGGCTACAATATGTTCATTAGGATGAACTCTCCTATCACCAAAGAATTTGGGGAAATTCTTTCTTGAACTACGTGGTAGCTCATGTAGAGGTGGAGTTAAATTGAGTGGGCCAAAAGAGTTAACCTAAGGGCCTTAAACTACCAATATTTGACTACTAAAAGGGGGGATAACAAATCTGGGTGGGGTATGTATAGGTAAAGCTCTACTAGCATAGGGAAAAGAAGCTCTGCCTTGTATTGGTGGCCTAGTGTTGGTAGGAGGAAGACTCCTAGTTTGTTGAAGGTGAGGTTGTGGAGGAAACAACTCAAAATTGCTCTATTGTACCAACTCAAAAATAGGATCAACAACACCTTGAGATTTCTAGCTTCTTGTATAGTGTGGAGCTATCAGATTGTAGAATAAAAATGGAAAAGAACTGACCCTACTTTAGTATGGAGCTTGAGGCTTTAAACTGCTCATTCTTCCCTAGTGGAGTTGCCAAAAACTGTTGGCATGGAGCTGGCAGAAAATTGACTTTTGAAATGAAATGCTCGATCTCTAGTGTCTCTAGTTTTGTAGCTCAAAGTATATAATGGAAATGGATAAGGCTATAATGATAATGGATAAGACACAGGGGATGCTTCAATCTGAAGCTTGAGGCTTCAAATTATGCAAAACTACTGTGTCCCTAGCAGATTCACCAAAAATTATTGGCATGAAGTTGGCTGTGTTCTTTTCTACTTCTCATCATTCCCCAGTGATATAAAATGCTTCAATTTGAATAGACTAGAAAAGGACTGGAAATACTCATCGATCCCCAGTAGAGTCACTAAAAATTGTTGTCATGGAGCTGACAATTTATTGTCTTTTTAAATGAAATGCTCGATCTCTAGCATCTTTAGTTTCATAACTTAGAGTATATAATGGAAATGGATAAGGCTATAATGATAATAGATAAGACATAGGTGATGCTTCAATATGAAGCTTGAGGCTTCAAATTGTGCAAAATTTCTGTCCCGAGTGGAGAAAATAGATTAGAAAAAGAATTGAAACTACTCGTTCTTCCCTAGCAGAGTCACCAAAAACTATTGGGTGAATATTTTGTCACCAGCTAACTGATGGGAAACATAAGTTGTTTCAACCACAACATAGGGAGATTTATCAGCCAAATGTGTAGGTTGACCACATCAAAAGGGGACAAATCTCTCCTCTCATCAAGGGGAGGTTCCCTATAAATATGAGACACTATATATATATACATAAGCAAAAAATAACACTCAGGGTAGGATAACATTATCCATCTCTCTTTTTTTAGAGATGATGTTCACAAATCAAAGGAGAAATCTTGGTGAAATGATAGAGGGCACTTCTCTTCTATCATAAGTGTTGTTCAACAAATAGTAGGAATTCTTTCTGGTAGTGACAAGTAAATGTAACAAAGGGTAATAACCACAATAATGAGGTGTAGCACAAAGTCTCCACCTCAACTGCCAAAGAGTGAAATATATGAAGGAAATGGGGGCACAAAGTCATCACAAGATCCTTTACATAAAAATAGAAAATAAATACACACACTAAAGACAATTGTGGTAGCTCAAAGTCTTCACATAGTTGGCTTCAGGACACCTTCCAAGTTACTTCCACTAGTTCTGCTCATTTAATTAAATGGACAAGAACGCATTCAGGAAATAGACATAAGAAATATTTTCTCAACAACACAAGTTATTCCAGCACAAAGTCTGAAAGATTACTTGCTTTCTCATTCAAATAATGAAATATGATTAACAATCTGAGCTCAAAGTCTTAGGAAATGCCTTTCAATTTGGGCAGAGTTTTGCTTTTGATAACAAAAATATCTCCTTTGCATAAAATAAGAGATTACAATATATAGCAGCCAAGAAAGCCTTGGCACTTTGTTTCATGGAATGGCCCATGCTGTGCATTTAATGCCTTGAATTCATTTTCAGTTCTATCAAGGGACCATGCTGGAACAGGGCATCAACCTTAACTATGGTTTGTCAATTCATCCCAAATGTCTCCTTTTGAAGTATGGACTGCCTAGTCCTTTTCTTGATATGTGCACAGCTGTCCACTTCACCTTTACTTGATGGAGAAAAATAGGCTACGTCTTTGAGTGCTCACACTCTCTGATGTCCACTTGGTGGACTGTTTCACCTACTAGAATAACTTTTGCATAGATATTTCTAGTCTTTCTACATCATTCTCTCTTTCCTTGCCACATCTTGTTGTATTTTGTACTTTTCTTGGTGATCTGAGCTCTCAGGCTATCTTCTCACTTTCTGCTAGCTCTTTTGGCTTCTTCTTTGGCTGGTCACTGAGTTTATTTTTAGGTCAGCACCATATTTGAAAAACAAAAGATATTTTATTACCCTAAATTTGATGTCCATGAGGATGTCACTAGTCACTAGTCACTTGAACCACTTTGAACCTTGAACCTTTGAACCATGAGAGTTCATTGGTTCAATGGTTCAACAGTTTAGGTGGTTTCTTTGTTCAATCAGCTCCTTGGTTCTATTGGTTGAACCATCTCTTTGAACTTGTCTCTAGAATCTTCTACTTCCTTCCTTTGCTCAAAGCTTCCTTATGAACTTTGAACTTCTTAAACTGGTTGAACTCTTTGAACCATTTGAACATTTGGACCATTTTGGTTTAAAGTTTAATGGTTCAACAGTTCATCCTCTTTCTTTGAATCCTTTTATTCTCTCAGTCTTTTGAACTCTATTGAACCTTTAAACCTTTGAACCTTGAACCATTTTAGTTCAAAGTTCAACGGTTCATTCTCTTTCTTTGAATCCTTTGGTCCTTCAAACTTTTTGGATGTCTTCTTTTCTATTGAACTCGTTGAACCTTTAAACTTTGAACTCTTTTGGTTCAAGGTTCAATTGTTCAAGGGTTCAATCTCTCTTCTTCAAAGTCTTCTTTTCTCTAAGTCTTTTGAACTTTATTGAACCTTTGAAATTTTGAACTCGTTGAACCATTTTAGTTCAAGGTTTAATGGTTCGATCGTGAAATCTTTACTCTTCAAAGCCTTCTTTTCTTTAAGTCTGACAAACTTATTGAACTTTGAACTTGTCAAAGTCTTCAAACTCGTTGAACTCTTCGAAGCAGTTGAACCTCATCAAGGGGAGGTTCCCTATAAATATGAGACACTATATATATATACATAAGCAAAAAATAACACTCAGGGTAGGATAACATTATCCATCTCTCTTTTTTTAGAGATGATGTTCACAAATCACAGGAGAAATCTTGGTGAAATGACAGAGGGCACTTCTCTTCTTTCATAAGTGTTGTTCAGCAAATAGTAGGAATTCTTTCTGGTAGTGACAAGTAAATGTAACAAAGGGTAATAACCACAATAATGAGGTGTAGCACAAAGTCTCCACCTCAACTGCCAAAGAGTGAAATATATGAAGGAAATGGGGGCACAAAGTCATCACAATATCCTTTACATAAAAATAGAAAATAAATACACACACTAAAGACAATTGTGGTAGCTCAAAGTCTTCACATAGTTGGCTTCAGGACACCTTCCAAGTTACTTCCACTAGTTCTGCTTATTTAATTAAATGGACAAGAACGCATTCAGGAAATAGACATAAGAAATATTTTCTCAACAACACAAGTTATTCCAGCACAAAGTCTGAAAGATTACTTGCTTTCTCATTCAAATAATGAAATATGATTAACAATCTGAGCTCAAAGTCTTAGGAAATGCCTTTCAATTTGGGTAGAGTTTTGCTTCTGATAATAAAAATATCTCCTTTGCATAAAATAAGAGATTACAATATATAGCAGCCAAGAAAGCCTTGGCACTTTGTTTCATGGAATGGCCCATGCTGTGCATTCAATGCCTTGAATTCATTTTCAGTTCTATCAAGGGACCATGCTAGAACAGGGCATCAACCTTAACTATGGTTTGTCAATTCATCCCAAATGTCTCCTTTTGAAGTATGGACTGCCTGGTCCTTTTCTTGATATGTGCACAGCTGTCCACTTCACCTTTACTTGATGGAGAAAAATAGGCTGCGTCTTTGAGTGCTCACACTCTCTGATGTCCACTTGGTGGACTGTTTCACCTACTAGAATAACTTTTGCATAGATATTTCTAGTCTTTCTACATCATTCTCTCTTTCCTTGCCACATCTTGTTGTATTTTGTACTTTTCTTGGTGATCTGAGCTCTCAGGCTATCTTCTCACTTTCTGCTAGCTCTTTTGGCTTCTTCTTTGGCTGGTCACTGAGTTTATTTTTAGGTCAGCACCATATTTGAAAAACAAAAGATATTTTATTACCCTGAATTTGATGTCCATGAGGATGTCACTAGTCACTAGTCACTTGAACCACTTTGAACCTTGAACCTTTGAACCATGAGAGTTCATTGGTTCAATGGTTCAACAGTTTAGGTGGTTTCTTTGTTCAATCAGCTCCTTGGTTCTATTGGTTGAACCATCTCTTTGAACTTGTCTCTAGAATCTTCTACTTCCTTCCTTTGCTCAAAGCTTCCTTATGAACTTTGAACTTCTTAAACTGGTTGAACTCTTTGAACCATTTGAACATTTGGACCATTTTGGTTTAAAGTTTAATGGTTCAACAGTTCATCCTCTTTCTTTGAATCCTTTTATTCTCTCAGTCTTTTGAACTCTATTGAACCTTTAAACCTTTGAACCTTGAACCATTTTAGTTCAAAGTTCAACGGTTCATTCTCTTTCTTTGAATCCTTTGGTCCTTCAAACTTTTTGGATGTCTTCTTTTCTATTGAACTCGTTGAACCTTTAAACTTTGAACTCTTTTGGTTCAAGGTTCAATTGTTCAAGGGTTCAATCTCTCTTCTGCAAAGTCTTCTTTTCTCTAAGTCTTTTAAACTTTATTGAACCTTTGAAATTTTGAACTCGTTGAACCATTTTGGTTCAAGGTTTAATGGTTCGATCGTGAAATCTTTACTCTTCAAAGCCTTCTTTTCTTTAAGTCTGACAAACTTATTGAACTTTGAACTTGTCAAAGTCTTCAAACTCGTTGAACTCTTTGAAGCAGTTGAACCTCTTTGAACTCATCGAGCGCTTAACTCTTTTTGAAGTCTACCGATGTCGTTAAACCTTTGAACCCTTTGAACCTTTTGAGGGTGGGGTTCAATGGTTCAATGGTTCAGTATTTTGTTTGAAGCCTACCGATGGACCTTTTAATTGAACTTCGGCATTGAACCAGCCTTGAAATGCCTAAGTGTTTGAAACTTGTTTCTTTGTGAAAGCCTACCAGTTGAACCTGTGGAACCTGTTGAACCTACGAGTCCCTTGACTGAAAATGCTTGAATAATTGAAGAACTTGAGTGCTCAGAACATTTTTTTGAGAAGGGAAGAGAGAATTCGGCCTATAGGACCAAAATAGTTGATATGTTGTCTCCAAAAACAAGTGATGGATTTTGGGAACAACAAAACCAACTCATGTATCTCTGATAATATAAAGTGTAGTCTCTAAGTAAGTACTGTAGTGAGGAGGGAGAGCATCATCCAATCACTTTTATACACCAATAATGGATCACCAACCCTTGGATAATTTGCAATTATGGAATGACACTTATATCATAGATAGGTAGATAGAATGGCGTGGGAATCCAAAGAGACATGATAGTACCCCATGTGCTGTAAGATTTTTACTACATGACATGTATCATAAATAAAATACATTTCTAAAATGATATCACACAACATGTAAATCAAATATATGAAATAACAATGTCTATTTAACATTATTTGGCCAAAGTTTTCAAATAACATATGATCACATGAATCGATCAATTTCATAACACACCACTTGATTAGATTATCTACATTCAACATTGGTGGGGCTACCTAGGCTAGTAAATTCTGTCTCACTACCTACTTCACATCATCAATGCAGAATCTAATATGAACATATATAACATAGTATAAAACATAAGGATTCAACTAAATTTATCTTATTAGCAGAAGTGAGAATATACTAAGAATGGGAATTAGATTGAAGCGAAGGAGCGAAGCGTGTGGATAATATTTGAAATTGGTTTTTTCCTACCTAGCTAGGCCCCTTGAGTGCGACAGGCGGGACCACGGATCTAATGGAGGTCACTGTGGGTAGCAGTACCTCTGGGGATCTATCCAAGAACCTATTAGGGAATAGTCCATCCAATGGATGGAAGAAGGCACTCTTAGGTGAAAAGACATGTCCATCGAAAGGCATGTCAAGCCTCCCTATTCTCTCGGAGGGCAAGGCATTGAGTATCCCAGACTATCTGGTGGAGGAAATAGTGGCATCCATGGACCTTATGCTGGTTGGTAAATTTTTTTTCTTTCCATCCTAATATTGAAATGCTTAGGAGATGGATTTTGTCTACGTGGAAAGTCAAAGGTAGTGTTTCAAACATAGCCATGGCTAGAGGTCTATTCCTTTCTAGATTTATGAATAGGTAGGACATAATTGCTACCCTTGTTGGAGGTCCCTAGCTATTTAGACCACATTCTCTAACCTTATACCTGTGGAAACTAGGATTTGATCCTAACTCAGACCTCAATAAGACAACACCTGCTTGGGTAAGATTACCAAGATTCCCTTTGGAATTCTAGAATGAAAAAATCTTCACAGCCATTGGCAATTCTATTGGTCAATATGTCACCTCAGATCATATAACCAGAACTAAGTCCAAATGTGTGTTTGTTAGACTCTATGTTAATGTTAAAATAAATAAGACTCTCCCTACGTCCATTGAGCTTAACTCTAAATATGGAACTTGGACTCAGCCAATTACTTATGAGAATGCTACCAATTTCTGTCAAATAACACAGCAAAGTGAAGGGACATCTAATGACACAATGCAAAGTGAAGCAAAGGGGGATGAAAGAGGATTCCCAGTATATAGAGGAGTACCAAGTGAATAGTAAGCAGGAAATAGAGAATAATGTGGAAATTCTAGATAATACAAGAAAAGGAGAGGAGGGGAAGGGAAAGGAGGCTACCCCTAGTAGTGAAGGTGAAGTTGTCCCAAAGAAAAATATAGGATTAGATGATAGTCAGAAGGCTACAAAAGAAGGAGAGGAGGAGAAGAGAAAGGAGGATAGCATTAGTAGTGAGGGAAAAGAGGTCCCAAAGGAGAATATATTAGAAAAATAGACTAATATGTTTAAAGAAGGGGCATGAGGGGACCTCTTGCTAAAGGAAGTCAATGAAGATGACATAGTTTCAAGGATTGGATAGGAATAAGTAACACTTGAAAGTCACACTCAATGAGTACCAGATCCAAAGTCAAATATAGACCTTTTCCGTGATCTGGAAGATGGAGGCCAGATAGGAAACTACTTGGCAACAAGGGTAGTAGGACAAGATGGCAGCAATGAAAAGGAAGAATGGGTTACCCCAAAGAAAAAAATTTGGAAAGGTAAAAAATATGTAGATGTTGGTACTGAGCCCAAACAAGGGAGGCCAACCTTAAGGGAAACAAGTCAAAGAGAGATTGCTAGGGAGATTGCCAGTGGAAAACAAAAAACACTGGAGTCCCAACCTTCCAAACTCTCTAAATGAGAATATTATCATGGAATTTAAGGGGATTTAACAATCCTTCAAAGTAGTTTGAGGTTAAAAACTAAATTTTAGATAATAAACTTGATATTCTATTACTCCAAGAAGTTAAGATGAAAGAGGAGAATTTTGCAAAAATTGCTGACTATATATGGCCTAAGGCATCTTTTTGTATTAGTCCTACTGAAGGGGCTTCAGGAGGGATTTTCACTATGTGGAATAGTGCTAAAATCCAAGGATCTCTTATGGCCCATCATAAGCACTTTTTGATTACCAATTTTAACATGAATTCCTTGAATTGGACGTTGGTAAATGTTTATGCTCTGAATAACAGAGCTTTGAGATAGAAATTATGGATAGATTTGAGTAGATACAGGAATAACCCTCAAAATTATAAATGGATGTTAGCCAGAGATTTTAACACACCTTTATACCCTTCTAAAAAATAGGGTGGAATTATTGATTACTCAAACAACATGTTCGACTTTGCTAAATTCATCAATGATTGGGGATTATTAGACATAGAGCTGCAGAACCAAAATTTTACTTGGACCAATAGAAGAAGAGGAGATCAAATGATTCATGTTAAATTAGATAGATTTTTATATCAAGCAACTAGAATGTTTATCAAAATATGCAGGCACAGGCTCTACCCAAAACCGTGTTCGACCACTACTTGATTATCCTCAATTAGAGAGATCAAAGACATCATGGACCTCCTCCATTCCACTTTGAAGCTATGTGGATTAAACACAAAGATTTTAGACAAATGGTGGCACAATGGTGGAATATTCCCATTCAAGGTACTCCCATGTTTAGAATATTCAAGAAACTCCAGCACATTAAATAAGAAGTTTATGGCTAGAATAGATATAGTTTTGGGCAGGTTTTCAGCAGAAAAAAAATATAATGGGAAAACTCAAGGCTATTTAGCAACTAATTAATCAAGGGGATGACTTTGAGGGCACCTTAGAAGAAGAGAATAGTTTGTCTTCAAAATGGAAGAATCTGATGGAAAGGGAAGAGGTTTTTTGGAAACAAAAATCCCGTGTTTAATGGCTCAAAGAGGGTGATAGGAACACTGCTTTTTTTCATCTCTCAGCTGTGAAACATAGAAAAACCAACTCAATAACTAAGCTTATCCTGGATAATGGAAACATTATTACTGAGGATAACAAAATAAGGGAGCAAGCTAGGGTGCTCTTTTAGAATCTGCTTATGGGATAAAACAATAATGATAGAATTGATAGATCTATGAGTCAATTCATTGATAAAATCCCTTGTTTGATAATAGAAGAAGACAATATGGAAATGTTAAAGCCTTTATTTGATGAAGAAGTACATGTTGTTTTATTCTCCATGGGTACTTTTAAAGCCTCGGGTCATGATGGCTTTCCTCCTATATTCTTTCAAGAATATTGGGAGATTGTTGGAGCAAACCTCACGGCTGTAGTTCATGATTTTTTAAGATTTGGAATTTTTTTGAAACAAGTCAATAATGCCTTCATTGTACTTATTCCTAAGCAAATCTCAACCTTTACACCTTGCTGATTTCAGACCCATTAGCTTATGCAACACCATGTATAAGATATGAAGTAAACTACTGGTTTTGAGAATTCAACCATTGCTTGACAAACTTGTTTCTCCTGCTCAAAAAGGTTTCATCCCGAGTAGACAGATTCTTGATGCTATGATCACCACACATGAGACTATCCACTCCATGGATAAGAGTAGAATCCCTAGGATGGCCCTCAAGCTTGATATATCCAAAGCTTATGATAGAGTCTCATGGACTTTTCTATTCCAAGTGATTATAAAATTTGGGTTTAATGATAAATTGTCTTGCTTATTACGGAATGCGATCTCTTCTACTAAATTCTCAGATCTAGTTAATGGTGTTCCTAGAGGGTTTTTCTCCTCCTCAAGAGGAATTCCTTAGGGAGACCCTCTCTCCCCATACCTATTCATCATTATGGCTGAGGCACTGGGAAGATACATACAAGCTGATATAGTTTCAAAAAAGCTAGTAGGCATCATACCTACCTCTTCCCTTCATCCTATGGTTATACAATAGTTTGTGGATGATACCATCTTATTTGGTATCTCATCGGTGATCGAAGCTAGAAGATGGAAGAATATACTTAATGATTATGCTAGAGACTTAGGACAAAGAATAAATTTCCAAAAAAGCAATGTGTACTTCTTCAACACTCCCAATGAATGTAGGCATATAATCATTGATATCTTAGATTGTGCTAAGGCTAGCCTACCAGCTACCTACCTAGGTCTCCCACTCTTGGTCAAAGAGGTATCTTTAGGTTTTTGGAATGGTATTGTGGAACGTACATAGAGAAAACTTCTTGGGTGGAAGGGAAAACTACTCAGTAGTGCGGGTAAGCTGCAACTTCTTCAGACATCCTTACAAGGTATTCCTACTTACTTCATGTCTCTTTTTGAAATTCCTACGTATTTTACTAAAAAGCTAGAATAGATCCAAATGAAATTTTTATGGATGAGAGTGGATGACAAATAGAGAATGTCTTTAGTCAGATGGGAAAAAGTGTGTCTCCCTAAATCTCATGGTGGACTTAATATAAGATCCATCAGGAATATGAATAAATCCCTCCTCTCAAAAGTTAGTTGGAATCTGATTCACAACAATAGTGAGTGGGGGGAAATAATGTATGCCAAATACATGCATAGCATTGATTATTCCAACTTTATTCAACATACGAGATTACCCCAGGGGTCTATGCTTTCGAATAAAATGCTAAAAAGTAGAAGTCTTCTCAAACAGGGAATTAGGTGGAAGCTTGGCAATAGCTGATAGATTAAATTCTAGGAGGATAATTCATTAAGGGACAAGCCTCTCATCTCCCAAGAAAATTATGGAGAAATTATAGGCTTGACTACTCAGTTCTTTGGTGATAGGGTTAGTGATTATATGGAAAATAACAATGGGATAAGGAGCTAGAAAAACCTTTTGGATTGCTATGTGCACAGGCCTGAGCTTATCCCAAGAATTTGGGAGATCTAACAATGTGTTTAGGAGATCCGAATCCTACTCTTCCCTCTAGAGGATGAACAATACTGGTGGCTGGATAAGAATGGATCATTCTCTGTCAAATTTGCCTATCATCTGCTTACACCTGAAGCTCAGAATAAGGAGGTATGGAAAAAGGTTTGGAATCATAAACTCATTCCAAAGATTAAATTATTTTGGTGGGCTACTACCCATAACAAAATCTTTACTTAGGATAACCTTCAAAAGATGGGGTTTACTTTGGTCAACAGATATTTTCTATGTGGTTTAAGAGAGGAATCAGTTTCACACCTATTCATACACTATGAGTTTATCTGAGATTTATGGGGCAAAATACTTAAAAACTTTGGTATTGAATGAGTTTGTAATTCTAACCTTAAAGAAGTAATTCTCAACTGGAACTCAACCTTCACACATCCCTAGATTAAGGAATTATGGAAGCAAGCTCTACCATGCTTGAGCTAGACTTTATGGAAAGAGCAAAATCATAGAATTTTCAAGGACACTGCTAGAAATGTTGCTCAGGTGTTTAACTCCTTTGCTAGGACCATCTTGGAAAGTGTTACAACAGCTCATATTAGTGTTGTGGAGAAACCCCTATCTAAATTTGAAAGTCAAATTTATACCAAATGGAAGGTTTTAAACCTTATCCCTAGGCATGATAATTCCAAAATTCTTCAGAGACTTCATACTAAATGGATACCACCTAAACCCAATTGGATGAAACTCAATTTTGATGGGGCATCCAAGTTGAGTGGTAAATCAAGTGGAGGAGGAATAATAAGAAATGAAAAAGGAGGGATGTATGTTGTTTATGCTGGTGGCATGGGTTTCCAAAGAAATAACTATGCTGAAGCTATGGCCTTACTTTGGGGATTAAAGTTAGCTATATCCCTAGAAATTAGAAATTTGAATATTCAGGGAGATTCTAAGTTGATCATAGATGTCGTTAATAAATCATCTAATGTTGGTATCCATCTAAAAGACATCATTACAAACATCCAATTTCTTTTACAAAAGTCTTTTGAAGTTGAGATTACCCACACCTATAGAGAAGGTAACAAGGTCGTTGATGCCTGTGCCAACCCTGGTCAGCAATTCTCAGGATGGAGGGTATGGTGACAAGGGGCTCATATACCCCCAAACATTAGATAGATCATTTAGAGAGATGAC